>OX940976.1:13373105-13950341 GCA_954871275.1 Leptopterna dolabrata
ACATTATTCAACTAAATCAGAGATCTTTGCCTTTTTAAATTGTGGAAATGGGGTGTTTGAAAATCGTCCACGTTTTTATTGCATTTTATTACACATTGTTCTAATTTATTATGATGATGACCTTTAAAAATACAACTTGGGATCTGCTTTGTCAAAATTAGGCGATTCCCAATACTGAGATGCCAAGAATCACTGGAGTTGTTGACTGGACTTACATAACAAAGGACTGCCATCCAGTACGTGGGTACTACCAAATGACATGACAGTTTGAAATTTGAATTTACCGAGTGTGAAGTGAGCTTTTACGAGTTACTCGTAGCAATGTGGAGCGAGAAAGTAGGTACATTGGTGGTTGGTGATTGCCAGCGTGTTGATGAAAGTGTGTTCCAGAAATAAGTATGTAGGTATCGTGGCAGTAAGTGCTACTGTACCTACTTATATGTTGTAGGTACGAAGAGTAAGAGTAGGTATAGTGAATATGATCAATACCTAACTCTGACAAGTGAGCGAATAAAAATGCGAGTGACACATAATTATATTATATGGATTCTGAAATAGTCCGCTGTTCACTGGGGACACAGTAAAAAATTTATGGTTGAAATAACACCACTTCTATATTGACCTTTTTACACCTACTCATATACGAAAATCATCAATCATGTAGTGACAGGTTTTATGCATTTCAGTATCAATTCCAAGATGCCGGGTTGACAACTGATTGTCACCATTTTTATTGTTCCTCTAACAGCAAAATATGACGTTCTACTTCTATAACATCTAAGAGCTAAATGGCACACTACTAGATATCTATGTACAAAATAAGCGTTGCTTTTTCATTCACTCGGACAACTAAAGGTTAAAAGAAACGACAGTTTAGAAAGTTGTTGAAATAATAGATACCTAGTGTTAGTTTATTCAGTTGGGTATGTGAATTCAATTTGTTGATGGTTATATAAGTAATTTTATTAAAGTAATACAACCAGTAACTGCCTAGTGTATGTGTGGTACGCGAGTATTTGATGTAATTATGTACCTAAAGTACCCAAACTTAAAAGAAAATACTGTAATAGGTAATATAAGATTAAATTGGAAGAAACATAGGTAGGTACATAGGTATGATCACTGAGGGAGTATATTGCCATTTCGTTAAAATCTCTTTAAACTTAAACTTTTGAAGTGCCCTTCGAATAAATAGGTACCTAAAATGAAATACCTCTGAAATTAAGAGGGTAGTTAGGAACTTGCTAGCTGATGAGTTCATGCGTTTTCCAACTTCCGGGCAGAGCCCTTTGGCAAACTTTCCATTGCCATTTCGTTAAAATCTCTTTAAACTTTTAAACTATTGAAGTGCCCTTCGAATAAATAGGTACCTAAAATTAAATACCTCTGAAATTAAGAGGGTAGTTAGGAACTTGCTAGCTGATGAGTTCATGCGTTTTCCAACTTCCGGGCAGAGCCCTTTGGCAAACTTTCCATTGCCATTTCGTTAAAATCTCTTTAAACTTTTAAACTTTTGAAGTGCCCTTCGAATAAATAGGTACCTAAAATGAAATACCTCTGAAATTAAGAGGGTAGTTAGGAACTTGCTAGCTGATGAGTTCATGCGTTTTCCAACTTCCGGGCAGAGCCCTTTGGCAATCTTTCCATTGCCATTTCGTTAAAATCTCTTTAAACTTTTAAACTTTTAAAGTGCCCTTCGAATAAATAGGTACCTAAAATGAAATACCTCTGAAATTAAGAAGGTAGTTAGGAACTTGCTAGCTGATGAGTTCATGCGTTTTCCAACTTCCGGGCAGAGCCCTTTGGCAATCTTTCCATTGCCATTTCGTTAAAATCTCTTTAAACTTTTAAACTTTTGAAGTGCCCTTCGAATAAATAGGTACCTAAAATGAAATACCTCTGAAATTAAGAGGGTAGTTAGGAACTTGCTAGCTGATGAGTTCATGCGTTTTCCAACTTCCGGGCAGAGCCCTTTGGCAATCTTTCCATTGCCATTTCGTTAAAATCTCTTTAAACTTTTAAACTTTTGAAGTGCCCTTCGAATAAATAGGTACCTAAAATGAAATACCTCTGAAATTAAGAGGTTAGTTAGGAACTTGCTAGCTGATGAGTTCATGCGTTTTCCAACTTCCGGGCAGAGCCCTTTGGCAAACTTTCCGCAGCAGTAGGACAGCTGGAAAGGATGGAAGATAATTGTTTTCAATCATTCGTAGGCCGTAGCACCTAAGCTGTTGGAGGCTTTCTTTATTTTTACGTATTATATATACAGATTTCAGTTCCACACGTCGAGAGTTTCTAATTCGGGACGCTGGATGACAAGCCGTTTTTTCACAAAGAGGCCTTACGATTTTGAACCGATTAAACATTGTCAACGTGATCGATAATCAAACGGTTGAACTGGAACTCGATTTTCGTCGTGGATATCTGATTCAAATCGCTTGTAATTTAGTGAAATCGAACTCTTGCTCTAATAGTTAAAGATGATATATATATTATATAGATTTTCCAAACCTATTTGGACATTTTCCAAATCAAATCCAATATTTTCCAAACAAAATTGGACCCTAAACCATTTTTTATTTTGTGGTTCAATTAAATAAATTTTTTACGATTTTTTTTCTTCTTGTGAAATGGTCTGACATTTTCCGCGCGGGCCTGACCTTGTATTTCTCCTCACTTCATTGTCAACAAAATCTTCATCTGTATTACTAAAAAAAGAAATCGTTTCTACGGAAGTTTCCTCCCCTTCTAATTTCATCACCGTAACAATCAACGGAATCGCTCGTTTTTAACGACACACAAAATTAACTGCTGCTACAGGTATGCATTGAGGAGACATCAGGATAGTAGAACACCGGGCCACATTAAATAGTTAGGCCCATAAATCATTTTAAATAGACTTGTATGCCTCGTACTGGTTAGAATACGTCTTATTCGTTACAGGCATGAAATGATCGGTTCACCTTCAAAATTTTTACAGTCCAGTTTGGAAAATGCCCAATTTGTTTTGGAAAATATTGAATCTGGTTTGGAAATGTATATTTGTTGGTGTGCACCTTCTCCATACTTGATGGTTAGTAATACCAACCTAGGTACCTAATTAGTTCGGAAATTCATTCATGATCCTTCCACTGAGCCAGTTTCCAACTACCTGCTACATTTGGTTTCGAAGTATGTACCTACAGGGCATACCAGAATAGTCCTACACTCAAAATATCAGCCAACTGTCCGTTCTTTCGTATAGTTATGAATCATGAACAATGGCATCGCGCACAGAATAGTGACCTAGGCAGAAAGGTTAGGCACTTAGGCAGAAAAATAGAAAGAGATAATAAAAAATTATCGATTTTACCAGGAAAACTCGTAACATCAATAAATAGTAATGACGTCGTTAGAATTCAACTCAGTTTCAAGTTGTCAAGTTATGTATCTTCCATTACCCGTTGACTCTCCAAAATATCTATGGATTTTGTTTCGTTCAAGCAGGACCTTTGAAAGTAACGAAACTCTGAACGTTCATTTTGTACAAAATATCTGGGATATGGGTTTCATTTGACTTGGAACCTACTGCTACAAAATAAATCCTGAATTACTGCCTGTACTATGCTTGCCTTTTTTCTCATCGCTGTTGAAGTGTTGAAGGGGGTTCTGAAGACATTGTGGGTATCAATTTTCAGCCTTCTTCAATTCGTCATCGTAAAATTATATTGTATTGTAAGATGATGTGGTGCAAACCTCGTGTTCATGCCAAGTGTTGAGAGGAGTGTTTATTAGTGTTTTGATGTGAGACACGGTGCATGCTCCAGGCACATCATGCATCAAACAGACCCTTCTTTTACCACACTCACCTCGCACTGTGGGTCAGAAGGATGATGTTTCTGGAATAAATAAAACATGACTGTCTGCAAAATTGTATTCTTCAAATGACTTGGCCATGATGAAACCTTGAGCAAATATTTATAATGTAGGCAGCTATCACTCACGTTTTTACTTTCGAGATGTTTGAATTAGTTTCAAATATGTTTGACCTGAAATATTCCAAGGTAAGTCCTGCACAAAGCATTGTAACTGGAGAGCAACAAGCGGTGTACCTATGCAGAGTCCTCAGGAGGCAGCTGTAGACCAGTGCAAACTTTTTCAGAATCGCCCATTTGTTCAACTGCCGGTTATCACTGGTAAAAGTTATCAGTCCTCATTAGTTCTCTCAGTACACAGGAGAATACTGGCCTGCGTGTGCTTGTATTAGTATTGTAAGATAGGTTACAAAACTGATTCATCGCTATAAGGTAGTAAGCACACAAATCCGTTTGCCTTCCAGAAGGCGGAAAGAAAAGGATCCTGTATAGCCGCCCTCAGAAACAGCCATAGATAAGTGCACCTATTCCTTTTTCCTGTTTTTGGAGGAAAGCAATGACGCCGAGACAGCCTGAAATTTGGAGGAAATCAAACTGAATAAAAAGAAGCCGGAATAGCCAAAGCCTTGTATTCAATCTTAAGAGTTGTTTCCGCTAGTAGTAGAAGTAAAATCGATTGAACTGATTGAAAATATCTCGACTAACTTCACCTTCCATTATATATACTCTCCCAACAAAAACACAAAACGGCACCTTTGAAACAAAACGCTTAGAAGAACTCCATTGACGTCAAATGTGGACTTTAGAACCTCCTACCGAGAAGAACAAACCAAAGATTTTCCCCACATACCATCTTGATTGGAGTCAGGACGGACCGAGACCTTAGGCTGCTGTTCCGCACCGTCACTGATTGATCCGAGGACACCGATCGAAATCATCGTAGTTTCATTTTTGAATTTGAAGAAATATCAACTACACATGCTAGGTATTTATTTTTACTACGAGTTACGATACGTATACACCTAACGAAATCGTTTCTGATACAAAATGTTATAGTCTAGGGTGAAAGAAGAATGATAATCGGCGTTATGAAATGCAGAACGATATTGATTAGCATTATATAAATGGAATATGGAGATATATTCCTATATATTATAGTTCCATGATCCTTTCGGATCAGGCAGTCCTCCACTATTAACTCGCTTCATATTTTGAAGTTTGGCTATGCTATGTTATAGGTAAGTATGCAGATGTCAATTTACAAGCCTAAACCACATCTATCAGGCAAACATTCTTCCGCTGTCTAAACCAACATTACAGTTAGAGAGAAAGAGACTGAAAAACAGGGACTATTATTGCTGCTTAATCCGAGGGCTAGTTAACCCGAGGACTGGTTAATCCGATGCTGGTTGAAGGGGACCACCAGAGAGAATTCCAAGGACAAGCACCAGTCAGTGGGAAAGCATCAGCCATGTATGTATACCTAGTCGTACAAAGGAATTCGTATGATTCGCGGTGAAAATAAGGATAAGTATGTAATCTACCCTGTCAGCTGAGTCTTGTATAGGAAACCAGCATCATTTGATACGGGTTCCATCAGTAGTGATCCAATCAAGAGTAGCTACATGTTCATCTCAGGCTTTCAACTTACACTGTAAAATGTTGACGGAGAGGCGACTAGATTGAACATGACTACTTCTGCAGGCTTGAACCATGCTCTCTGAACGAATCATCTTTTGGAATAAATTCTACAGCGCTCACTCGTGTGAAATGATGAATTACAATATCGGGTGACAAGCCAGAAAATAACAGCTCAATAATTGAAAAGGTATAGTGGAAACAATATACCTTATCCCCTATAAGGAAGTACACCCACGAGCATTATGACACTCGTGCTTTATGCAGGAACATCGTTACAGATAGTGCATGAAAACGATTTGGCTCAACAGTTTTTCTAAGACCATAGATATTTCATCAAAACCAAGTAGCGCAGAGTCCCATGTCTTCTTAATGTTGGTAATTTTAGTGTAGTTATATATATGTTAGTATTTAATTTACCTCGAAGAAAAATGTTGGTAGGCATTTTACAAAAAATAAAGAAAAAAGAAAAAAATTAACTATCTGTTGGTAAGTGTATTTAAACGATAGAATAATAAAGTGAAAGCAGATAAGATTTCCTAAAAATGGAATAATTAGGGATTCATGATTTGCTACTTCAATCTATTGCTACCACAAGCTTTATAAAATGAGAAAAATAAGGAAAACAGATTGAGCCATTTAGTTGGCTAAATTTTATTCAACTAGTTATTTACAATTTGAGAAATTAAAATTAACGATCGACTGAATCTTCTTAATTTTATTAAAGCATGGTAAAGTGGGATTGTTGGGGGATTGATTTGAGGTTCAAACCTTATTTTAAAACTACTCAAATTTACTCTGGAAAAGCACCATGCAAAATTGGAATTATGCATCGAATATAGAGGAAAATACGTGTGAATTGTATAGTAGTTCATGTATTGAATGTTGGAACACCTCCTACTGTGTGTATTAACTAACAGAAAACTGAGTTACATACTTACTACAAATTTTGACAGAGGTAGGTGCTTGGAAGAACGAGTAATAGTAGGTGCCTAATACTACAGCATCGAAAGAATAAATTATTATATAGATAACTTGACGACGCTGTATAACTTAAGAATAAGGCAGAGAAAGATAAAAGAGGTATGTGATCCAATTTTCAAGTTTCACCTTAATCCAAGAGATTCGGTCGATTTTCTTTTGGTTTGACTCCATAATTTTATGGAATGATTTGAGTTGAAGTGTTTGCATTCTGAGAAGCAGAATAGAAAAACTTGAAAAAGAACTCACCGAAAGAAGTAACAATGTGCATTAGTTGGAAATGAATAAATCGGGGGAAAAGCTTGATGTGGTGAAAATAGTTTGAAGAAATTCTCAGTAAATCGAAAAAATGTAAGATGCACTACCAAAAAGATTCATTATAGAGGAATATGAAATATATATACACTACCATAGTTCTTCCCGGATGAAACCAAGGAATGCGTGATCGTGACATTACCTGAGCAGGCGAGTGATGTAGGTGGGCCAGTTGTCGGGGAACATGACGAGGAAGAAGCCGATAGAGATGAGAATCATTCCAGCTAGCTTCATACCGAAGAACTGGGAGTGATAGAATACGACGTCGAGAGCTGAAAAGTAACAGACGCATTGACTGCCGAACATACAAATCATACGTCTCTATTTCCCCAACCATGCTCAACCGATTGAACCGCTCGACAAGATTTTGATAGCAATTTCTGTTCCTGGGCAATGGATTAGATGGATACATTTCGAGAGATGAAAACAAGGAAAATGTAAATTCCTCTATTTTGTTGCTTAGAATTCGAAAATCACATTTTTGCGCATGTGCACACTGCCAAAACGTCTCATTTGTTGTCGATATATTAGGGGTATTCATGGTCGGGAAGCTTACTACGTCTGAACGTGTTGAACGTCGAGAAAAACCGTCAAAAAATCGGCTCTTCTCGACGGTACGACTTGTTAAGGATAACGGAGTTTGGAGTATGCTAAGCCACTGACTTTCGGCTACATTCTTTTTGTAAGTATTGGCATTAAATATGATACTTAAATCATGCATTAAATTATGATACTTTCAAATTAGAAAAATTCTGTCACTGAATGAATGGAATGGGGGGGGGGGGGCTTGATTTCACATTCTGTATACAGTGAATGGTATTCAAGGCCAAAACTTGAGTAATACTCGTAAATATCACCTCCCAGTAGGTAGTACATTCTACTAATTAACATGTATCATGTTTAGCATGGAAACATGATACATGGTTGCAATTTTTGTTTCTTAAACATAAATCTTCTTTCCTTAGTTTATATTATGGTAAATTAATGTTTTTATTTGTGTAGTAACTATGGGGTTTCCTAGGAACGGTAGCAACCCAGCACAAGCATGAGCTTGTGAGGTATCGTTTTATGTATACATACCTGCTGAGACCGGGACTGCCGTGATGAGCCCCAGCGTAATGAAAAGATCATATGTCCAAGCTACCCCAAAGTTACCCAAGAGATTGGCGACTGAAATGAATAACAATAAAATTTCGCAATGAACTGATACAAATAAAGCGTAAAGTTAACTGGTTATGTATACCATTATTTCTGTTAAATGTAGCATATCGCTGTATCCGGGATCAATATTTTAAGAAACAGACTACCATGATTGGCTGTTTTAGCACAAATTTTTATTGAACCTACCGAGAGCTGGTAAAGCTTAGTCCAGACAGAGACTTTTTGTTGCGCAACATTGTTGCGAAGCTGTTCCAAACCGTCCCGATACAATGTCGCAGAACATTTTTGAGCTGACCCGCAACAATGTTTCGTGTCCACACTAGGGGAGCAGTTTCATTCGCGATGTCTCGGGAAATAATTCTCGCGGCTCAAATCTCATGGTTTACCTCCCTTTTGCTTATATAAATTTCGTCATCTTACTCATACTTGATTGCCTGTCTGTTCATACTAAAGATAAAGTTTTGAATGGTCTTATAAACATGACTATGGCTGAAATGATAAGTATGTATATGTTTGTTAGTTCTGTCTTTTCATGCTATAGGTAGTTACCGTTTTGGAAGTATGAAGTTTTGAATGGTCTTATAAACATGACTATTGGTTGAAATATTAAGACGTTATGTTAAATGTTCGTTAGCTATATGGACATTTCAAAGCTATAGCTTACACGTCCTTGATCTACACGAAACGTAAAAAATGGTCTACATGTGTGTAAGAATTTGCATCATTTTGTCACCATCGCTGAAACATGACAGGTAAAACTTGAAAGTCATTACCTAACTACCTAGCTCTGTATGGCCTAAACGAATTTGCCATGCACGCCTCTCACGAAACCCCCAAAGTGCGTAGGTTACACAAATTTGAACGCATTCCAGTCGTTCTATTACCTTCAAACATTAACTAGAATTTAGCTATTCCGCGAATCTTTCGACAATATATTGCCTTCATCAGGGCACCAAGGATGTCAGGTCTGTTGAAAGGGAAATGGTATGGTGGGGGATTGGTGCTGAACTTAAATTTTCTCTTCAAAAGTACTGGTCTTGGAGCCCTGATGAAGGCATGATTTTCTTGAAAGCCCTGATGATTGTTTGTGGAATAACATTGTACCGAACGCTCGACGGAAAAGGTGGCATCCTTACGTTTCATTTGTCATAACATTTCTAAAACTAATGCAGTTCGGTGAGTTTGGGTATATAAATGTGTTATTGATACCTACCTACAGCAAAATAAAAACGATTGTGTGTTAGTAGCAAATGTTGCAAGGGAATGAAGATGAGACGAAATTTCGTCCGAACGATGCGCGAAATCAAATTTGTCTCATGTTGCACAAATTCAACAAATAAGAAGCGTCGAGTCCAGAAACGTCCTTAGGGGCTGACATAGATTAATTAATTAAACAGTTGATAAAAAGGGTCTGACGCGCGGCAGTTCCGAACACGCGTCCACAATGAACTGTTGTGCAACATTGTTGCTATGAATCCCATTTTCGATGGGACTCAAGAATACTAAATTTCAGACCCGCAATACACCCCTGCAACAATGTTGCGGGGCTGTTCGGGCGCTCGGGAGCTGCCCCGATTCTGCCGCGATTCAGACTCAACAAAGTTGCGCAACAAAAAGTCTCTGTCTGGACTAAGCTGGTACACGTACAAACGTCCAAATCCAATTATTAATGAGTTTAAAGAACAAATTCCACATAATGTAGGTACGGACATTTTGAAGGAATTCTAACAACAATACCAATACCTGTATAATTACCGTACGCTTTCGATGCAAGGACATGATGATTTTGAGGTCTTTACATCGAAAGCGCTCGCCTCCAGTACTCGTCCAGCAGGTGCCGACGGATTCCTCCAGAAGGTTTGGTCATTTTACTTTCTGATACTAGCGGAAATAACCCTTCTAATTTAAAACGAATAGGTGTAATTTATTAAGCAGCAACCAGCAATCATGTGCCTGAGGGAAGCTGATTGACAACTAAAATTTAGATTTATGGATAATTATGCAATTTTGAAACGCAACCCCAGCATAGTTTACCAAGTGTGGTGTGGGAGAAAGTTTATGACTGACTGAACATGATACGTATACATTAAGGATCTTTTAATTTATATTACAAGACCAATTATGCCACCTACCTACTAAAACTGACCATCTGTAACGTATATAGGTACATGTATGTCACTTACTCAGGGATAGCCCGCTGGCCACTAGTAGAAGCGGCCACGGTATGTACTCCCAGACAATGATTTCAACTCCCATGAAATACAAAGCCAGACAGATAGGCCACAGGAACATGGCGTTGAACAGACCGATGAGGGAGAAAAAGAGGGCCACTTGACCGTAACTCGCGTCTCCAATCACTTTCTTAAACAGTACCTGCAAATTTTTAGAAAACCCATATTAAAATACGGTTAATGAGAACTAAGAACCAGTAGTGATTCTGTAGTTTCAAGTGGCAGCCAAACTTTTAAAAAACACAACAGTGATCGAACAAAAGAACGCGTTGTTAGCGTTTTCGTTGCTAACCGCCCATGAGACCGTTTTTGCGAAAATTCGTACAATGCGACAAAAGGCGTTTTTTGTTTCAGCGTTTCATTCAAAGTAGTAATAGTAGCGTAATCCGCCGTCAAAATGTTAGTTTTGGTTTATTACTTTCAATACCTTTGGAATCGAGCATGAAAAAAAAAAAAAATTTAACCCCCCATCAAAATTTGATGGTTTACGTTTCAAGGTATGTAGAATCCGAAAATGCAATAAAAAAATGTCTGTCCGTCCGCCGTACGCCATACTCCGCCCTTTTCTTAGTTACCATGAACCAGAATTATTGAAATTTGGTTTGTAGGTCCCGTTTGAGGTCTAGTTGGTCCTCGAAGCTTGGCGTTACTGTCAGTCACCTCTAAGGGGTGAAAAACAGGGGTTGACATCTTCAGATTTTTTTACGTTTTTAAATTGATCTTGAACTAAAGAATTGTTTGAGATCATCCGGAGCATTGTACGATCAGCCGTTCGATGCACCGAATAGCTTCGTCAACATAATCGTGAATCAAACGGTATAATCCGGCCAGAAAACATCGCTAGGGAGCACCTGATTATAATCACTGATGGCTGCATGAAGTCGAGTTGGTTGTTCTGTGATATTATTCCATTTGAAAGATGGTGGCTCTTTTGGATTTACTTGGTAGGTACCTACTTTTTCAACTTGAAGAAACGTAGAAGTATTATTGGGTAAATTATTACACAACAGTTTATTGTACTATCTACGTAGAAGTGGCACCGATTCAGGTAAATTTCCTCATGCTTCATGAATAATAATACAAATCATTAATGATTGAATTATTGAATCCCGCGCATTTTTATGAAACTTAATACCGGTGCCGGCTCCATTACTATCCATTTAGGGCTTTCCTGGAGAGAGCTCGAGGGTTACCACAGAAAACAGTGATCTGCGCAGAAGGGGCATCTATACAGATAAATAATAAACTTTTGTGTAATAATTTGCAGCGTTTTCTCAATGAGTTGAAAGTGAACAGAACACATTGGTGAACACATAGAGTTAGTTACCACACCACTTTACTCTCACTCCCTAGTACCACTACATGACGCTTTGCAATTTCTTTCTGTAGGAATTTGTCAACGGTAGAGATTTGCCACATGAAACTCTGGCCAAGAAAAGGAAGAATTTATGAGAATCCGAGCTGCAGTAATTTCAATAACAATATTGAATTGGGGAGAGTCAGATGCCCCTTATACGTAGATCACTGTTTTCTGTGGTCAATAACTACCCTTGCACTCCAAAGCCCTAAATCGAGTACTGAAGCCAGCTGGGGAATTACAGCTTCATAAATATGCGGTGGATTCAAGAATTCTGTCATTAATTATTCGTTGTTATTCATGAAGCATTACGTTTTTTCAAGCAACTTACAAAAGTACCCATCCACAAAATCCAAAATAACATATTC
Source organism: Leptopterna dolabrata (assembly GCA_954871275.1). NCBI lineage: Eukaryota > Metazoa > Arthropoda > Insecta > Hemiptera > Miridae > Leptopterna > Leptopterna dolabrata. The sequence goes on from OX940976.1 coordinate 13,385,011, forward strand.
TACAAATGAAATAATTTCACGGAACAACCAACTCGATTTCATTCAGCCATCATGATTATAATCAGCTGTTCCCTAGCAATGATATCTGGGCTGGATGTATATGTATACCACATTCACGATCAAGTTGACGTAGCTTTTCGTTACAACTTCAGGGCCTTACTGTGAACGAACGGCTAGACGTGCAATACTCCGGGTGGTCTCAAAAAAGTTCGAGCTCAATACGAACCGTAAAAACATTCGAGATAACAGCGCCTTGGAAATTTCAACACCTATTTTTCACTCCTTAGAGACTGTCAGTAACGCCGAGATTTGCGGACCAACTAAACCCCAAATGGGACCTGCAAACCAAATTTCATTAATTTTCGTTCATGGTAACTCAGAAAAAAACACATGGAAAACGATACTTCACAAGCCCAACTTCACTAAAACCTATAAAATACCTAATTCTGCACCCATTTTTCACCCATAACACCCCTGGGTGTTTTCCGATCGGGCTGCCGAGATAGGGGCACAACTAGGGCTCAAATGGAGCCTGTGTGCGAAAGAACTAATTTTTTAGACCGAAAATGATTAAGGTAGATATCGATGACACTCGGCGGAGAGCACTGCATTTTAGGAATCTACACACCTTGAAACACAAAAGAAAAACTTTTGAGAGGTTGTTAAAAAAAAATGTCCGAACCTAATTAGAGTACAAAACTAGGTGTATTATTTAGAGAATAATCATCTAAAATATGTAAAAACTTTCTTTATCATCTGGTATATGTTAGAAACTCGTAGACACAAGGATTTATTAATATTATTAATTATTTATTTAATACATCCTTTAATTTTAATAAATCCTGTTTCGTTATGTGCAATTTCTCCCACAAATGTGGGATTCCTCTCACATGTTCTTGATTTACTCATAGATATACACGAATTACAGTCGTATATAAATATCAGATGAAAAATTAATTGAAACCTTATAAACTGCTGAACCAGCAGCAGCCGCTGCGGCTAAAACTACGCCGCTGAGAGTTGGGCTCCTTGTGATGCCGTCCATATAAGCAAGAAGAGCGGTACCCATATCGCAAAGTATCACAGCCACTATCTGTTGAAGGAGAAATCCTTGGATAAATTAAATGTACGAGTAGGTAGGTATGCTATGATGAAGCTTGGGGCTAATGCCAATGAGATTACATGCATCCGATTACCTTTCCTCGACTTGTCCATCGTGGTTCGAAAGACTTATTCGATATTTGGTTTTACTTCACTGGTTTGTTAATTTATATCCAACAAAGAGGATCATAACTATGCAGGATAGTATGGTTATCTGGTATTGATGATACTTCAATTTTCATCTCAGATAAGACTTACTCGAACACCAACGAATTGCTTATGGAGAATAACCCATGAAAGGAGGTACACGCAGGCAACGTTTGTAGCGAACAACGCTATCGCTTCCGTAGCTTGCAGTATTCTCAAGGAGTGGATATACATATAATTCGTTGCTACCCACAATAGACAAAAGAGGCCCACTCTCGTCATAAATCTTCCTGAAATCCAAAGAAACCCCGTATGGAAGGTTGAAATCGTATTATAAAATCAAGAAGTAAGAAAGTATTCGAATGATTAGAATCACTTCTGGATTGTACTCACCTATAGTGAACCCTTTGTCTCTGAAATTACGTATACTTTCTGTCAAGATATCACCAGAGGACTTACACTTATTAGCTATGAGTTGGCAGAAAAAATATATAGGGAAAAATAGAACCGTCCAATTGGTACAAAACCACGTGGTGAAAAATGGAGCGTTGTACATAACCACCTGCAAGAAGACGACAAACGATATAGGAAGAATAGATTATGATAAGTAAGCAGGTCCATTTGGTAGGAACAGCTGTTAATTTAAAGAACTTCTTAAGCCAAAAAATGAGAACAATTTGTTTTTGTATTAACTCTAAAAAATATCACTTAAAGTTAGGCACTCCGCGTATATTTAACCTATATCTGATGTTTTGCAACTCCCTCGAACGTTTTGCAACTCTATCCTGCTGAGCTTTTACTCTGGATTCTATCTTTGAATGCCTGTACAATAACTTACGTGTGAATTACAAGAGCGGTCTCAAAACTGAAGGCAAAAGCGATTTACGGGCAGGTGTTGATGCATTGCCCCTCAAATAAAACCTACTTTTTATTAGTGATGGAGCTCAAATTATTTATTCATTTTTGGTATCTTAATTTCGTACATTATTAGATTCTTTATTATTCGGTTGTCGTAGGATTCCTCATGGCACTTAGAAGTGGAACAAAACAGCGATCGGAATCGAACTTTAACCGTTTGTGATCAGTTAGTTCATCGTCTGCTTACACACTCACAGACCTCTAATTTCAAGGCCAAAGAAATAAGCTGGGTAACAAATATACGAAGTAGCCAGAAGATACTTAGGTATCATAATCATTTCTGTAACATGTTTTTAGTTTCATTCGTGATGAGGTTGTGAGAAAGAGAAACACTGGGATTCTGGAAATTCTGAAACTTCGTTACAACTTCAATTCTTCACTCTCTGGTCAAAATCAACTACATATTCAGTCTTCTCGCCCTAAAAAAAAACATGGAAAACGATACCTCACAAGATCATGTCCACTAAAACCCCAGAAAAACCTCTAAAAACCCTATTTTTACACCCATTTCCCCCCCATAACACCCCAGGGTGTATTCCGATCGGGCTGCCGAGCTTCGGAGCACAACTAGGACCCAAATGAGGACCCAAACTGTGTGCGGAAGAACGACGATTTTAGACCAACATTTAACGACTTCATACCGTCTCCTCAGCCAAAAAAAAAACATGGAAAACGATAGGTACCTCACAAGCTCATGTTACTAAAACACCGAAACCTAGTTTTATATACCCATTTTTCACCCATAACACCATTGGGTATATTCCGGTCGGGCTGCAAAATTTCTGGACACAACTAGGGCCCAAATGGAGCCTGGGTGCGAAAGAACGAGTTTTTTAGACCGAAAATACAGTACGTATATGGATGATACGGCGGACGGGCATTGCATTTTAGGAATCTTCGCACCTTGAAACGTAAAAGAAAAACGCTGCAAAGTCCTTGTCACATGGGTTTATTATTCTATTGGAGTTCTAGAGATTCTTGTTGGCTGTTAAATTTATTGTTTCTTTCATGTGGAATGATTGAAATAGCTATTTCTGATGAATTCCACCAATTTTGGCCCCCAAAACATGAAATAGGTACGCTTTTTTTTTCAGATCATCTTTGATCGCTGGTAGTGCCATTTAATGGTCTTGATTCACCTGTTTACACTTTTCTAATGTTAGTATACACATTGATGGTGATTTCAGACAGTTTTCCAGGTTTTTGACTCATAAAAAACCAATTTTGGGAGCTGAACCTTTGGTAAAACCTCAATTTCCGCGTCTTTGATCAAAATTGACTTCATATTCGGTATTCTCGTCCCCAAAACCATGGAAAACGATACCTCAAAAGCTCATTTTACTAACATGTTGCTAAAACGCAAAAAGTACCTATTTTTACACACATTTTCACTCATAACACCCCTGGGTATATTCCGATCGGGCTGAAAAGTTTCGGGACACAACTAGGGCCCAAATGGAGCATGTGTGCGAAAGAACGACTTTTTTAGACCGAAAATGAAGCCTGTACACGTGATACGGCGTACGGCGGACGGCGTACGGCGGACGGCGGACGGACATTGCATTTTTGGAATCTACGCACCTTGAAACGGAAAAGAAAAAAGTTTGAGGGGGTGTTATAAAAATTTTTTGCTGAGCGAATACATAGGTGTATTATTCACAGAATAATAAACCAAAAACGCTGCAAAGTCCTTGTCACATGGTTTTATTATTCTACTGGACATACCTACAGAGATGTTGGCTGTTTATTTATTGTTTCTTTCATATAAAATAATTGAAATAGCTATTTCTGGTGGTTTCCACCAATTTTGGCCCCCAAAATACGAATAAGGTACCTACGCTTTTTTTTTTTTAAATAAATTATCTCTGATCGTTGATAGTACCATTTTATCGTCTTGATCCACCTGTTGACACTTTTTCCAGTGTTATTCTACAAACTGATGGTGATTTCAGACGATTTCCCAGGTTTTTGACTCATAAAAAATCAATTTCGGGAGCTGAACATCTGGTAGAACCTCAATTTTCTATTCTTTGGTCAAAATCGAGTTCATATTCGGTCATCTCGTCCCCAAAAACATGAAAAACGATACCTTAAAAGCTCATGTTACCAACATGTTGCTAAAACGCAAAAAGTACCTATTTTTACACTCATTTTCACTCATAACACCCCTGGGTATATTCCGATCGGGCTGAAAAGTTTCGGGACACAACAAGAGCCCAAATGGAGCATGTGTGCGAAAGAACGATTTTTTTAGACCGAAAATGAAGCCTGTACACGTGATACGGCGGACGGACATTGCATTTTTGGAATCTACGCACCTTGAAACGGAAAAGAAAAAATTTTGAGGGGGTGTTATAAAAATTTTTTGCTGAGCGAATACATAGGCGTATTATTCACAGAACGATCAACCAAAACGATGCCCAAATCGCATTTTTAGAAGATAGGGAAATGCACGGCTTACGAAGTTCTTGCTCTCAGCCTTTCGTCCGCCGCTGGTTTTTCCCCAGCTAGGTGGCTCGGAAATTTACTCGTAAAGTTAGCGGCAGAGGGCTATCCAGTAGTACAAATCTATGTTCATTCTTTCTCCAAATTTTACCGTCATTCACTTCACATGAATCATAACTTATTCGCGTGCAGACGCTACCAACCAGTGTTCCGAATGGATTGAAATCCGTGGGGAACAAATTAAGTAAGTAGGTACCTACCTAAGTAAATTTTATTGTTCATATATATTATTATATAACATTCCATACATCGAAGGTCAAAGTCACTCACGTGTTTTGACTTCATTTGCACGGTTGACTCATTAGTTAGGGCCGGAAGCGCTTTTGGGGGCCCAATGTACATATATTTTATACAATGAGTTGTCCCAACCCATGATGCCGTCACCAGGACCGTAACGCAAACTCCGCAATATATCTGCAACAAATCAATCACATGATAAAAGTGACAGTTTGTTGTAGTTTATTAGAGCATTGAATTTAATCACTCGAGGTATAAACAGTGCAGCTGCATCGGTAAATTGAAGCTCAAAATAGAGCTGAAATTTTATAATTTTGTACAATGCTGCTAGCGAACTAGCCGAGAACCCTGAAAACTTGTCATTTTTCAAAACTGAGGTTTGAAGTCATTCCGATTCCAACCGGTGTCCTTAACGTAGGCGTCAAAGCGTCAAACCCCATGATGTCGCATGGGTTCACAGAGTAGACCCACTTACAACCTATGGTGTTGATGAAGTTCGAGAAATTGAAATTGATTAGGCTATCATCTCATAATTCATAATGGTTTCCAGAATTCAAGGCGCTTCTCCGTATACAATACAGCTGATTATTACACCAAAGAAGTGCTGAAGTCATGTTAGCTGTTAGGGAAAGAAGAGCGACACCGCTTAGCTGAAAGAGTTGCTCAAAATAAATTGAAAAATATTTATAACAGTCATAAAAATAGCACCAGAAAGCACTTCTACTTTATCAGATCTGTCTTGTATCAGACTGACGATTTTATTTATCTACCTATAATTTTATTACGCTTGAATAGGCAAGAGCCCGCACGATCTGTCGGTCTTGAAGGAACTGTATACACCGAACGCCGTTCAATTCACGATCATCGATCGATCGAAGTGTACCTAGTTCTATTCGAGAACCAACTGTTGAAATTTACACTGCATCGACCAGTCAGTAACCAATTCAATAAAATATAATTATGAGGAGCTATCATCCATTTGTGTCCTGTCCGCTGTTGCACCTATAGGATGACACAGAATGAGTGGGATAAGAGAAATAAAATGAAAATACACATCAAATTAACGAAGGAGAATATGATAACAGCTTGTTCTTTAATTGCCTTGAACGTTTCCCCCTTTTTTACTGTTATTATAATTTTAGAAGAAGGATGAATATGGATTTCCCTGTTGTGGGGGGTAGGGAGGGGTATTATTATCAACTTGATCTCAATCTATGTGGTAATCCATACTAATAATTTTCAGTTTAAAGAAAAAATACGACGAGAAGGTTCACGTTTTTCAAACAATTAGACAGCTGCTCCTAAAATTCCGAGTTTATTTTTATTTTGGACATTTATTTTGGTCGGCTTTTGTTTTGAAAAGATAAATATGAAAATGAATCAGTATTGTTTCAATAATTTTATATTACCTATCTGGTTTTTTTGGAGCACAAGCATTTTGATCAAATACTGATAGCGTACCTATGAAACAACTGGTTGACACTTTAACTGTTCGTTGTTAATAATACCTACTTCATGTAGGTATAGTAGCATAGTTTGTAGGTATAGTGTAACAATTTTTTTCGTTTAAATAAAACTAAATAAATCAATTACTTTTCTAGCTGACTCGGAGCAACATGAGCTGGTGCACTTTTTGAGCCTACCCATCGGACCTGCGGGTGTGGGAGGATTTGGCTCCATCCCATCTTGTGTGCTTCCAGTGACTGTAAAACGTCCAAACATATACATTTATACGTTTATTTTTTTAAATAATGTACTACCTAATGTAAGTGTAATATAAGTGTGGAACACTTATTCTGATTGATTTAACATTTATTTGACGAATAACATTTGTAGTTACGGTACCTACCTATTAAAATTTCATTCTAGCATACAGCTTACATAGGTACTTGTCGAGCAAAACTATTTTTGACTGAAAATATTCATAAAATAATAAAGAATAATGCCGATCGCACTATTGGTTAAAAAAAGTATTTTGAACGTTTTTTGTCAAAAACGTATTTTGAAAGTTGTATGCTGAAAAGCAAGTTTGATATTTTGCACAAAAAGGCATCGTCTCCTCTATCTACTGATAATTTTAGCGAATTTTCGAAGAAAAGGAAGCTATTGTTCTCGGTCCAAAATTTTTAAAACTCGAATTTCCGAAAGATTTTTATACCAAAATCCGTTTCAGACCATCCTGAATTCACTGCCGAAAGACACCAAAAATTATATGTATATATATATATATATATATATATCCTCCTCGGGGTATCCTCCTCGGGTCCTGGGGCAGCGAATTGTGCCTGCACATATTGACCACCATCCCCCTCAGCAGCGGAGAAGTCCAGACCGGATGTACTTTACGACTCTGTATTTCCCAGGAGTCCATAGGATTCATAGGATGATGAAGGACTTGCACTCCATCCTGCTCAACAACGCTCTAACTCGGGATGTATTTGCTGTTCCACCAGCGATTTCTTATCGTCGACCTAATAATGTGGGGAACATTTTATCGCACCGAGGGGGCTATGTAGCAGCGGATGGTGGAAGGGAGCTTGGACTCCGCCCGTGTAGTCGTCGGCGATGTCGTTCTTGTGGCCTTGTCCTGGAGGATAATAAATTTTGTTCTCCTCACAATCGTAATGTGTATTCCGTGGTGGGTTCGGCTGACTGCACTTCCACGAACTGCGTATACGAGTTGCTCTGCAGGCATTGCGAGGGATTTTATGTTGGGAAAGCAACGACACCGTTGAACCTCCGCATCAATAACCATCGAGCCTCTGTGAGACTCAACACCAACCAACCTGCGGGTCGCCATGCCTTCGAGGACCACCACACTTCTTTCGATGATTGCTACCGGGTAAGGATCCTGAAGCGTTTACCTCCGTCTGCGCCGAATCCAAGGGTTGAGGAAAGTGAGGAAGCCCACATTTGGGTCCTGGGTGCGCACCGGCCTCCGGGTTTGAACACTTACACCTAGGGCCCATAATAATTTTTTTTTTTTTTTTTTTTGGTACATTTATCAATTTATTATCTATATTTATTATATGTATATATACGTACATATGTGTGTATATATATATATACTTTTTTCCCCATTCGAATATCCCTTTGTTTATTTCGTTTTTGCTCCATTTACTTCATTTTTTACTATTATTTGTACCCCACCCTATCCCACCACCATTTTACCCCATCCTTCTTTTCGCCCCTGCTTTTCTTCGAGGTGGTGGACTGCTCAGACCACTACTTGTCTCTCCAGTCTGCCGACGACGCTGAGTGCGAAACGTTCAGACGTAGTGTAAGTTTCTTTCTCTGGGTCCTCTTTTTGTGTCCGAAGTTATAAACAAATATATATATATTTATATATTTATATATGTATGTGTCATTCCAGACGATAACTCTCGACAGAATTGAGATAAAAATTCAAATTTGCACGAAAAATCTGTCTTGGCAATCGACAGGCTAAGTTCGTAGATGGGCAGAATTGGGTCACTCTAAGGGGGAGTTTTGGGGAGTTTTAGGGGGGGAAAATTACCCATAAATTCCCAAAATGAAACAGTCTGACAAGTGACACCTCATTTTAAAGTTTTTTGTACGCTGAACACGATGGTGAAACCAGAATTGCGATATCTCATTCCATTCTCAAACTGGAGCACTTTGAAGATGAAGGAACGTGGTTATTTCTTGAGATAAAACAGTTTTACATAAAATCAGTTATTTCTTCGAAAATTCGCTCTTATAGCCATGCTGCATGACTGTGGTTTTTCTATGTTCAACCCCTCTTTTGAAATGTAAATACATACAACGTTTTCTACGTTTATCTCATTTTTGAAAAGTTTCATAGGTTTAGTATGATACAGCTACTGTAATTGCTTTTAAAAAATCTGTTAAAATACTTCCAAATGAAAATTTTCAACATAAATCAAATGAAAGTTATTGAAATTATATTTATACCGTTGGAAAGCTGAGAATCAAGAGAAGTATTTATATCAATGGTGGGTTGCTAGGAGCACTTTTAGAACTCTGATAATAATATTATAATTGCCCCTGTATGTCTGTCGATTCGCAATTTTTTTAACCACCATTAATATTTAACTACCATTAATACAAATATTTTTTGAAAGAATAAACCCAACAAGTGTAGATTGACGTGTTTGGAAAACAGAATTTCTGGGCTTTAGTGCTCTACGTTTGGCTTAGGTCCTTTTATCCCAGCATAGGTAGCAGGCCACTTAATACGTTGGTAGCTGGTGCTGAGTGATTCTTAATGTAAAGTGGTCGTGTTCGTGAGCAATCGAACGTCTAGTTAGAAGGCGAGTAATTTCGAGGGAACGCACCTTTAATTATTATAGTGTTCACCCCCTCATCGATCCCCTAGTTTCATTTTCATGGGCCTGCCACACGGAGCGTGGCAGAAGGATCTGTTTGGCCCATTTCATTCATCTTACGGAATCGAGCTTCAACTTTCAAGTAACTTCGTAGATGCAACTATTTGTACCTACGTTTTTTTTTGTTTTTTTTTTTTGAAAAATTTATAATGGAAAAATGTAATATTATATTATATTCAAAAGTACTGCAGGGTAGGCCTGCAGGAACAAATAGGCCCCAGCTGCCGAGGTAAAAACTATTTCTACTGGGGATATAAATCTAGATTTCATGTTGGTTTGAAATTCTATCAAGGGGTAGGTAGGTATACCAACTTACTATTATGCTGAAGACACCGTATCGCTTTGTTGATCTAATACAGCTGTTGTTGGCATCCAACATGACATTATCTACAATTTAGCATGATATCTAGCAATAATCAGGAGATTAGCAATAAGATAAACCATTTTTTCCTCACTTTTCAGACAATTGTGACACGGTCCCACATTCCTAGTACCTATAATAGTAATAACTCCTCAAAAATAAAAATTATGAATATTAATTAATTAATTAATTAATTATTATATTTGGGCTCGGCCCAAATTACAGCACTGGTAAATGAATCCCCCTTCGCGGCGGCTTCAGGATATAATGTATAAGTCCGTAAAAAGAAAATGTCTTGTGTGTGTCAAATGAGAAATACCCATGACTTCTGTTTCTATTTTTTTAGTTTTAGTAGTTTCTGTTTATAGTTTTAATGAAATTAGGTTCCATTCTAAGAATTTGGAGACCAACCGCACTCTCCTACAATGATTTAATTGAATTACGCTCTTTTTCTATGAGCTTTTAAAGTTTCGGCAACATGTGACATCACAAATCGCAAGGGAGGGAGCGGGGTTGGAGAGATAGAGCCTTTGTCAGAATAATGTTGAGTGGATAGAAGAGTGGATAGTGTTGTTGTTCCTAAGAGCCACCAGGACGCTATGTTTTGGTAGTTAGCCAAGAATTCGAGTTTTTCGAGTGTTGTATGCGATCAATATACCGTTTTGCTAATTCCGTGCCTTAACTCATTACAACAAAATTAATAGGTATCGCAATGAAAAATATAGAATTTAAAATAAATGCCCCAGTACCTACTTTGGATAAATATTCCCCGTAAGGCTCAACTAAAAAACTTTTTTAAACTACTAAACAATAAAAACAAAAGAACAGTAGGTATCACAGATTATTATTCGTATTAATTGCAGATGTTAGGAATTCATCAAAACTGTAAGGCCCAATCCAATAAAAATTTATTAATACAGGTTTTCAACTGCTGATACGGCAACTTCCGTAATTCTAATAGTATTAAATTATAAAATTAGATACCCCATCAATTCGTAGAGTTTCGCGTAGGTAGCTGCAACTCTGTGGAGTGGTAGGGACAAATTATGTTTATTTCGACGGGTGGAATATTTGTGTAAACAGGACTCATAATTTTGGATGGTGGACATGTAAATAAATATTAATACGTCGGGGGGCTGGTAGTCTGTGCCACCGAGCAACCCAGGAAAGGCTCCTGGGCAGAACTTTGTTGATTGGTGCTCATGTAGATATCGGTACGTTTAGATATTAATGCGTGTTTCTATGGTGATACTTACCAGAGTCATTGTGCTGAAGAGTTGACTGTTGTCGTGAAAATGGGCCGTTGGGAACAGTTCCAGACCTGGGGGAGCCATCTGAAGTCACAACAAGGTTGGGAGGAGCCCGGACTCGGTGAGGGTTGAAAATGGTAGGGATGTCCCCTTGTCCTCGCATATCACTGCATAATCATCCTCTCTGCAATCAGCATTCACATGTGGTTAGATTATCCGCGGCAAGTCCGCCGAATAGGTGAGCACCACAGTGTCAGATTTCACCACATCGTTGCGTGGATTCACATTTTTTGTCGAATCGTATACACGATCTATCGATTACAGTGTAGATAAGTGGACTAACTACCTATCAAACCACCTTATTATGTAATTCTGCCCCGTAATGTATGTGCCCCAAATTTTTGGCGAGTTTTCATTCTTCATTCATTGAGATACAGATGGAGTTTAAACATTCAACAGACATGGAAGCCAAATTTTTGTTCACGTCTAACTTTGTTGACATTTGAATAGTATACAGTAGTAGCCGCTTAGTAGAAAGGCGGTTAAAGGAATAAGTCGGATACAAGGAGAGAAACAGTCAGGTCCCGATCGGCTGTATGTAAACACACAGGGAATTGGCCTGTTATAGTGTTCAAAAGGACGGTTATAGTGATAAATTTTTGAGTTTCTGGGTTTCAAAAGTCGGCAAAATAGGTAAAAATGGCTGAAATCTCTCACTTGGTAAATATTCACCAGAAGTGGTACCTATTGAATGATGATCCGAAACAGAAGAGACTCCCTACAGGTTTTAATAGATTTCCTTTTAAAAAAAAATTAATCAAAATTAGGTCAATTTGGGGGGGGGGGGTGGGGGCACAATTCGCCAATATCGGTAAAAATTGCTAAAATCACCACAAAGTATATTATACAGTAGAAGTCGCTTATACAGATTGGTCGCGTATAGTGATTGTTTCCAGTCGGTCCCAATTCGATCACTATAAGCGACTTCTACTGTATTTTGATTCTGCAGTTTAAGTAAAATTAAGAGCAACATGCTTGGAGATTCTTGAAAATGTGAACTTCGAACTGGTTCCACCTGTTGGCCGAATACCTCGCACCATCGTATAAATACGAGTAAACTCTCTTCTCCACCGAGACTTGCAGATCCCCGAAGTCAATGACGTACTGCAGCCCAAATGAGCTCATTTCTAATATCGCGAGCCACCCCCCCGCCACCTCGACCGGAGCGACGTCTCCAACGCAAAAGACCACCGGATTTGCTCTGAGAAGTTACCAAAAATGCAAATTACCATAATATAATACGATAGCCCTATGTACTTATTCTAACTATGTAACTACCTATGTAATTTATCCTAACTAACTCGTTTTTCCCTATTGTTATAGCGTTTAAATACTCGTTTTTTGTACTATTAGTGGGGGCTGTCAATGGACAGTGACCCGCAACATGTTACATGAAGGGATATATCCCTCTTCAATAACCCTCATGCACAACTACAATGTAGATGTATTCCTACAATAAAGTTTACTTGTTAACAATCAAACAAAAAACGCTGCAAATCCCTGCACAACGGTTTATTATTTTGTATAGAATACCCTTCTGTTACAGATCACAGCTCTATGTATAGATAACCCGTCTATATAATATGATATGTACTATTCTATACATATTATGTAGATCGCAGACCCTCCGTAGGTTAGTACCTAACCCCGTACACGTTACTAGGTACCTACCTAAATCACGAGTTAAATGATGCTAAAATAATTCTGCCGATGACAAACAGTACTTAACAAAAAGAAACACACATAGGTAATGAAGTTCTGAAAAGAAATTGTTGATGAGGAGTGAAAAAAGTTGCAAAAGTACCTACCAACAAACTCCATTCCCTTCTACGTAGATGGTATAATGAACCGTTGTGTAATAATTTATCGTTGAGTAATGATTTACCGTAGTAATAATTTACCCATCAATAATACTTCAACGTTTGTTCAAGTTTCACTACCTACCAACAAACTCCAAAAGAGCCATCATTTTTCAAGCGAAATAATATCACAGAACAACCAACTCGACTTCATACTCCGCCAATATAATCAGGTGATCCCTACCAATGATTTTATCTTCGCCAAATTTCCTATTGTGGGCGCGTCTCTGGTTACGAGATTTGGTTTGAATTGTATACAATTTCATTCACACTGGAGTCGAAAATGCCTGTCAGTGCAAACTTCGGGGCCTTACTGTGAACGAACGGCTGGACGTACGATGCTCCGGATGGTCTTAAAAAACTCGCAAGTTCAAGAACTATTTAAAACCGTAAACATATTTACGTAAAAAAATGGTACAGGCGTTTTGAAAATTTCAACCCCTATTTTGAACCCCTTAGAGATGACTCACAGTAACGTCGAGCTTCGAGGACCAACTAGACCCCGAACGGAACCTATAACCCGAATTTCATCAATTTTTTCATGGTAACTAAGAAAAGTGGCCCGTACGGCGTACGGCGTACGGCGGACAGACAGAAATATTTTTATTGCAGTTTTGGATTCTACATACCTTGAAACGTAAACCATCAAATTTTGAGGGGGGGTAAGAATTTTTTTTTTCATGCTCGATTCCAATGGTTCATTATTGAAAATAAACCAAAATACCTACGAGTAGGTAGGTAGGTAGTTCACAGTTTTGATTCTGATTCTTGGTATTCAGTGAAGCAGTCACGTTGTAACCGTACCTGGGTATGCTTTTTGACTGGTTATCAGGTTCTTTATGTTTAAATTGCCCATCATTTTGCGAACAGTAAAACAGGATATTCCTACTACACGGAATAATGACTTATCAGATTAATGTCATCAGCATTAAGTGGTGTATACCTACTAGTTTTTCAGCTACCTTTTTCAGGTACCTAGTTGACAGCTTTCCGAAGTAAAAACGCTGCAAAGTCCTTGTCACATGGGTTTATTATTCTATTGGAGTTCTAGAGATTTTTGTTGGCTGTTAAATGTATTGTTTCTTTCATGTGGAATGATTGAAATAGCTATTTCTGCTGATTTCCACCAATTTTGGCCCCCAAAACATGTAATAGGTACGCTTTTTTTTTCTTTTTTTTAAGATCATCTTTGATCATTGGTAGTGCCATTTAATGGTCTTGATTCACCTGTTTACACTTTTTCCAATGTTATTGTACACATTGATGGTGATTTCAGACAGTTTTCCAGGTTTTTGACTCATAAAAAACCAATTTTGGGAGCTGAACCTTTGGTAAAACCTCAATTTCCGCGTCTTTGGTCAAAATCGACTTCATATTCGGTCTTCTCGTCCTCAAAAACATGGAAAAAGATACCTCAAAAGCTCATGTTACTAACATGTTGTTAAAACGCAAAAAGTACCTATTTTTATACACATTTTCACTCATAACACCCCTGGGTATATTCCGATCAGGCTGAAAAGTTTCGGGACACAACAAGGGCCCAAATGGAGCATGTGTGCAAAAGAACGACTTTTTTAGACCGAAAATGAAGCCTGTACACGTGATACGGCGTACGGCGTACGGCGGACGGCGGACGGACATTGCATTTTTGGAATCTACGCACCTTGAAACGGAAAAGAAAAAATTTTGAGGGGGTGTTATAAAAATTTTTTGCTGAGCGAATACATAGGTGTATTATTCACAGAATAATAAACCAAAAGTGTAAGTTTAGTACATGGCCATCCCAGGATGTGCTCCGTGTCCATGTCTTACAGCCGTCGCTTCGCGACGCGGACGTGATCGGCTGTCCTCTCAGGCGGTTCAGAATTTCATTCTGTCATTTCGCTCATTGTTTCACAAGCCTGGATTGGGAGGAGGGGAAATGGGATTCGAACTGACGGACCGTAATCGCCGTCCTAATACCAACCGCCAAGTGATAGAGAGAACCACTCCACTAACAGCTTTCCATGTCCTACGTCAATTGACCAACTGCCATCGAATCGACCATTATTTGACAAGAAGTGGAACACATGGGACCGAAGATCGATTTTCCTTAAATCGCTTCCTTCTGGTCTTTATCCGACATATCGAACGGCCAGAAACTCACAGGCCTTTTGTTCACCATCGTGCGCGTTTTTATTGTTGCCCATTACAAGTCTCAGCCCCTACATAGGGCGCATGATTTTGTAGTAGCATCAACGCCAAACGCACGCAGTTTTGGTTTATTATTCTGTGAATAATACACCTATGTATTCGCTCAGCAAAAAATTTTTATAACACCCCCTCAAAATTTTTTCTTTTCCGTTTCAAGGTGCGTAGAATCCAAAAATGCAATGTCCGTCCGCCGTATCACGTGTACCGGCTTCATTTTCGGTCTAAAAAAGTCGTTCTTTCGCACACATGCTCCATTTGGGCCCTAGTTGTGTCCCGAAAATTTTCAGCCCGATCGGAATATACCGAGGGGTGTTATGAGTGAAAATGTGTGTAAAAATAGGTACCTACTTTTTGTGTTTTAGTAACATGTTAGTAACATGAGCTTTTGAGATATCGTTTTCCATATTTTTTGGGACGAGATGAACGAATATGAAGTCGATTTTGACCAAAGAGTGGAAAATTGAGGTTCTACCTAAGGTTCAGCTGCCAAAATTGATTTTTTATGAGGCAAAAACCTGGGAAATCGTCTGAAATCACCATCAATTTGTATAATAACACCAGAAGAAGTGTCAACACGTGGATCAAGACGATTAAATGGCACTAACAATGATCAAAGATAATTTGAAAAAAAAGGAGCGTACCTACCTAATTTGAGTTTTGGGGCCAAAATTGGTGGAAACCATCAGAAATAGCTATTTCAATTATTTCACATGATAGAAACAATAAATGAACAGCCAAAATTTCTGTAGGTATGTCCAATAGAATAATAAACCCATGTGACAAGGACTTTGCAGCGTTTTTATTTTTGAACTCTACTTGAGCGGATGTCGAATATAATTATAGGTATACCTACAATTATAGGTGCGTATAGCTACCTACAGAGTCCCGGGCACGAAAATGGGAGCCGAGCTGAGATTCGGACGGATTCCTTGACTGAAAAATATACCAAACGTACATTTTTTCAAAATTACGTTTTTCACTGAGAAATAGGATTATACCAGATAGCTTGCAGGAATTCGTTGTTTACATGTTTTAAAAGGCAATTTGATTGCGCTTGAATTCATTTTGATAATAACTAGCGTAAATCAATTAATTAGGTACCTACCTAACTATAGATAATTATGTAATGTTCAATTAAAACCAAATCGATTATAACCAGAAGTAGGTACGATCGTAACTCTTTCGTTATTTCGTAACATTCATTACTCTGGGTTCTTTTCGCGAATTCGCGTTTATCTAGCGCAAATAATGACCTAGCTCAAATGAAATGGAAAAATTTAATGACTTTCCCCGAAGGCGAAAACAAAGAAAACATTCAGCGGGGCATGGAAAAGGTAGGTATCATTCGTGGGTTACCCATTTAAAGTAGGGTGTAATTTAATAATTGGTTCAATTTACGTTAATGGACTAAAATATAATTATTCAAAATTAAAAGGCCTGCTGATTTCTAACACGCCACAGGAGAGTTGTCTCACCAAAGTTAAGAGGCGTTCTTTTCAAAATAAATTATAGGGTGAATGATGTTGAGTTGCAGAGTGAAGTAGAATGGTGTCCGAGAGAAAGAATGGGGCTTAATATAGAGTACATGCAGAATTATACTATAATGCCAAGATGTGCTAGAAGAGGGCAGTTAGGTGCGTACCTCTACAAAGTTTGACATACATGTTCGCAGGATACAGTTGAAGAAGGGAAAGCGTGAAATCAATAACTACGTATAGCGAGGGCTACACTCACTGTGCCGTTTTATCGAACGACTTCCGCTTCTATTGCACATGAGAATACTTGAGAGACGACCGAATTCTGTGTGTTAATCGTGAAATTTGAACCACGGATGAGCAGTAATATTAACTGGAGCAAACAGAATGGTCTCAACTGTTTTGAGAAGAGTCCGTACAAGATCTGTGGCACTACTAAAGGGATTGATTGCACCGCCCGCCTTCCTCTTGGAAGCCCAGAGCTGCCCCCGGGGGCGGCAGCAGGCCTTGGACCGCGCTTGCGTCGCCTCCGATATCCTCTCTCACCCTGCACCTGGTCGTTTCTTCACCGGGGTTGCCAGAGGTACCCCCTCACAGCCGAATACCACCACATTATCCTCCCAGCCTCGTTTTTCATCTCGTATTGACGAATGCACGGCAATCCTTCCGGACTCCTGAATGGAGCGACCCCCAGGAGCCGAGTGGTCGAAGGCGTTGGTTCGTTCGAGATCGCAAATCTCTGGGGCTCGACTACCGTCCAAGAAACAAAATTTTCTCAAGCCGCTTTTTTTAGGAAGCCGCGAATCAGCATGCTAAGATTTGTTTACTTTGTGACGGTTACGGACCAGTCTCAAAGTCCAACGGCGGAATTCATAGTTCTCCCTCAAGTGGGAGTGTACTCCCAAGTGTGCCGATGCACATGAGAATACTATTCATAGTTGCAAAGTTGAATGCATACCTATCTAAGTGTACACTTTAGTGTATACTCAGCTCTCATTCATAAAGTCTACTTGGCAATAAGCTGAGTCTGCACTAGGCTCAGGACGGCTCCACACCCAAGGGCAGTCGGCAGACCCCTTAGGTACGCACCCAGCTTTATCTGTGCGAGTTTTCCGTGTTCAGCGTCCTGCGTTTATAAATTTATCTCCACGTTTCACGTAATTTCACGTATTCCCACTGCGTTTCCAAAAACAGCAATATTACTTTTCACCATGGAGTTTCGGTTGATTATGGAAGTGTACGAGAGGGATGACGAAATGGACTAAGGGCGGAATTCATAGTCGTCACTTTTGGCGAAGGGCACCCTGTTGTAGACCACCCTAAAGTATGGTCGCGCCCTTAGCGCCATTCATAGACCTACCTTTGGGGCACATTGAAAGGGCACACTTTAGTAATAGGCAAAGTGCACACTTTACTGCTTTCATAGACCATACTTTAGCGTAAAATGAAGTGCAACCCTTTACATTGAGGTAACATTTCCAAAGGTACGTCTACAGGTCCCTAAAGTACGCGCTCGGCCTTTATTTGAGCTGATAACGTTTATCAGTCAGATAATATTGACAGGTATTACAGCTACATCGACAGATATTAGAGATATTACTACAGATTAGATAGATATTAGATACAGATATTAGATTAGATAGATAGATTAGATTAGATAGATAGATAGATAGATTAGATAGATAGATAGATTAGATAGATAGATAGATTAGATAGATAGATAGATTAGATAGATAGATTAGATAGATAGATAGATTAGATAGATAGATAGATTAGATAGATAGATAGATTAGATAGATAGATAGTGTAGTGATGGAGGAGTCGAATAGACGAGTCGATCGCATACGAGAGAATGGTTGTTTAATTGGTGGCACCCTGGCTCTTTTATAGTCCCCTGACAAGGTCAGAGGGGGGTCGGGGGGGTCCCCACTCTGAGTTACAGCATGTTCAGACACAGATTGAGTTGTGGAGGAGCAGCCGATCACAACACTGCTCCCCCCAGAATTTAAGTAATTGACATTGTTAATTAAATTTTCTTGTTGGCGCTGTGGCTGTTGCCGGGCGTGGGAGGTGCGTGTGTTGGGTCCGCGTGGGCTGTCCGGGTGGCTGCTGTGTCGTTGTCGTGGGGTGGTGGCGTAGAGCGCGTAGCGTTGGCGGGCGAGGCTCGGGCTCCGGGCGTGGTTCCGCGGGAGCGGTTGTTGCCGTGGGTGCTGTGGTGGCGAAGTTATGGCCATCGCTGTGTGGTTGGGGGCGATTTGCGGCGTTGCGGTGGGTCCCGTGTTGTGCGTAGGTGGGGGTGCCGGCTTGCATCTGTCGATGGACACCGAGGGGGTTCGGCGGTCGTCGGTGAGGTACGTGACTGTTTTTCCGTCGTTTGTCAGTACTTGATGGGGGCCGGTGTAAGGTGGCTCGAGTTTACCCCTCGGTGTGTCTACGCGGACGTACACATGGGTCGCTGTGCGCATAGTTGCTGGCATGTAGGACTGTGTGTAGTGGCGGTATGATTCGTTGGTGCGTAGGGGTATAGTTGTTGGGGGCGGTTGAGTGAATAGGTCCCCTGGTAGGCGTGGTGTGGCCGAGAAGAGGCGTTGGGCCGGTGAGTAGCCATCGGGACCCGGGCGGTTTCGTAGGCCGAGGAGGAGGCCGCTAAGTTGTGTGGCCCATGTGCGGGTCGTGGCTGTAGCGAGTAATGCGTCTTTGAGGACCCTGTGTAGACGTTCGACGAGGCCGTTGGCTTGAGGGTGGTAGGTATTTGTGTGATGTACCTCCGTGCCCATGGACGTGCAGTATTTATGAAATTCGGCTGAGGTGAACTGGGTGCCCTGGTCGGTGGTTACGTGTGCCGGGGAGCCGTAGCGGGCGATCCAGTGGTTGTGCAGGGCCGTGATTACTGCGTCGGCGGAAATGGTCGAGAGGGGTGCGCATTCGAACCAGCCAGTGGCGGGGTCAATCATCGATAATATGTATTTTTTTGTCGCCGATGGTGGTAGCGGGCCGAATAGGTCGATATGTAGGTGTTCGAGTGGCGCTGCGTCGGGATATTCGCCGAGGGGAGCCCTGATGTGTCGAGTTGTTTTGGCTCGGTTGCAGCTCGGGCAGGCGCGGGTGAACAGCCGTATCGATGAGGTCATAATGGGCCAATAGTATCGAGCGCGGATGAGGGCTGTGGTGGCCTTAATCCCCGGATGTGTCATCCCGTGTATGTGTTTAAAAACCGCGAGGCGTAGCGGCGTAGGGATGTAGGGGCGAGGCGAGGCGTCGGTGGTTTCGCACATGATTTCGTGGCCTTGTATGCGGTGCGGTGTGAGATTCATAGTGGCGATGTGATCATCGGCGGCCTGGGCGTCTGCTAGCTGTTGTAGCGTGAAGGGGGTCCCGTAATCCGTGACTGTGTGGGCCGTGTTGGCTGTGGGTGGTAGTCGCGAAAGGTGTTCGGCGACGATGTTTGTTGGGCCCTCGGCGTACCTTATGTCAGTCGTGAATTCTGAGATGAATCGAAGGTGCCGGAGCCGTGTTGGTGGGGCCGTATTTGACTGAGTCGCTAGTGAGGTCGTGAGGGGCTTATGGTCCGTATATACGGTGAGTGGGCGCCCTTCGATTTGCTGGCGAAAATGTACTATGGCGAGGTAGATAGCCAGTAGTTCGCGGTCGAATGCGCTGTAGTTACGTTGAGCCGGGTTGAGGGTGCGTGAGAAGAAACCTAGCGGGCGTAAGTGCGTATTGTCGATGAAATGCAGCGCTGCGCCGACGGCGAAATCCGACGAGTCCGTGTGTAGGACGAGAGGTTGGGTCGGGGCCGGATGGGCGAGTGTGACGGAGGTTTCGAGTAAGCGTTTTGCGCGGTCGAATGCGTCAGCTGCGTCGGTGGTCCACGTGAGCGTGCGTTTGTCCTTTTTCTTCGCGTCGGGTGGAATCATTTCCACTAGGGGGCGGAGCGTAGGTGCGGCTCGTGGTATCGCTCGGTGGTAGAAGTTAATGAGGCCGAGGAATGTTCGAAGCTCGTGCACGGTAGTGGGTCGCGGGAATTTCTTAATGAGGTCCGTGCGTTCCGGTAGGGGTGTTATCCCGTCGGCTGAAACGTTGTGGCCGAGAATTTGACTGAGGGCCGTGCGAGCTGGCATTTTGCTTTGTTGATTTGGAGGCCGTATTTAGCGAGGGTCTCGAGGAGCGTGCGTACGTGGGTGTAATGTTCTGACGGGGTGGCAGAGGCGACCAGTATGTCATCTAGGTAACAATACACGAAGGGCAGGTTTCGTAGGACGTGGTCCATGTAGCGCTGCCACGTCTGCGCTGCGTTTCGTAAGCCGAAATTCATTCGCTTGAATTGATAGGCGCCGAAAGGTGTGAGGATTGTTGTCTTGGGTACGTCGCGTTCGCTGATCTTGCAGTGGAAGAATGTGCGTGCGAGGTCGAATGTGCTGTACACTGTAGTCCCGTAGAGGGCCGTTGTGAAGTCGTGTAGGTGTGGGACGGTGTAGCGATCGGGCACAGTGAGTTGGTTCAGCGCTCTGTAGTCACCGACGGGGCGAATGTCACCGTCGGGTTTCGGAACGATGTGGAGCGGGCTGGACCACGGCGCCTCCGAAGGTTCGATGACCCCCCGCCGCTAGTAATTCGCCGAAATGGGCCTTCGCTTTCGCGTATAGGTCCGGGGATAATCGGCGAAGTTTCGCGTGACACGGGGGTCCCTTCGTGACGATGTGATGTTCGACAGGAGCATCGCATGGTGTCTGTGAAGGTTTGTAGGCGTCGAGGAGGGCTTGAAATCGGGGCTCGTTCGCTGTCGTCGTACAGATGGACTGGCTCGGAGGTACGAGGTCTACTGTCCCGGTGATGTACCGCTGCGTGGCCGCGTTGATGAGTCGGGCGTTGGGTAGGTCAACGAGTAGGCCGTGGTACGTCAAGAAGTCGGAGCCGAGGGTCGGGGTTGATACGTCGCGACTGTGAAGGTCCACTCGTACGGAGGGAGATCTGGTAGGTGTACTGATGCGGCGTGGGTGCCGTACATCTTGATCTCGGTGCCGTTTGCGGCTCGTAGAGCGCTTGGACGTGTTGTTTTTTCGGTTGAGCAGGGTGTTCGGGACGATCGAGACGTCAGAGCTGGTGTCCACGAGGAAGTGTAGGGAGGTTTTCTTACAGCGGATGAAGAGCCGAGATGTTGGTGGGTTGCGCACGGCCGTTACGGCTGGTCGGGCCGTGCGTTGTCGTTTCCCGACGGTTTCGGGCGCCAGGTGCAGGGGCTGCGGCATTTCTGTGCTCGTGGGCCCCATGTGCGGTGGTAGAAACATAGGGTGTTCGTCGGGCGGCGTGTGTTCGTCGCCGGCTGCGTCGGGGATCGCCGTTGTCGTCTATTGTTGATCACTTCGACCTCTTCGGAGACGGTAGCCACCCGAGGAGGCGGGGCGAATGGTAGGAGGCGATCGGCGAGCGCAGCGAGTTTCACTATGTCGGGTTCGTCACGGGCCGCTATGTGTAGACGTATGCTCTCGGGTAGGGCGCGGAGGAAGAGCTGTCGGTGAGCGGTGCGGGTGTGTCAGCCGGAAGTGCTCGGGTGAGTCGGCGAGCGAGGATCGACGGAAGTTCGTCGTCGGATGTCGGCTGGAGGAGGGCGGTGAGCCGTGAACCATCGGAAGGTGCGTGTGTCGCTAGAAGGCGAGTTTTGAGCGTCTGGTAACTACTGGTGTTTGAGGGGTTGATGTCGGCGCATAGATCCGCTTGTCGAGGTTCGAGAGCGAGGAAGGCTCGGGCGAATTTCGCATGTGGCGTCGTGAGGCCTTCGTGTGCGAGGATGAGCTCGAGTTGGGCGAACCAGACGTGCGGGAATGCAGGGTCGAACGGCTGAAGCTTGAGAATCGAAGGAGCGCTCGCTTCGGGTGTCTTTTGCTGTTTCTGCTCCGTCATCTTCGGTTTTCTCTTCGGTGCCAGTCCGGTGAGGTGTCAGCTTGAAGTGTGCTCGGCACCGGCGTCCGTTTCCTTATATAAGGATCGGTGATGGTGGGGCGAAGTAGCGGGAGGCGCTGCGATAGCCGTCGAGGCGGGCGTCGGAGTGGGGCGCCGCTGTGGCGTCGGTGGGGGCCGCGCGTGGTGGGGCTCGTTGAAGCGGAGGCGGGGCTGCGACGCTGTCAAACGGCGGGTGCTGGCGGTGTAGCTCACACGTCGGATGTCACCAGTGTAGTGATGGAGGAGTCGAATAGACGAGTCGATCGCATACGAGAGAATGGTTGTTTAATTGGTGGCACCCTGGCTCTTTTATAGTCCCCTGACAAGGTCAGAGGGGGGTCGGGGGGTCCCCACTCTGAGTTACAGCATGTTCAGACACAGATTGAGTTGTGGAGGAGCAGCCGATCACAACAGATAGATTAGATAGATCGATAGATTAGATAGATAGATAGATTAGATAGATAGATAGATTAGATAGATAGATAGATTAGATAGATAGATAGATTAGATAGATAGATAGATAGATTAGATAGATAGATAGATTAGATAGATAGATAGATTAGATAGATAGATTAGATAGATAGATAGATTAGATAGATAGATTAGATAGATAGATAGATTAGATAGATAGATAGATTAGATAGATAGATAGATTGATTAGATAGATAGATAGATTAGATAGATAGATAGATAGATTAGATAGATAGATAGATTAGATAGATTAGATAGATTAGATAGATTAGATAGATTAGATAGATTAGATAGATTAGATAGATTAGATAGATAGATAGATAGATAGATTAGATAGATAGATTAGATAGATAGATAGATTAGATAGATAGATAGATTAGACAGGTATAGATGGATCAATTTGAAGAAATCTCGTCGTGGGACAACGAGTTTTTCGAGCAGATCGAAGGACGGTTGGTGAGAAGAACATCGGTGAAACGATACTTCCGGGATGCACAAAATCCGTTTGAGTTTTATAGCAGCGACCAATTCCGCCGGAGGTTCCGGTTCAGAAAGGAAACTGTGCTGGGAACTGTGGTGCATAATCTGCGGCGTGTGAGGACTCCGAAACGCTATGTTGGGGATTCGGGACCAGAAAAACCCGATGGAATTTTTCGATGACCATCAATTTCGGAGCAGGTTCCGTTTTAGGAAGGAGACGGTCCTGGATGTCTTGGTTCCCGTCATCTTCCCCGAAGAAGATCCATCTAGCAAAAGGGGAATACCACTCCCGCAAGCAATGAAGGTGTTAATCTCACTGCGATTTTACGCAACGTCTCCTTTCCAGGCAAGAATAATTCCTTCTTTTTCCGTCAATGTTTTGTGTAATTCTGTATTCAATGTGCTCCGTGCTGTGTTCCGTGTAGTTCACCTATGTTGCTACTTATCAGGTGGTTGGGCAGGGTGATGAACAAAGCCATTGCGAATTACATTGGCGGATTTCACTTTTTCATACTTACACCTTCACATTTTCGTTGGACGGTCCGCAATTTCGTCTAAAAGGTAAGCTATTTGTATGTATACCACATCGGTAATTTGTGTTTTGTAGATATCACTGTTTCCTTCTGTGTTCAATCGTGAATTTGAGAGCTCAGCGAGTGAACATTATTGCAGCCCTATAACAATTGCCCTGGAAGACTATACCAGTGCAAATATCATCGCACGCTCAAACAACACATCAGGGGCCAAAAAAAAAACCCCGATGGAGGTTCCAAGAAGGCGAGGACTATGAATTTCGGAGGAGGTTCCACTTTAGGAAGGAGATGGCGCTCGATATAAGTATTCCCCGAACCCAAGATGATCCAACTTGAGAAAAAAAAAATTACCACTGCCGCGAGTTCTGAAGGTGGTGATTGCACAGCGACTAGACGCAACATCTTATCAGGTAAGAACCATTCCTTCTTTTCTCGTCCATGTCTTGTGTAGTTCATGTATCTTTCATGTATCTCCCCATGTAATGTAGGCAGGATGTATTTCACAGCTACCTAATCTATTTTACTTACGTGCCTGAAAAAAAGTTCCATGAAATCTCATGAAATGGGGCACATCTATCATAAATCATCATTTGAAACCACAATCAGCAGTTACAAAAGAAATTATTTACGATTTTGGCATCCCCCCCCCCCCCCCTTTAAATTGTTTGGAAGTAGCTCATTTGCCTATAATAAAGGTTTTCTAAGTTGGTTCACCATCCCACACCACAGTTACTGGTTTATTTGAACTCTGCGATCCCCCCCCCCCCCCCCCCCCCCAGAATGCTCTAAAATTGTCCATGTTCGAACTCATCCTTACGTTTGCAAAGACGAACATTTTTGCCAAATTTGTAGTTTTACATTGTTTTTAACGGAAGTTACTGCCATTAAAAATAAACAAATACATAAAATTCGAAAATTCATGTTATAAAAATTTTGTTTCTATTGCAATTTCTCTTGAAAATTCGCTAAAGTGGGCTTATCCTCGAAATTATGGTGCATTCTTTGTTTCAGACGGGGTGTGGTGATTTGTTTAAAGTAAGCCAGCCATCAGTTCATCGTATCAGTAAGGCAGTTTCCGAAAATGTATGCAGGAAAATAGCACAATACATAAAAATGCCTAAAATACAAGTGAAGAAATTCATGCTACTTGGATGGCTTTTTATCGAAAATTGAATTTCCCAAAACTGTCCTTGTAATTTTTCGATTTACATCCTAAGGGGACTCATCCGATCCATTTGAACATATTTTACCTACCATGAACTTCCTTTCTTTCCAGATAATCGGTCTTGTGGATGGCACCCACATTCCTATATCTAACCCCGGAGGTGAAGTATTTCGGAACAGGAAGGGGTATCTCTCCGTGAATACACAAATTGTTTGTGGTCCCAACGAGCAAATGTACGACGTAGTTTGTAGGTGGCCAGGCTCTGTGCATGACTCGAGAATCTTCGACAGCACGACTTGGTCACTTGTTGGGGGACGCAGGCTATGCGCAAGAATCGTTTGTGTTTACTCCTCTCTCAAATCCCACAACAGAATCTGAGAGGAAGTACAGGGCTCACAAGACCACAGAGAACTTGGTGGAAAGGGCAACTGGACGATTGGAGAGACGCTTTCCCTGTTTGTACTAGGAACTGCACACCAAGCTTCGAACAACAT
Source organism: Leptopterna dolabrata (assembly GCA_954871275.1). Taxonomy (NCBI): domain Eukaryota; kingdom Metazoa; phylum Arthropoda; class Insecta; order Hemiptera; family Miridae; genus Leptopterna; species Leptopterna dolabrata. The sequence goes on from OX940976.1 coordinate 13,410,570, forward strand.
TGAGGACCGTTCCAGCGTGTGCTATACTGTACAACATAGGCATTGAAGCAGTTGATCCGTGGCCTGCTGAAATGCTTCTTTTTCTCCAACCGAATAAACAGATAAACCTGCGAATACATTTTACAATCCAGTGCAAAATACCTTATGAAAATCACTTCCGTAATTAGGCACGCATGTTCACGAAGGACGGTCGGTATAGGTCAAGGTGGACTTATTCCAGATCCACCTTTCCAGAATAGCCTTATTTCGTGTCATTTGAAAGGAGATACCTACGAGTACGATACTCTTCGAGTATTTACTCATATCGTCAGCAAAATGACTGAAAAACGTATCTGCAAAAACTTGGTTAGACTAGGTACCTACCTACCTAAACGAAATGAAATGAAAATAAATTTTATTTCAGAAAAATGTATCGCCTGAGGAACATTTGCAATCAAACAGATACACGATGTAGATATATCAGCTATAAATTCAACCTAACTCATATTTTAAAATTTACTACTACCCACTTAACTTACCTGCTTGGAGATTTGACTGCATAGGTGCGTCTACACTCTTCATGGACCCATCTGATGCCTTATTATATGTGGGTTACAGATCACAGCTCTCTGTGTAAGTAACCCTTCTATATAACATACGTATTATTCTATACACATATTATGTAGATCGCAGACCCTCCGTGGCTTAGTACCTAACCCCGTAGGTACTCGTTACTAGGTACCTACCTAAATCACGTGTTAAATGTTGCTAAAATAATTCTGTCGATGACAAACAGTAGCTAAAATGGCAAAAAGAAACACAAATAATGAAGTTCTGAAGGGAAATTGTTGATGTGGAGTGAAAAAATATCCAGTCCCGGTAGGGTTTCGATCTCCGGAACTTAGCGTAGGTACCTATCAGTTCAGTAGACCACAGCTCTATATCGTCCAGCTAGCAGGAGTGATGTGCGCTCTCAGCACAGCTTGATGCCTGCATGAACCCTGCTCTTTACGGCAAAATGTATAGAAATTTTATGGCAACACCGTAGAATGCTCCGGATGGTCTCAAAAATCAAACTATTTAAAAACGCGAGAAAATTTTACTCAAAATACAGTTTTCGAAGACAGAGATACTGTGGACATTTCAACCCCTATTTTTCACCCCTAGAGTTGAGTGACAGTAACGCCGAGGACCAACTAGAGCCCAAACGGGACCTACAAACCAAATTTCATTAATTTTGGTGCATGGTAACTAAGAAAAAAGCCATGGAGGCGGACGGACGGAAATTTTTTTAATCGATATTCTTATTCTACGTCCCTTGAAACGTAAACCGTCAAATTTTGATGTGCGGGGGGGGGGGGACCCCTTTTTTCCATGGTCGATTCCAAAGGTTTATTATTGAAAATAATAAACCAAAAAAATACCGGTACGAATCCCTTCTTCAGAAGACGGCAAATAGGCACCTACCTACTTATTTCCTTGTACCTACCTATTCTACTTTTTGCGAAAATACTGGTAACCTGAGGATTGTGCGTTATAGTTCTATCGAACGATTCTATTCTTCACTATAAAATCGTAGAATACTGATGTACAATAAAATACTTGAAAATCAAATAAAATCATGGAAGAAGATCCCTTGTTATGTACCTAGTCGCTAGTAAATTTGGTGCATTTCACCTTCGTGTTACTGACGAATCTGCTCGATCATTAACAAAACTTGACTTAACAAAATATTTTATCTCTCTTATCATTCTAGGTCACAATTATTATCATTTCTTCTTCCAACAAAAGAACATTCTAACAGAAAAATAATATTGGAGTCTCGCCTTTTTTATATTTCCCGCTCTCTCGAGGTTAGCCCTTGCTTGCTATGCCCATACATTTTTGCGAACGTAAGGTACTCGGCAGATCCAGCTGTTCGAGAGTATCACACTGACCGCTGACAAATAAATTGTTACTTCACCATTGTTCAGAACGATGTAATTTAACGGTTGAACGAATCTTTTCTCCTATTAGCACTTCATATTTACTACCTTTCTATCTAGAATATTATTAGAGTCAGTGTTAATTCTGTAATCTGTTCTATTACATCCAATACCCAGCGAATTCGCCCGTCAAAATGAGCTTCCTGTTGTAAGTGTTCTTGTTCTGTTTTGGTGCACATTTGTATTTGTTACATCTAAATTTTTAGGATCAGGAAATGGACTGTTTTTGGTTTGCTTGTAACTCTGCAAATTAGAGACTCCATTGACGAATCAGTGACACAGTTTTCATGTCAATAAGCAGTGACATACCTAAGTGGGACGAGGTGCTTTCTGATAGGAGTCTTATTCAAATACCACCCTATTTTCCAGCGGGAGCAGGTCTTCTAAAACCTTCAAACCCAAGAAGAACATTCCGGAGGGAACACACCAGTATGATTTGATGAAACATGCTGCTGCTACCTTGGGGTCAGGCAATCTGAGGATGGCTGTTCTTCTACCAGAAGGAGAAGATTTGAACGAATGGGTCGCTGTCAACAGTGAGTGTCCGGAGAAATTTGATTTCAGAATTTGAATTTTGAACCCGCAGTCAATTGTGAGATTTCTTGGAGCTATTTAATAGTGTTTTTTTTGGCAATGATTTTGTCGGCTTGTTTCCAGAAATAGATACCTATAACATAATCACAACAAGATTATTCGCGGCGTTATGTAGTTGTTTTTAGCACAGTGTGTGGGTAGCAGCGGCCAGGTGGTATTTAGTCTAATTTTCATCGTCAAATGTCCCCGTTTAAAATTAGCAACAGAGCCACATATTTGTAGATAGCTAATGATAGGTCTGTTTGGTTGGTACCTGCAGGTTATGTACTCAAGTTGGCACTCAAGTTTTATTGTATAAAAATACCATTAGGTCTGTACCTGACAGTGGATCCATATCGGCAAACCTGTAGGTATTTGATAACAAGTCGACTCGTATCAACACTGATCCTTCTGATAGTCAGCACCTAGGTTGTTCTGGTACTTCGTGTTATAACTGGCATTCATAGTTGTTCGTAAAGTGACCAGCAAAATATTGAGAAATCAAGATAGGTACTTACAGATTCAGAGTGAACGGGGTAGAATGAACACAAGCACATTGGAGTGTCAATTTGCATCAGAACGTTTGATGCCCGATCGCAATTCCAGATACTGTTGGGGAACGTTGATTAACCTGATATAAATGCAATAAGTACTGACCACTTTTTTGATTTTATAAAAGCCTATTCACTAAAAGATATAGTGAAAAGAGATTGTCTATTTTGAAAATCTCCTGGGAGGGATAGTCTCCCTCCGGGTACAGTCTTCCAATGTCTCCCGGGTTCGTCTATTTTACTGAATAGCTCTCTCAACCCGTACTTAGGGTTGTTTACTTGTGAATCAATAATATGTATGTATTTTTAATGAACAATCGACTTACTTTTAAGAGATGAAAAAACAAATCAAAATGACCGATATGGTAGCGGATGAATGAAGGATGGTACACGATGTCACTATCAAACAAACAGAAATTAGAAAGAGACTCTGTCTTTCGAGAAAAGACACCTAATTAGGTGTCTCTCTGAAATAGATCGAAAATGCCAAGATCGCCCTGTCATGGATGCTATAAACTTTCTTGCCAAAAGAGAGAGTCTGGCCGAAAAGAGATGTCTCTTTGGCTTAGTGAATAGGCCCCCAGGTTGATGTTCTTGCAGGTCTATAAAAGCATAAAGGCAATAAGTACGCGATTTTTGCTGGTGATTGATCGAGTCCAACATGTGCCTCGCATTTTGAATGACATTCCAGAGAGCGAGCAGGCCAGATGCTTGTAAATCCGATGTACTACAACCATGGAAAGTTCTTGCACTCCTCTAAGAGGTGAGCACATGAGACTGGAACTAGCTAACATATAAAACTATCAACCAAAAGTAGCGGAAGTCATATCAACCTAATTGCATACTATAAGTATGTATCTTTTGTACGTAGTTCCATTTTTCACAGTTGTCTCGGAGGGTCATTGCTGAGGACAGCAATTGTGATCGAAAATGGGTCGAAATGTCGATGTCTCGCTGGAGTTCCAGGCAAGACCAAGGATTTTCTTACCCTCGGGCCCCATTTATACTGCTCACTCATCTTACTCATAGGTTTTAGCGGATCTTCTACAGGAAGTTGCTTTTAATACGAGTTTGCACACCTCTACCTTTGAGAAGCACATCTGATGGCACCGAATTCAGCATTAGTCTAAATGGCCTTGCAGCAATACTCTACTTTTCTACTAGAATTGTTCACTGCCACCTGCCTGTTTGGGCTGTCTGCACCAGAGTTATTCGCGTAGAAGCAAACATTAGTCTCTGTATCGGAATGCTGTGGGTGCATTAAGGGGAATAATTACAACTCTGAAGTTACAGATCATCTATCTGTAGTGAAAATGGCTATCTTATTTCCTCCTACTTTTCCTGTTGAACAGACTTGAACATTATTAAGGGTTAAAAGAAGCTCCTCTTGTAAACCTTTTTAATCAATTTATTTTGCCATCAAATAGGTAACGTACTCTTTTTCTGAAACATACATAATCTTACTATCATCATCCTCTGTTTTCTCAGCTGTAGATTTCTTCAACCAAATCAACATGTTATACGGTACGATAACAGAATTTTGCACGGAGGAAAGCTGCCCTATAATGTCTGCGGGGCCTAAGTATGAGTACCACTGGGCTGATGGGCACACAGTCAAAAAGCCTATCAAATGCTCAGCTCCCAAGTACATCGACTACCTTATGACCTGGGTCCAAGACCAGCTGGACGACGAGACTCTCTTCCCTTCCAAAATCGGTATTTTTCAGTCTTTCTCTTACTTATATTACTTACATTTTCTAATACAATTAACAGTGCAATCTCTCAGCATAGCCGGGTGAGATGAACGAAATAGTGGCATTAATATGTCAACATTTTTGTTCAAAAAATTGTCAAATCGTTCCTGAAATGTCTGAAAACGGTTGGTTTATTTGTGCTCAGGATCGTTAAAAATGCATGGATTAGCAGCTTTAATATATAGAGCAGTTTTCCTGATGAGCCAAGAAGTTGCTCCTGGAGTGAGGATCCTACGGAATGGAAAACAGCAGTGGAAATCCATCAACAGCACTGTGGATTTCCACAGAGGGAGCTGGAATTTGTCAGCCAACAACGTCAAAACAATAATAAAACCAGATAACACACAATACTAAAATTTCTATTGATAATTCTTGTTGTTTACGCAACATTTTGAGAGAAATGCAAAATTTGCGCAACATAATGGTGGTTTCAGACACGTCAAAATCAAGTAGGAATGTCGAATGTCCTCATGGCGGAACAACGGTGTGCCATAACCATAATGTTTTATAGCAAGGTGCACTTACAGCTGTCCTGCAAAGATGTGGAGGTCTAATAATAGTATGGATACATTGCATTGCTGGATTATATGGTGTGTTAGCTAATTAAGTTGACTTACACATTGCCGTGGTAGAAGGTAGAGACATGGAAATGACACGGGAGATGGGAGAAAGAGGGTTTGATTCAGTATGGAGGAGTATGAGCACTCTGTGTTGGAATCCATTGTTTCAATATGCGTGGGTTAGTTATGTTTTGTTGTGAATGGAGTGACTTCAAGTTATTGACTGGTATAAAATAGTTTCAGAAAAACCTAGTGCAGTTGAAAAAAAATAGAACGGGAATTGCTGGAAACAGATTTTCTGGTTTCTAGATTTGACCAGACGATCTCAATAAAGTTTCGTTTGCACTGTCTTTGTGATGGTTAGCTGACTCGTCGGAAACCGTACAAAATGATCCAATATCATTTTGGTTGGTGGTTGGGATGGGTTTGATGATGGTTGGGAATCGAGATGGCAGTGCATGATGGTTCTTGTCCACCCGATTTTCTGTGGATTGGAATGACGATCAGAAAACTGGCTGTGAATAGTCGGAGAAACACTGCGAACCACCGGTCAAGAATACTATATAGTCACAAAAGAGTCACTGAGAGAGAGAGAATCACTCGGCTGTGACAGTGGCAGTTCTTGAGTCGTTTGTTGTTCCGGCGAAGATGTGGTATTTTTGGCTGAAACCTAGTTGCTATCCCTTCTTAACCTGTGGTAATATTGCTGGTCTAGAGGGGTGGCTGTCGAGGGTCCACTGTCACATGTAGTCACATGGTAGCACAGCGCCTTTTTGAAGGGTTAAATAACCGTCGGATGGTCACTGTGAACAAACCATCTGTCTGCAGTACAGTCCAGTACCTACATGGCCGAGGGAGCAGTGATCTCTTGTGTACTGAATGTCAAGTGTAACTGAAGCTTGCACAGAAGTTGTGGGGGCAGGGGTATTACAAAGCAGCTACCAACATCAACAAACCACTCGAAATGATGGTTATGTAGGTAAATGTGATGTTGTAACAATCAGCATTTGTAAACACAAAATTACTCAAAATAATCTAAAATTACAAAGCAGCAACTAGAAGTATGGCAGCAACCGAAAAGCAGAAACCAGACAACAAGCAAAAAGAAGTATAGCTGATTGTTATCTTCATCTGTTTCAATAAAGTCTTTGAGTACGCAGCTTATGGGCTACTATCTGCCATGTAAACCTAGCTTTGTCTGTCATTTGTTCACCCCTCCCCGTCGCTGTTAAATACCTAACTGTTACTATATCGAATATCGCTCTGGTGATTTCTCTTCTGTAGGTGTCCCTTTCCCAAAGAATTTCCAGTCCATCGCAAAGACGATACTCAAGAGACTTTTCAGAGTGTACGCACACATATACCACCAACATTTCTCTGAAGTTGTGTCTTTGGGGGAAGAAGCTCATCTGAACACTTCATTCAAGCATTTTATATTCTTCGTCCAGGTAAACCCACTTTCAGTACGGTAAAATTATTTTTTAGCGAATTTTCAAAGAAAATGAAGCTATTGCAATGGCTTCGAAATTTAAATAATATAAATTTTTGGAAATTTTCTTCATAGAAATCCGTTTCAGACCATTCTAAAACGATTCCTGAAATTTAACACTTTTTTATATGTATATATATATATATATTTATTTATATATGTGTCACTCCAGACGATAACTCTCGATAGAATTGAGATAAACAGCTCAAATTTGCACAAAAAATCTATCTTGGCAATCGAAAGGCCAAGTTCGAAGATGGGCGAAATTGGCCTACTCTAAGGAGGGTTTTGGCGCATTTAAAGTGCGCAAAAATTACCCAAAAATCCCCAAAATGTTATTTTCCAACAAGTGACCCCTCATTTTAAAGGTTTTTGCACGCTGAACACGATGGTGGAATCGGATTTTAGATATCTTGATCCGTTCTCAAATTAGAGCATTTAAAGTGCGCAAAAATTACCTAAAAATCCCCAAAATGTTATTTTCTAACAAGTGACCCCTCATTTTAAAGGCTTTTGCACGCTGAACACGATGGTGGAATCGGATTTTAGATATCTTGATCCGTTCTCAAATTAGAGCATTTAAAGTGCGCAAAAATTACCCAAAAATCCCCAAAATGTTATTTTCTAACAAGTGACCCCTCATTTTGAAGGTTTTTGCACGCTGAACACGATAGTGAAATCGGATTTTAGATATCTAAATCCGTTCTTAAATTAGAGCATTTAAAGTGCGCAAAAATTACCCAAAACTAGGATAATCTTTAAACTCTTACCCCCACCCCCTTAGAGTGGTCAGATTGAAAAATGTGAGAAGTATTAATTGAAGACGAGAGTTCGAAGCAAAAAAGGGGGAGGCAAACGATTAGTACAACTCCTTGAATTTACCCACAGCGATCAAATAAATAAGCACTTAGTACAATTACGTAATAAACAAACGGTAGAATCAGGATGGACAAAACGTACAAATTAAAATAAATACGAAGAGAATATACATAGAAAACCAAATTTTAGACCGAAGTTTTCCTTTATTCAAAACCATAGCCATTAATTCGAATATTTCTTTGAAAATTCGCTCATTAAGTCATGCTGCATGTCTGATTTTTTGTGTTTTTGTAGTACTGGTCCTGGTCTTTATAATAGGTTATATATTATTATGTGTCTCCACAGTGGGCGATATCCATGGGTCCAAATTTGCCTGATGTTCCTTGAATTCATTTTGGTTTGTTATTTTTAGTGATGAACCGTTGTATTCGAGCATGAAAAAACCCTTCTCAAAATTTTATGTTTCAAGGTACACCGTCCGAAAATGGAATAAAAAATTTCTGTCTGTCCGCCTTGTGTGGCACTTTCTTTACTTACCGTGAACCAAAATTGATGAATTTGGTGTGTAGATCCCATTTGGGGTCCTTGGAACTCGGCGTTACTGACAGCCATCTCTGAGGGGTGAAAAATAATGGTTGAAACTTTCAAAACGCCAGCCCAGGCATCAATGCTAGGGAACAGCTGATTATAATCAAGATTGGCTTTATAAAATCGAATTTGTTGTTCCGTGCTATTATTTCATTTGAAGGAAGATAGCTTTTTTGGATTTTGTTGATGGGTACAAGTTTTTTGTTCACGACCAAACGAATCATCTGAATTAGGTGAAAATTTAGGAATATTTTGGGGGGTCCTACTTAGGTTTAGCGACCATCAGAATTTCAAAAATGGCCGAGCGGGGGGGGGGGGGGGTTCGTGGGGCCGAAATGGCGCCTTACAGGAGATGGGAGCAATGGAAAAAATGCCTAATATTTATGTAACTGTATTTGCCGAACGTTACAGAGCTTATACTACGACTCTGGTGGCTTGTTTGTTTATGGTAGGTAGATGTCCACCGCAAAAAATTATCTTACTGATTCAGGGGTTTATTTTAATAGAAATTCAGTGATCTACACAGAAGGGTTATGTGTAAAGGAAAGTAATGAATAGTTCTGTAATAATTTGCAGCATTTTTGCATTGCTAGTTGGTGGGGAAGTCAATTTAGTTTGTAGAAATGGTCATTATTTACCTTTTCCCGTAGATACCTACTGATAAAGCTATAAAGTCACTCTTTGTTGCGTTCATGGTTGAGTCAAAACATCCATGCTCAGGTACCTCTGCACTCTAGTGGTATACATTTTGCTGCTTTAATGTACGTTACATTTCGTACGTTACAAAAAAGTAGCTGTTATTTTAATCTGCTACAAATAGCAGCTTGGAAAGATTAGCAGAAAAAATCCCCCCCCCCTCCCCCATTGTTAATTTTGGTTTATTATTTTGTGAATAATACACCTATGTATTCGCTCAGCAAAAAAGTTGTATTACACCCCCTCAAAATTTTTTTCTTTAACATTTCAAGGTGCGTAAATTCCAAAAATGCAATGTCCGTCCCCCGTATCATCCGTGTCTCCCTCATTTCGGTCTAAAAAATTCGTTCTTTCTAATGCGGTCTAAAAAGAACGCATTTGGGCCTTAGTTGTATCCCGAAACTTTGCAGCCCGACCGGAATATACCCAAGGGTGTTATGGGTGAAAAATGGTGAGGGGGGAATGGGGTTTTTTGGTGTTTTAGTAACATGAGCTTGTGAGGTATCTTTTTCCATCTTTTAAGGACGAGGAGACCGAATATGAAGTTAATTTTGACCAAAGAGTGGAAAATCGAGGTTAAACGAAGTTTTAGCCTTCAATTTACGTTAAAATTTGGTCTAAAATCGTCGTTTTCCGCACTCAGTTTGGGTCCCCGTTTGGGAACACATTTGGCTCCTGGTTGTGCTCCGAAGCTTGGCAGCCCGGTCAGAATACACCCAGGGGTGGTACGGGTGAAAAATTGGTGTAAAAAATTTGTAAAGACATCGTACACAAAACGCTTGCGTACAAGTCCGCAACACAACGAGACATTTTTATGTTGTATCACAAGCTTTATCTTGACAGTAGGCAGGTAACTAAGAATCATTCTCGCTTTGTTCTTTCTTCATCATTAGAAAAGAAATTGTAACGCTGTTTGGTGTGATTTCTTAATTTTGCGCTCTTTCACAACGGAACCTTTACTTCAGAAACTTAGGTTCTCTTTTACAAAGTAACCTGTTCACACACAAAACGGGTAATCGCAATTAACAAAGGAACCTCTTCTTAATCTTGGTATAGGACTTGAAAGCAACACACACACAATTTAGCGATAATTTACGGAATCATTTACGGGTTGCAAGGTTACCACGATCCAGGTTGCACAGTGTTGCAAGGTTACCACATTGTATACTAATAAACAATAGAGAGTTCCTAAAGACTAAAGTCGGGAAGATGTGTTCGGATTTATCTCAACTGCGCATGCGCGTCGCCCAAGTTCAAACTTATTTCCTTAAGTTCGACTTATTCGGCCTTATACATAAGGCGCGTTATCTCCCAGGGCACAAACTTTAGGAATCGTCTTTAACCTTACTCAGGGGTAACAGTGCACAGCTTTTTGCCGCGTTTTGTCGTTTTTTTTAACGCGTCATGTGTCGTCGGTCCTCGCCATCGCCAGCGTCTTTCAAAGTTACTCCAAGCGTCTTTCAAAGAATTTGCTAGATTGTTGCGATATCAACTTAGGATAAAAAAGTGATTTTGATGTTCAAAATACACCTCAAAAGCACTTATAATATCGTCATCCGACAACAGTCCTAGTCTGTTGAGGTAGAGGCGAAAAAGATTTTCAAGCTCTTCCATGATGAACTTGAAATAAAATAGAATAAACTAAAAATGAAATGGAAACGGAACGACCAGGAAAGAAAGGCAGCTGAAGCTGAATGGATTTCGCGTTGTGCTAAGTTAAGTGACGTTACTTTTTAATTCACTCCTACCCCCACCACTTCTGTCAAACCGGACTTATTGGTTAGCATCCAAAGTTAGCTCGCCTTAGATGTGGCCAAAAGATATGGCCGTTCCCTAATGAACTTATCTCTTAGGAACTCTCTAATGACTTTCTTCATTACCTATGTTGCTGACTACCTTGTTTACCCACCTTTTTCTCATCATGCTCAGCTCAGCTACCGCGCAAGGTACGGGGGTACGGTTAACAAGAAAATATTCAATAAAATCACACGATTCCAACGAGTGGTGAACGATTTTTGTATGATGAAAAATGGCAAACATGAAGTTCCATAGAAACAAATCGGTTGTAAGCGAAAATCATCAGAAATAGTGCATAACGCGTTTTCCTGTCGCTTTTTGGTAACGCTTTTCGAGTTTGTGTGCCAAAGTAAAGACATACCTAATAGGGGTTTTCGAGCTTTTAGTGAACATGAGCTTGTGAGGTATCGTTTTACAGGTTTTTTTTAGGGCGAGAAGACCGCGGAAGTTGATTTTGACCAAAGAGTGAGAATTGAGGTGGTAACGAAGGTTCAGCTTCCAAAATTCGTTTTTTATTAGTCAGAAACCTGGGAAATTGTGTGAAATTATCACAAACTTGTATAATAACACTAGAAGTAGTTTCAACAGGTGAATCAAGACAATTAAATGACACTATCATTGATCAAAGATAATTTGTCAAAAATAGGAGCTTATTTCGTGTTTTTGGAGGGCAAAATTGGTGGAAACCATCAACAATAGCTATTTCAATAATTTCGCATGAAAGAAACAATATATTTCGAGCATTTCTGTAGGTATATCCAATAGAATAATAAACCCATGTGACAAGGACTTTGCAGCGTTTTTGTTACCTATTTTGTTGAAACAGTACATTTTTCCGTTGTTTCAAGTTTTTCCCTGTCGTTTTTGTTGCAATTCACCATTCTTTCACTTGTCGATGGAATTATACTTATACTTACCTTTATTCAGGGTAGTGGTTATTTTTACCTGTCAGTCTTGTCAATTTTATTTCAAAATATCTCCATTCCTACTAAGTATCGTGTAGGTAACACACCTGCGTTAACAAGAAGGGACAAATTGTGCTATGCTACCTATTTATTTATTCAGACTCAAATCAGCTGCTGGTTCTCTCTCGCTCTCAAAATGGTAAAATGGTGGATCATGACCTAAAACAAAAACTGGATTTTGTATGAATAACCTGTATTAGGTAGTACCACATTTAAAATCTATAGAAAAATTGTCGACCTAGCAAAACCTTGGTAACAGACTGGTGGTAGTGTTTTACTTCGATGTCACTCACAGACATTTAAATGGACAGCAAAATTAAATACTCAAGACGCCATTGGGTTCATGGATATTTTACTAGTAAAATATATCCATGTTCGTTCATTTGTTTTTTCAACTGCTATTTTATGGATGGAGTAACGATGATTTCATTATTTTCGAATAGCATGTTATTTGAAACTGTTACTCGTTATTCGACCCATCCCTAGTATACATTGATGGTGGGCAAGAGACAACCCATAGCTCCATTTTTTGCCAGAATGAGGTTTATCTACCAATGGACTCGTTTGGGGTTTTTCTAGCAATTAAAACACTCATAGAGGTACTATAAATAATTTTTTTCAAGTGACCATTCAGTTTTTCCGCATCTCCAAAGTGGAACAAAATCGTTGATATTCCGAACAACAAATTATGACGTCCGTTATCTCCCGTATTATTCACATCAACTCCAGAGGCGATAAGTAGGGGAATTTCCCCCTTTTAACATGTTATTTGGGGAGAAAATAGTAGTTTTTTACATTTATTTATAATTATCTAATGATATTTGAGCGTACAATAGGTCGATTCCCATGCAAGTAGGAACAATATTATTTGGGATATAATTCATTGTCTAGCGAACTCTTGATAAGACATAGAGGTAGGGTTTGTCTCCCCAAAAGTCACAAACCCAGTGATGAGTGCTGTGATTTTACCTGGAGATACCGTGTGTCACTGTGATTTTCAATGGGGTTTTCATGTCTCTTGAATAGTGCATTTTGGTTTACTATTTTCAGTAATGAACCTTTGGAATCGAGCATGAAAAGAAAGTTTAACCCCTCCCCTCAAAATTTGATGGTTTACGTTTCAAGGTATGTAGAATCCGAGAATTAAATAAAAAAAATCTCTGTCTGTGCACCGTACTTAGCACTTTTCTTAGTTACCATGAACCAAAATTAATGAAATTTGGTTTGTAGGTCTCGTTTGGGGTCTAGTTGGTCCGTGAAGCTCGGCGCTACTGTCAGTCATCTCTAAGGGGCTAAATAGGGGTTGAAATTCTCAGAACGCCGTAGCTCGAAAACTTTCAATAGAAGGGTATGGTTTTTTACGTTTTTATATTGATCTTGAACTAAAGAACTTTTTGAGACCACCCGGAGCATTGTACGACCAGCCGTTCGTTTGCACCGAAAAGCTTCGTCAGCATGATAGTGAGTCAAACAGTATAAATCCGGTCCAGATATCATCGCTAGAGCGCACCTGATTATAATCATGGATGGCTGTATGAAGTCGAAGTGGTTGTTCTGTGATATTATTTCATTTGGAAAGTGATGGATCTTTTTGATTTTGTTGATAGGTACTTTTGCACCTTGAACAAACGTTGAAGTATTACTGGGTAAATTGTTACACAACGGTAAATTATTAAACAACAGTTTATTATACTATCTACGCAGAAGGGGCATATATACAGGTAAATTATTACACAACGGTTTATAATTTACCTTATGCTTCATGAATAACTGCAAATAATTAATTACTTATTGATTTATTGAATCCCGCGCATTTGTATGCCGGCTCCAGTACTAGATTTAGGGCTTTCCTGGGGGGAGCTCGAGGTTATTGACCACGGAAAACAGTGATCTACGCAGAAGGGGCATCTGTGGGGGTAAATAATAAACCGTTGTGTAATAATTTGCCGCGTTTTTTATAAATAATTTGAAATGTTTATTGCTTCCATAAATTAACATTGAGATTTTGAATGAAGTATAATGTATTGAATCATACGATAAACTAGAAAGCTAGAAAGTATTTGGATGGATAACAGGACTGATATTTGTACGATTTTGACGCACTCAGTTGGTCGTATTTTTTCTCTCCTGTAAATTAGCGTTTTTGGAGTCACTGGTTCTCCAAATATGGCCTGGTCCAATATGGATGCTTTGTTTTGGCAGCATAGCAATCCTAACCGAGCCACCCATTCCCCTCAACAAATGTTTTTCCTAATGTGGTGATGGCGAGATTGAGGTAGGTGAAGGCGAGTTTGAGAGGGAGTGCTCGGGTACGAGGTAGCTAGTATCCAGAAAGGTTTATCAACACATCGGCTAGGCCACGTTGGATACTAGAGGATATGCCCAGAAAGGTTTATCACCACATTGGTTTGTACCAGAAAGGTTTATCACCACTTTGGGATCTTTTATGAGAGAGAGTTTGAGGAGAAGGGTAAGATGAGAAATAGAAGGTGTCGAGTTCGAGTGAGATCGGTAGAATGCCGAGCTGGGCAAGGACGTTATAAAGACGCCTCTACCCTCCCCCGTTCCTTCAACGGCCTTTGAGGGATCGATGGAGGGAGAGCTACCTGGCCGGGTCCCTTGTATCACACAGCTCGCCTTCTCCTTGACTTTGTTGGAAACAATCTTCTATGTACAATTTGGAGTGGTATATTATAAGGGTACTGTGACCCCTAAGTTAATGCGTTATCGAATGTTTTCAGTGTTGTACGTCTCTCACAACAGCTAAATAGGGACCAAGTTACCTCGATCTCTGATTTCTAATTCCTACCGTCAAGGACCTTGAAGAAAATGGGTATCACCCTTTTTTTTACGTATGTGGTGTACTTGATACGGTTGATGAATGATACCTAAATATTTCACCCACTTTAGGAATTCAGCCTGATTGACAGGCGAGAGCTCGCTCCACTGCAGGAACTCATCGAGAAGCTTACGGCCAAAGACGGGCGATAACTGGTCGCCTATCTCAGTCTTCCTCCTTCCCCTTCAATCACTCATTTAACTTTGCACGGACCAAAACCACGTTCCTCTACTGAAAGTAAGATCTGGTCGAGCAATTCCTTAGCTGAGTATATGAAATAATATATGTTAGGCACATATCTTTTTTTTTACGTTGAATCATTTCTTGTCTTCAGAAATGAGGTGCTTATGCCTAAACCTTGCTGGTTCAAAGGCAATATCTTTAAGAAAGTATGAGTATTATATTTGTTTTTAAGGTTCTCTGCAAGTTTTTCTTGCTGATATTTTTCTGCAAATGGTGAAGCTAATATTTTGAACTGGAGACTATATTTATGTATATGAGGGACATGAATTTGATGTAGAAATAAGTAAGTTAATCAACATTTTTCAAGAAAAACGAATTCAGAGTTATCGCACAAGAATTGAGCTTTTTTCCTATGTTGCTACATTTTCATTTACTTATTTAAAACTCACGAGCGCACGACTATTTCCACATATTTAGTAATATAATATACGTGGGAAATCAATTTGCACATATTTTATTTATTTTATTGACTGAATCATCAATAGTTCATAAGGCCAGCTGATTACTCATTAGTCGGTACACTGTATTCTGGATAAGAATGCAAGTTTTTCCTTGAGTTGTTTAGTTGATGACGAGTTTTTTGGATTTTTACTATCGATACTCTTCTCGTACATTATGAATAAATTTATATTTCCCTCCATCTTTGGGGATCCGATCCTCCTTCCAGCATATTTCCTCACATATTTAATGTACAGTTTACGATGTATCTCCCAATTCTCATAATCGCCCTAAATTATTGATGGTATAGTCATTCTCTGTTTCTTCACACGTCACTCAATTATTTTTACCTGTACAACGATATGAAGTACCGTCTTGTCACATGTCACCGTCTTGTAATCTTACATTATTTTTTCTGTTAATTAACAGGGATTTTTAATTTTGGGCATCAAAGAGAAAATTGGTGGTAGAAAGAAAATTGTGTGTTTTAGAAATCAGTAGTTCGAGCTGAGGGAAACCTTTCCATTTCTGTGGTGACATTATCTGGGTGAGATAAATTCCTGCTCAGCTGGCTGACACTCTACCAGCCTGACGTCCCTTGTGTCAGTGCCGGTACACCTTAGGGCCGGTTCAGAAAAATGTAACCCCACTGTTGCAGCTTACCTTAAGGAAAGAAGAAAAACGGAGTTATTGAAAGGTTGTCTGTTTCCACTGATACGCGAAAAATACACTGTTATAACGGTTTCTATGGGGCCAGCCACCTACTGAGTTATTTTCTAGTGGTTGAATCCATGGGTACCCAATTCTTGTAAAATGTTGGTGATAACCCACAGTTGGACAGAAGAAATAGATTACCAACGTCGAATCAAAAGTTACTGGTACTAGTAAAACTCACTACAGTTCTCAAGCATTGCATTCACTACTTTCAGCAGGTAAGTAGCTAGTTACTTCAGCATCAGCAATGAAGAGTCTGGTTCCGTGATTACAATGTAGGACAGATGGTAGGTGAGAGGCACATTGATTAGATCTTCACTCGCGCTGAAGTTCGGGTTTTTTTTTTGTACTCATTGCCACTAGGGAACAAGCGAAAAATGGAAGAAACAACACTTTTGAAGTTGTAGTACACAAAATACAACAACTCGCCAAGTACAGATGTGTAATAGAGATTTGGATGAGATTTGGATTGAGGTACAGTTAGACGCTTAGGTTGCGTGTATGATATTCCATGGAACTATATTATCCATGAATAAAACCTTACGGATAAGATGAATTTTTCGTTAAGCGTCCTGGGTTACTTGGTAAGTCCTCAAGTGCCCTGAAGAGATACAATCGATTCTATTGAGGTAAACCCACCTAACATTATTTTTTCAATGCTCCCTTGTAAATGCTAAGGTTACCAAAACATCAAAAGTAACCCAGGGTGAGGTAACCATTCGGGTTCCTAATTTTTTCTGAACTGACCCTTAATCTCCACGGTGACCTTATTTCAGGTTTCTGTTTTCAAGCTGAAATTGCAGGTCATGTTGGTTAGCATGATGTGGAAAGCGTCTCCCACTACACCTCGTCAATTGTACAAAAGTAATGACCATCTATCAGAGTCTGCTATGTCCAGGAAAAAAGCCTCTGTGGAGCCAAGCTGGAAATCTGCGGGGTGTGCAGTTAGAGAAGTGAATCCTCCTCCCTGGCGAGAAAGCGGTGCGTGTTGGCACTAGTTATGCACTCAACCATTGCATCGATGCGATGAGAGCTGTCCATTTGCAAATGGGCCAGTACAATCAAGGTGAGCTTCCTAACTCACATCCACTTGCAGAATGCAGCCCTTCACAGAATTCAAAAGGCATTAGCCAATGTGGATATTGACCCTGCGAGTACATCACAGTGGGAGACAGCCGAAGCTGACCAACACCAGGTTGTGGGCCACGAGAAAAATAGAGCAATAGAAGAGCAGTCTTCTACCTGCACCCCCATAATGGCATCTGATGCACTGGCTTACTCAGGCCATGTTGAGGTTGGAGCTGCTGTGGGTAGATACTTCTATAACATTCCAGTATCTACTATTACTGTTCCATCGAACACCTCAATAGTGGTGGACTCATCAAGACCATCCCAAGTTCAGTTCCAGCCATTAAGTTCAGCTTGGCATTGTTATTCCAACCTTACTAGAACTACATGAAGATTTTGGAACTGTTGTGACCCTGGAATGTTTTGCAACAATTTTTAGTGTGTGACACATTGCTTTTCTTGAATAATTTTCTCAAACCACCCCCCCCCCCCCCCCATGTCACAAAAGTAGTGCACAGTTATCTGCACCTGATATGTTATGGTATCTATTCCTTAATGAACCCTGAGACTAATTTCAACCCAGGCTTACTGAAATTCGAAGCGGAGACTTAGGAGTTAACCAGTATCAATGAAAAAGTAAGGTAGTTATTCCTTACCTTTTCATTTAGTTACATTTTCTCTCTCATTTTACAATATTACCATCCATTTCACTTGGTCAGCGGTTGTTTAACCAGCTGTTGTGCTCACAACCTTATCAACTTTATATTGAGGAATATTTAGCTTCAAGTTACTCTTAAGCTAGGTTCACATGGACATGCAATTCCTGACGGCAAATCGTTCTGCAGTGCTATTGGCCAACACAAAATGGATTATTGCAACGCAATGTCATGAATACTATATAAAAATCTCCAGATATTTTCTGCTGTCGGATCCATTGCCGTGTCTGCGCAGAGGTTACTGCGCGCACCTCTCCTGTTTGGTTGTTCAGCCATATTGGAATTCGACATTCCTGGATCCTGCTTGATTTTGCCGGTTAGATTTCCGGTTATGATTCCTCTGCGGAAAAAATTCTGGCGAACGCGTTGCTGTACCAGATTGCCGTCCGGAATTGCATCTCCATGTGAACGTAGCTCAACTCTGCTGTTCTCAAATTCGGCGAAGATGTTCACTAAGTAGGTAACGTACCTAGAATCAGTGCTGCATGACGATGGAAAAGTTTCCCCTGCTAATCCAGTTTTTGTCTCAGTAGATACACGTTCAAAGCTTCCATATATTCATTCTACTCAATGTCTTTCCCTGTCCTCTGGTGTAAGGAAGAAATGTCAAAATCGTTTCTGGTAAAAATTTACTTTTT
Organism: Leptopterna dolabrata; assembly: GCA_954871275.1. Lineage (NCBI taxonomy): Eukaryota > Metazoa > Arthropoda > Insecta > Hemiptera > Miridae > Leptopterna > Leptopterna dolabrata. Next base: position 13,428,982 of record OX940976.1, read on the forward strand.
AGCAGACTTTCAAAGACTGGGTCAGATGTTATATTCTTATACCCAAGATGCAATTTTCTGTATTTAGTAGAATACCTTCTTGTCATTTCATATTACCTACTTAGATATTCGACTTGTCGACCATAAATTTTAATGATGAAATAACATTGATGGGCTGTATTAGGTTAATTCAGTGTGAGACCCTAATGATGCTGTATTCCATTTAAAAAGAAGAACGAGAAAAAAGTCTTCAGGTATTGCCTCGAGTCACTTTGATTTTCTTCGCGTTTGCTATTTCGTTATATGTACCTATTTATTAATGCGCATCCGATGAAAATCATTAATTTTGTTGGAACTTTGTTTAACTTTCGTGTGTTAACAAATCAATATTGTGATTTCATTATTTTTTGATTCGGGATATAAATTACTTTATAATATTATGTTTCATATTGTTTGTAAATAATAATAGTAATAATAATATTATTGAACTTTCAAGTTGAAATAAATTTGTATTGTCTGTTCATATGTTGTTTCTATCCTCGGTGGGTGTAACCTTTATGATGACGATTCTTGGATGAAGATTGGGTCACGACTGCCAATTTATATTAATGCGCTCTCTATATGGTCGTTGTCATTCTTAGGAATCAATTTTTTTCCATTCAGTTTTTGTGACACGAACGTTGATCGGAGTGGAGTTGACATTATAGCACAAACCATGAAGCTCGAATTGTTTCTCGTTTCATCCACCGTGTACCTCGCAGTGTCTGTGAACATTGAAAAACTCCTCCACTCAATGGTGAGTAAATTTGAGTTGATGGTATAATGAAGGGTTTTGATTTGATCGTGTTACCTAATCTGAAATGGTGGGTGAGAAGTAAACCTATGTTATTTTCCCGTGTGCCTATCCACTGGTATAAAAAAAGTCTTCGACCAGACCTTATGAAACTTAATATTTCTTATTCTAAACTATCTCTAGATGATATAAATTAGATTTCCGCGGAAAATTTGTCGGAAATTTCGAGAGCAGATCCAATGTACCCGCTAAGCCCCCCCCCCCCCCCCCTCCTTTAATTTGAGAGTGAAGACCATTCCCTCATACGCAGGGTTATACTTAACCTCCTCTCGTGGGATTACAATTTACTCACGTATAATTTGCTCTTTTAAATATTGATTTTTTTACATTATAAACTGCTAAATAAATTCTCGATTATTGAATTTATTGCAAGTTGAAATGTTAACTAAGATTATTGAATGTACACCTACTCTTACTGTAATTGCAATTTGTCATCAGTAGTAGTGATGTTAAGATTCATGATGGGAAAAATGCCTTGTTCAGGAGCGCATATTATATCAACGCTAGTTCACTGAACCAAAGGCATTACCTTTACACAGTGGACGATTGCTGGCTAGTAATCAGTGAGATTACCGACTTGTTGGAAACACTTTATCGACAATCTCACTCAGGGCCATCTGCTTGAAAGGTTATGGGTCACTGTCTCTTCAGGCTAATCTGATATTACGGACAGCGATTTCGAACTCTAGTAGAAAACAACAGATAACAGTTTGTTTGGAATGTGCTTAGTGTCTCCATACTCAATGTGCATGGTGTGGGTTCCAGCAGACGATATGTTAGGTTTCCACTATATGCAATAGAATGTCTCCTTGGAAGTGATCAGAAAATGCATATTAACCAAATTGAGTACCTACTAATTTATCTTTGTTTGACTAGGCCATGTTTAAACATTTAATATTGATTTCTTCTCTTGCAACGTCGAGTACATAATGCGTTTCCAGTCCAGGTTTTATAAGTATAAGAGCTGTAAATTCAAATTTCTAAATCTGACCATAACTTCAGGCGACTGCAGACATGGCAGGTGTCAGTTGCATGCCACCGGATGGCGTTCCTTACATGGTTCCACTCCTCAACTCTATCACCAGGCGTTACTTCGAACACCGCACAACTGTTATATTGTACGATGACTACTTCTATTATCATCCGACACTAAAGGTTTGTGCTTGGAAAAATTCGTTCAGTGAAACTTTCTTTAGTGCGAATTATTTGTGTTGCCCCAACAAACAGGCAGAAATCAGGTTGCAGGAAACCGAAGTGCCTGCATAATGCACTAAGCCGGAGTCTGCAGGTAGCTGTGTAGTTGGGTTTGAGCTATGCACATCTTCAAAACTGCCTACGCCAACGGGTTTCAAGTTTTATTGCTTCCACACTACCGAAGGTAGGGAAACCTTGGATTCGTGATTGAGTAAAAAAAATATACTCCAAAATGAAAATGTCCACTACCGTTTTGCGTTTCAGACATCGAGGAACATTTCTGGTTCCGTGTCTGTCTGTGGTAATTCCTTGTAACGCCCATAACTACCCGAAATATTGGTCGACATGGGCTGAAATTTGGAGGGTAGGTGCGGGTTGGGTCACAGATGGTCCCATACCAAAATAATTGAAAAATTACTTTAACTTGCGTCTGCACATGTGCAAACTTGAAATACTTGGAACGCCCATAACTACCCTAAATATCGTTGAAATGAGTTCAAACATGGAGGTTCGATCAGGAATAGTACTCTGATAGTTAGAAATGAATTTCATCGAAATCGTGTTGTAACTTTCGTCTGCGCATGCGCGAACATGAAATGTTGACAATTTCCTTGTAACACTTCTAACTACGCGAAAAATAGTCTTAGAGAGCTGAAATTTTGAGGGTACACGTAGGTTGGATCGCAGATACCGCCTTATCAAAATCATTGAAGTTGTACCGTAACTTTCGTCTGTGCGTGCGCAAACGTGAAATACTTGGAACTCCTATAGCTACCTTAAATATCGTTGAAATCAGTTCAGAATTGGAGGGTCGATCAGGAATGATACTTTGATAGTTCATTGGAATCGTAACTTTCGTCTGCGCATGCGCGAACATGACATTTTGATCGTTTGTTTGGAACCCTTCTAACTACGCGGAAAATATTCATAGAGAGCTGACATTTTGATGGTACACACGGGTTGAATTGCAGATGGTCCCGTTTCAAAATCTTGGAAATCGTTTCTTCTATGGATGCGGAAGCGTGAAATACTTGAAACGCCCATAACTACCTTAAATGTCGTTGAAATGAGTTCTGATTTGGAGGGTCGATCAGGAATAATACTTTGATAGTTCCATATGAATTTCATTGGAATTGTTCTGTAACCTTCGTCTGCACATACGCGAACATGAAATGTTGACCGTTTCCTTGTAACGCTTCTAACCACGCGAAAAATAGTCGTAGAGAGCTGAAATTTGAGGGTACACGCGGGTTTGATCGCAGACGATCCCTTATCAAAACGAACCTACCCAAATGTTCTATACGTTCATGCGATTCAAGTGAGGAAGCTATACTGCCTACTCGAATTAGCAGACGTTTCTTCCCTGCTACTTAAGTGCCTGGACAATCAAGTAGGGACAGCACAGTAAGGATTGGGTATCTATAAGTAAAATTGTATTTTTGAATGTTATTATTTAAATGTTGTTTATTTTTCCAGAACATGATGGACAAGATCATGTTGAATTATGCTTACCCTCTGCGACATGGTCATGTTAATACCACCATGGCCAAACCCAAGGTTCCGCGAGGTATTCTCAAAGCACATGGAAATGAACAGCTGGCTTTCATTGTATTCACAAAAGAAATTGAAATTGGAGCAGAATGCATTAGTATGAAACTGTTCAGTAGATCACTGTTATTATTTTTAGTGAATACTAGCAATTAGCTTTTTTAGTGCTGTCCTCCCATTCTTGTTCAGTTCACATACGCATGCGCATTGAGTGAGGTGCAGAAAGTGGGCCATTCATGCTGGACCGAAAGTCCACGTACGGGTGTTTATGCAGACCAGTGTTATTCGGTTCATGTTCAATTCAGGAACTGGCTGCAGCTTCGGATGAGCAAGGGCAGCTTGAACCTTGCATGCGCTGTAATGAACCTCGTAACCTGGAGTTTTATTTCTGGGCTCATCAGGTTTTCAGCATTCACCTGCGTACCAGAGTACACAAACTCATCCACCCCATTCGAACCTGTGCTGACAATCAGTGGCAATAGTTCTCTCACGAACAGAATATTGGTCAGGTCCCTTGACATTACAGATTATCGGGGTTCTACGGTACTCGCGTATATACAGACGATTTAATATATGTATTAAGAAGAAGATAAATTAATACGTTCAGGGCAGGTGACTCAATATGGCTCCGTGCTCCTAAGTCACAGACTTCATAAAGCTCCAAGCACACTCCGATCTAACCTCAAAAGATTGCCGATGGAAGAACCCATCTTCCAGGGGCTGATGTGTGTTCAGTAGCTTCTGTCAGCCTATGTGTACAAATCACAGGAGTGTAGCTGGTAGGACGCCCATTTGGCTTCCTGCATTGTACGTGTTTGGTTCAGGTTTCTTAGTTTTTCTCAGTTAAATAGAATAATTATTAATCATTGGCATTCTCTATAGGAGAGTTCACAGGGCGTAACACAATGACTCTGTTGATTGCCCAGACATCTACTTACCTTACTAAGTTATTCCTCCAAACAACGCTTGCAGCTGACATCACCAATTTGTTGGTTTTGGTCGATCCTATGATCAAGGTTGACCACATAGTCCAAGTAAGTCGTAGTACACCAACTGCCTATGTAATTAACTAGGTATCACATAAGTTCTACCAATTTGTTGAAGGGTAATTGAATCCACGACCCACATTGGTCTTTCACACCATTTCTATCTTGACAGCTAAAAGCCACTAGGGATCAGTTTGAAGATTTCTATTTTGTCATTAAAATAACCATAATTTTCTTAGTGTACATGTTATCATAATAAGAGTACCTACATATTGTTGGTAAGAGCAAAGAATAATATTTTTTCGAATAAACACCTAGACTTGGCCTAAATTACATTGCAGGATTGCAGTCCCTAGTTATGACCTTGTCAAACCCTGTCTACGTGTAATGCCCAATTTATGTCAATCGTTTATAAGTCTATAGCTGGCCTTTTGGAATTGGGAACGGACCACAGAGTGGATGTTTGAAAATCGCTTTTACAGAAGACTGCCAAGAGCCTAAAAGAATGTGACATTCTCATTTTATCCCACACAATTATCACAGACTCCTTGGGTGCCAGCATCCCCGTCATTGTGACTGCCTGGAGAAAGTACCACTTCACGCGACAAGTTCAACTCTTCTCTCCAAAATTCCATAAGGGGCTTGGAGGCCGTCATTTGGTTGTGGCGGCATCAGAGATCGCTCCATTCGTTTTCCGGAGGTCAGCAGCAGTAGCTAATTCAGTACCTGTGAAATTATAATGCTTGCTAAATATGCTAATCTTTTGGTCATGAAGGGGGGGGGGGGGGGGGAGCTATGACCCAGACCATTTTCCCAGACCTTTCCACCCGGGGGAAGGACGAGTGGGGGACAGTCGAGTGGCACGAAGCACAGGCCATCTCCACACCCCCCACCTGCCTTACATTAGTTTTTATCGTTGATGCGTAATGTCCTTTTGCTGCAGTTAATATCTGTGACCCCCCCCCCCCCCCCCCCCCGTAACGGCACCTACCAATCTTTGTGAAACTCAGTTCTGGAACACCCTGCTCCTGTTCTTACCCTGGCCATACCCACTCTGGCTGAACCTTGACTACGGGACTCTCGTTCCATTCCACCCCTCTACATTAGTACATAGTAGATTATTATCAAAAATGTTAACTATACATGGTACTGTCTGATTAGGCATGGCCAAGATTCAGGAGCTGGTTACACTGGAGCAAAATGGGACGGAATTGAAGTTCGACTGCTGAATATCTTGAGCCAAGTGATGGACTTCACTGTGGAGTACAAAGAGCCAGAGTTGAATGCAGAGTTTGTTGAACAACCACTTTTTTATGTTACTTATACATAATTATAGCCAATTGTAGAACACACATTAGGATCTAATTAGCTGTAGTATTAGATAGTTTGTGCAACACCGTATGCTAGAGCTAGGGAACGTGGATGCTAACATTCAGGCTTTCCAATGGCCCCCACGCCGCAGTATGGTGCCTGTAAGCAGGATAAGGTTGGTTCCGCAAGCATCCTATTGGCTCCTTGAAAACAGAAAAATTTACGCATCTACAAAAGTGAAAGTAAGTTGCGGTTTGATTCTCGATGATGATCATCATTATTTCTGGTTACCCAAACTCTCTGATACAAATAATCTTCCTAGTTGATTAATCATACCTTGTGGTAAAGTAAGTTTCCATATCACTTTGTATCACAGCTATACCTCGTGGCAGAATACTGGAACATGGAACTTGCCAATCAAAGTTGCGATATTATTTGTACAATTTCAATTTGTGGTTTCACATCGCATTTTGATTACCTGTACTACTTAGAGAGGATGTGGCACAAGTGGTCATCAAGGAAGTACTCGCCAAGAAAGTACACCTGGCAATTGGTGGGGTATACCTCACCCCGGAGAGGATTGGAGCTCTCACATATTCTGTTCCTCACACACAAGACTGCGCTAGCTACATATCGCTCTCTTCTACCGCATTACCAAAGCAAGTTTTTGGTTTATTATTTTCAATAATGAACCATTGGAATCGAGCATGAAAAAAAAAATTCTTACCCCCCCTCAAAATTTGATGGTTTACGTTTCAAGGTATGTAGAATCCAAAACTGCAATAAAAATATTTCTGTCTGTCCGCCGTACGCCGTACGCCGTACGGGCCACTTTTCTTAGTTACCATGAAAAAAAATTGATGAAATTCGGGTTATAGGTTCCGTTCGGCGTCTAGTTGGTCCTCGAAGCTCGACGTTACTGTGAGTCATCTCTAAGGGGTTCAAAATAGGGGTTGAAATTTTCAAAACGCCTATACCATTTTTTTACGTAAATATTTTTACGGTTTTAAATTGTTCTTGAACTTGCGAGTTTTTTAAGACCATCCGGAGCATCGTACGTCCAGCCGTTCGTTCACAGTAAGGCCCCGAAGTTTGCACCGACAGGCATTTTCGACTCCAGTGTGAATGAAATTGTATACAATTCAAACCAAATCTCGTAACCAGAGACGCGCCCACAATAGGAATTTGTGAATACGGCCAATCATTGGTAGGGATCACCTGATTATATTGGCGGAGTATGAAGTCGAGTTGGTTGTTCTGTGATATTATTTAATTTGAAAAATGATGGCTCTTTTGGAGTTTGTTGGTAGGTAGTGAAACTTGAACAAACGTTGAAGTATTATTGATGGGTAAATTATTACTACGGTAAATCATTACTCAACGGTAAATTATTACACAACGGTTCATTATACCATCTACGTAGAAGGGGCTGGAGTTTGTTGGTAGGTACTTTTGCAACTTTTTTCACTCCTCATCAACAATTTCTTTTCAGAACTTCATTATGTGTGTTTCTTTTTGTTAGGTACTGTTTGTCATCGGCAGAATTATTTTAGCAACATTTAACTCGTGATTTAGGTAGGTACCTAGTAACGAGTACGGGGTTAGGTACCAACCTACGGAGGGTCTGCGATCTACATAATATGCATAGAATAGTACATATTATATTATGTAGACGGGTTATCTATACATAGAGCTGTGATCTGTAACAGAAGGGTATTCTATACAAAATAATAAACCGTTGTGCAGGGATTTGCAGCGTTTTTGAATTGTGTTCAGTATTGCTAGTTTACCACTACTATTCCCATTCCATTTTCTGCCAGGGCCGTTCAGATCAGATCTGGGCCTGGGGCAAATCCTATCTTAATATAAATAATATACCCCCCCCCCCCCCCCCCCGGACTCATGCAGCAAAACCTCATAAGCATTTTTGAAATATGGTCCTACCAACAACCAAATTCAGCAGCTTTTTCATATTAAACAGCTAACGCTGTAGAACTGAGTAGGGAAGAAATCAGTCAGGAGGGCTCCCAGTTGAACTCAAATTCTTGAAAAAATCCATTACAGATCTTGGGGAGGGCGATAACGCCATATCAAACACATCTGAAAATAATGGCACATCACTTCTACGAATCACTAGCACACAAAAACCCTTCCACCACAATGAGCTGAAAGCGAAACAAAGGGGAAATTGGGTACAAGGTTTGCGCATGCGCAGTGGCTATACCGATCATGCCACCGTGATGAAATTCATAGGGGACTATTGGAAAGCTACACTCCGACATTGAGCGAAATCAGGCCATTGGTTCGTGGGATTGCCTCGGATTTTTTGTTTGCTCATGCGCATTTGTTCCATCTTGGTCCCATCCCGCATGATCACTTTAAATTTCCCGACACCGAACCAAATTTGTTCTGAAAGCTCTGAAACATAAAACACGAGTGGAAATTTTGATTTTGGAGACAAAAAAGTTTCCCCTGAAAAGTGAAAACAATGTTTCTGCTACCTCGGTAGGCTCAGGAGCAACACCAAACTGTAAGGTCAATAGAAATTAATAATAATCAAATCTGAGGTAAGCTACCCAAATCAACTTCAACTGGTGCGGCTAATCCCCCCCCTCCCAACAACAAAAAATTGGTTTTTATAACTACACCAGACACAGCAAATCCATTGATTAATTATGTTATTGAAAAACTAATTTCTTGTAACGTAGTGCCTTTTATACTTTCGACGAATTTTTGATTCGTCTAGTGATATGCCTTGTCGATAAATTCTTCACAAATAGTCTGTTAAATAGGATGGTGAGGAATATTGGTACAATCTTGCTGATTAACCGGGGTGAATGAAAGCTTGTATGTAATTTTAGAATCTATTTGTTGAAGGAGCGTAATCTATAGCATGGCTGCTGTCTCGGCATGCCGCGGGGCTGGCTAGGGTTCCCCTGGCCCCTCAACGCATGATGCGATTCCCGTGTATGAGGAACACTCATTTCAGATTGTTTGAGGGGAATAACTCTTAAGTACATCCGAGGATTGCTGTATAAGACCTTCTACGAGTACATTCAGTTTGGGCCTGCGCAGCACCATTATAACAGCACGTCCCTACTGCTTGCCATCCACACCTTACCATTTTCCCAGTTCATGTTGTGATTGATTGCCTCAGGTACCGGGCCATAATGGGTCCCTTCCTATGGGATGTTTGGCTTGCACTGACTGCTGTATACCTACTGGCGATGTTTCCTATAGCATTTTCGGAATGGCACTCGATAAAACCCTTGATGAATGACATCAGGGAAGTTGAAAACATGTTTTGGTACGTTTTCGGTACTTTCACGAATTGCTTCACTTTCACCTGCGAAAATTCGTGGTCCAAATCAAACAAAACTGCAACCAAATTGTTTATAGGTAAGATTTTTCTACCAACAATCCAACTTGAAAAAAAAAATTATATTCACAGGTATTATATGACTTAGGTACCTACATTATCATATTATATTTATTGTCAACTAGCATTTATTGCCGGCTTCGTCCGGGCGATAGTGTTCGCCAATGCGTCTGGCGTCAAAATTGGTCCATTCAAATTCACATTAGTCGGTGAGTCGTAGAAATCAAACAATCGGATCGCGAAGGCCACCCTTTCACGTTGAAACAGGACGTTTCGGCGATTTTACCATAGCCTATATGTCCGCCTCTTGAGGTCAAGAATGTCCGTCATTAGAATTGGTCAAGCGGTGTATAGGTACGCCTTTAAGTAACATACGAAAACAGAGTTTCATATGAAGATTATACCTACCAGAAATTGAGGAGCGTTCATGCAAAAGCCGACGAATGCTCAAAAATCAAAAAATGAGTTAAGGACAGATTGTTGTACAAAATGGTGATTCGGTTCCATTTTCGATCAAAAAATCGAGCTAAGTCCAACAAAAACCATTCTTTTCAAAGGGAGAAATATTGGAGTTCAAGCAAACCCAGACAAGTTTTCGCATGGCGTTCAAGCAAACTCAGACATGTCCATGCAGCCAGTCACAGAACTCGCTTCTGTCATGTGACCCTACCCCGCCCCTCATTCCTCCTGGTATTCCTTCAGTTCTCAGTTGTTAATGTTTCAGGGTGTTGTATATCCTAAAACAGTGGTTTAGAAGTACCTATTTACTGTTTGGTATTTCTGCGTACCTGCGATGGATCTTACAGATGGTGAAGGACTTACCTGTGTGAGACATGGAAGTTACAAGAAAACAGAAAAATTCGGCAGTGAGAGGACCGAACTGCAGCAAATGCGGTACAGTGCTCGTTCGGGTTCAAAGGTCTTCGTAGTCTGCAAACGCGTTTTTCTTGCTTTTTACATTCGCGATAAATACATCGGCGCAGCATTACATGCGCTATATGAGTTTGATAAAATTTCCCAAGAAAATTATTGCTGGACTGGTTAGTCTATTGCACGTTAAACAAAATTCCTCAAGAAACAGCGTTTTTGTTCTTAGTACCTACCTGCCTACCTGAGTATTTTCAAAGTTTAAAAAAAATTAATACCTAGTCGAATTAAAGAAAGTTTATAGTGAGTACCTTTATGAATTGGATGATCGTTTTCACAGTGAAATATTAAAATGGTTTAAGAAACGGAATTTTTGTTCTTAGTGAGTATCTAAACCCAACTCTAGCAGAGTCAGACAAAGTAGACCACGTTTCAATCAAAAGCAGACATGTCTACTAGGATTCAAACAATATCAGACAAATGAAAATTTCAAATTCGTAAAAAAGGCATTTGAACGGAATTTGATTTGAAACTTCATGTTTTAGCCAATCTTGGGAAGCATTAGCAAAACAGTTTTTCGCCTGTACCCAAAATTCTGATTTCCTTGACTTGTCACTTTTGCATGAGCGCTCCTCAATTATTGGACAAGGCCTACCTTCCTTTATATATATATATATATATATATATATATATATATATATATATATATTAATTGCTATGCAATTTTAACGCCGGGGGTCATGTGAAAAAAATGTCCTGTCACAATATCCTGTCACAAAAACGCGTCACGCAAAGAGGAATGTGATGAAGATGAGCACAAAGAGGAATGTGATAAAGATGAGCACAAAGAGGAATGTGATAAAGATGAGCACAAAGAGGAACGTGATAAAGATGAGCACAAAGAGGAATGTGATAAAGATGAGCACAAAGAGGAATGTGATAAAGAATTACCAACGTTATCTTTGTTACCTATGAATAACTAGTTACCTACATTTCATGGTAACGGGCGCCGCTTGGCATTTTTTAATGTGTTTCTATGGAAATTGGCCCCGTATTGGCCAATTGCATAGCAAATTCTCCTTTGTTATACGAAGTATAAGAACACATCCTTCCGAGGGGGCGGAGCCCCCTTTGGGGGTCCAGGGGGCTTGCCCCCTGGCGAGGCCCGAAGGGCCGAGTATATATATATATATATATATATATATATATATATATATATATATATATATATGTGTGTGTGTGTGTGTGTGTGTGTGTGTGTGTGTGTGTGTTGACTTGGTTTCTCACGACAGCTGCTGGCGTGCCTCCAGTTTGTTCTGGAAATTCGGGGCATTTGCGCTTCATTGTAGCAAATTTTATAGTGATTTCCAGTTACACACGTCTCACGTGCAAGATTTCAGAGTTCCAAATGGATTTCCAGCTACTGCAATGAAGTAATCAGGTTCAAATCCTGGACCAGATCAATAATTTTTCTTCCAAAGTTTTCCGGAATAATTTCTAAAAGTCCAACTGAAATAATGGCTACTTCCCTAGATTGTTCGTGCGACGGTGTCCACAAGCAGTAGAGGTCTATGCAAAGATTGGCTAACACCGGTAGTGGATCCAAAATTTTTCATAGGAGGGGCTTCGATTTCTGGGACAAACCTCGGTCTATAACAAACATCATCTTAAATTATTTCGCAGTTGGAACGATTACTCAAGTTTAACTACGGTAAGCATCAGTAGTGCTGTGCAAATCTCTCCAAGATTTGCTTCAAAGAAGGCGAAGTGCAGGGGCTGAGGAGTCTGTTCAAGTCCCAACGTCACTACACTTGATGCTAGCAGAGCACGTTGTTTTTGGTTCTTTTTCAGGAACCTACTGGATTTTTACCATCATCATAACCGCTTGCTACACCGGCTCAATCGTTGCTTTTATAACGTTGCCAGTTTTTCCAGAGACGATAGACACTTCCAAACAATTTCTAGAAGAGGATTACAAAATAAGTCTATTGGGTATGTAGTTACAAACGCACGGATACTCAAAATGAATGTCTTCTGTTCCTTATCCACCAGCAAAAGTGTGTGTTCCGAACAGATTAAGCCTGGTTGATTACAAGCTGCAGGCCTCATCCATCAACTCATACATTGCTTGACATTACGGATCGTTTTTGCAGGTACCAGTGGTTGGGAAGCCCTATATAACGAAAGTGACGATCCTGTGGCAAGAGAACTTTACAAACGCGTGGAACTAGTTCCAGACCTCAATTCAGGATTGATTAACGTCACAAGAAACATCCACTCTTGGAGGCAGTCAGCATTTCTTGGATCCCGGAAACTTCTTGAACACGCTGTTAGAACTAACTTCACCCCAGAGTGAGTTGTGATAATCTACATAAATGTATCCCATGAACTTATTGTTGCATTCTACAAATTTCTACAGTCAGTTTCGTGTACATTTTTGGCAGGGATAGTAAGAGATTAATGTTCCATCTCAGTGATGAGTGCTTCGTTCCTCTTCTTGTGAGCTTTGTCATGGGAAAAAGGACTCATTACTTGGAAGAGCTCAATAATGCCTTGGAGAGGCTTCTTCAGGCTGGTTTCATGACCAAAATTACCAGAGAAGTGGAATGGGAAGAGTACAGATCTGCATCTGGCAAATTGTTGAAGGTACAGAACTGGATTTCGCATCTGTGGATACAAGGACAAATGTAGAATAGCTCCAATCCGGAGCCCTACGTTCGGCACCCGGGCCCTAAAAAGCGTTACTCTCGGCACCCGGCTCGTTCAAAATCGAGTTTTACTTTCGTCACCCAAGTTACGGTGGGCACCCAGCTGAAATAGAAATGGACTGTTACTTTCGGCACCCCGTTACGTCGGGCACCTGCGTCGCGTTGAACACCTTAATTTGCCTTCCCACTTTTACAGTCTTAGGACTGTCCCCACTGTCTGTGGAGGTGTGGTTAAAAATTTGGTGTTTTGTGTCCTTCCAAGAGGAAGTCGTCAAATGATAATACTAAAAAGTAAGAAATTAAAAAACTAGCAACACAAACAAAAATTTGGTGTTTTGTGTCCTTTCAAGAGGAAGTTGTCAAATGATAATACTAAAAAGTAAGAAATTAAAAAACTAGCAACACAAACAATAAAACAACAAAAACCAACTCGCACTGTATTTGTGTCCATGAAGTCACGCAAAGTCGAAAATACTTCTTCCCGAGATTTTGGCAATACACCTATATTTTTCCTCCTCCGCATATATGCTACATGCTGCAAATTGTGCACTACTTTCGCCGTTGGGGATGCATTGGGAACTTCCAGCAGAGCCTTCCTTACAATCTGTGAAGATACAAAACACACTTGTGGGTACCCTCCCGATATTGCGAAAAGAATACTGAAACACAAAAAAATATTTACTCCGCATACCTTTCGAGGAGTGGAAATGTCGTCACCAGCTTTCCGCTTAACAGCCGCCCTCAGCAAAACGTCCGCAAAGTCGTCACTCAGCTCGTGGGTGTGCTCATCTTGAGCGAAAACCACCTTCCCATCCATCGTTCTCAAATAGCACTTGCATTTAAACTTCCTTCGTCCCGGGCAAATCCAGCGAGTTTCACCTGATTTCAGTGTTTTTTGGTAGGTGAACCGGAATTGTTTGTGAAAAAAAACATCGTGGCCGCTCCTCGAGCCCCCCGCAACGCACACGTCACCTGTCACGTTCATCACTGGAGCAAAACTGCCGAACTCATCGAATCATATTGATAAGAACGGCTGTTTACGTTTTCATGATTCCCGGGTGCCGAAGGTAACGGTCCATTTGCCGACTCATTTCAGTTTTCATCTCTGCCGGGTGCCCAGAGTAAACAGAGCGGAGGCGCTCCCCACTTTCACCTCTCATTTCCGAAGGCCCGGGTGCCGAATGCAGGCCTTCCCTCCAATCTTCATTAAATTCATACGAGACCATGTGGGGCCCAACTCACTCCTGCTTAATACAATCGGCCGTCCAAATTTCAGCTCAAAGCTCACTGACCCCGTTCTTTTATCTAGCTAAGGGGGTTGTGAGGATTTGTGGACTTACAAAGTACCGTATTACTTAGTTCAGAATGGTCTAAAACAAAACATAAGTGGAAATCTAGATTGACAGAAAATGTTCCAAAACTCTCCATCTACCTTAGTTAGGGATGGGATATCAATATATCGAAATATGGATACCTGTTGTATGATACCTTTCGGTACCCGATATCACTTTTTAATTAAACCAGTGAAATCCACAATAATTAGGTTTTTAGCGGCATAAAAAATAATCATAACATATTTGCTTTTTGGTCTCTTACTGTTTTCTATAATGATTGTAACTGGTCTTGTGGATTTGTGTGAGGTATTCCAGAGCGTTGACGTCTTTTTGCACTTTTTCTTGGATACAGTGAGTGTGTCCCCTTCGATTTTTCCTCCAAACCATCCAGTTTTTCGTTTAACCTTCATTGCCGTCATTCATGTCTTCTTCTTTCGACGCATGTGCCAGCTGTGGAGAAGGAGCGTTGAAATAGCATTTCTAGGCATCTAGGCATCTCTACCTCCTCGGTGTCAGTATCAGCCACCTACTTACCACGTTGTGTGCCACGAAAAAAGTTGGAGAACATTTCAAAACTTGGAATGATCCTAAAAGCTTACCATTTCCTAAGAAATACAGCTTGAATAAAAATAATGAAAAATTCTTTCATTCACATTCAATATTTTTATTTTGCAATGTGGTAGACAAGGAAGTGTTCCCTTGGCAACTGAGAAAAGTGGCCCGTCCACGCCCACTTTGGGCCCTTTCCCCAGAACCTGATTTCCACCCAAAAATCGTTCCTTTTCACAATCGATTCGATCCCTTCGATTCAATTTGTCGATGCTTCTTTGCCTTCTGATTTGTTTTTGTTGTCTCGTGAATCTCAGTTGCTCTCTCTGTCAGTTTTCAATTGTTGCGTCAAACTTTTTGTTTTGCGTTCGGTCCGGTTCTGATGACAGTATTTGTGGTACCTATGTGCGTTTTGTCCTGTTTGCTGTTTTTGGATTGATCGGTGTAGTAACACACAGACCCCTAGCTTCTAGTCAGTAGCTTCTCCATTCAAGTAGGTACCGGCCAACAGTTCATTGTTTTGTTGTATTTTAGTTTACTGTATTTTTTAACACATGAATTTGGTGGCTAATTTGCAGTAGAAATTGTGGATGTTTTCGTACGGAGTGTTGATTAAAAGAAATAAGCTTTGCTGAAAATCACTATATCAGTAAATAAGAGAAGGGGTATTTTGTAGACAGATCTGTTGGTTTTGTGTTCTGGTTGGGTGCCCCACTGTTTTCAGAGCCCACGCAAGATGAAAGGGGCTACTATTGGTTGAGTGGCAAACCACATGGGCCGCCACAGGTGCCTTGTGGTGGCTGAAGTCCCCTGGTGCAGGGGAGCCAATCCTGCAAATTTATCTCTCGATCTACCAATTTCTTCGAGCGTCATCTTTGACATTGTAAGTTCTGGCCTTCTTGGGGGGGGGGGGGGGGATTCTAACACTAAAAGGCGACAGTGGCAGCACTACTATAACCGGTTTTTCCTTGGCTGGAAGGGTAGGTGATACCCATCCACCTCATTTATACTCAAGGAGGGTGCACGTGATGTGTTGTATCACAACTGATGCACCTCTGAGGTACAGTGGATTTCAAGTGAAAGGTGTTGAAATGATTGTAACAAAATAAATACAAACTATTAATGTTAACCAATTTCAGGTTCATAAGGGACTGAAAGGAGCCCCAGAAGATCGTGAACTTAACCTTGTCGACACCCAAGGGATGTTTCTGCTTTTAGGTAAGAAACAACCACATGATAAGGGTAGGATAGAGGCAGAACAGATGGCAAAGGGTTCTGAAAGCTCTCCTTGACCATACTCATGAGGCTTTGCACTAATGAGGAAAGGCTGCACTGAAAAAATTATGAGTAAAGCTGGGCATCTGCTAGGTTGGTGGGGCGAAGCGGCGTGGCATGGGGCCGAAGTCGTGTTCTAGAAATATAATGGAAAATGAATGAGAGCCCGTCCACTGGGTCGGTAGAGCGTTGCGGCACAGGGTGATCGAAAATTGTCCGCGCTCGATCGCCCTGGGAACTTCTTCAGCACGGCACGGCGCGATGCCGACTTGCACAGCGCCGCCCCAGTGACCTGATGTCAGGGCGGAAAAGTTCCGACCTCGGCCATCCTAGGTAACGCTCGGCGCTCGGGACTTACTGAGAAGTTCAAAAAAATGTTCCTGTGACATTCTGAAATATTTCATGAACCTACTTCAGAAGGTCTTCAAAAGATGGTGAAATTCTCCGAATTTATAACGTTTTGTATTGATCTCACGAACCCATTTCCTCTTCCTCTTTCTGCCTCTATCATCTTCCTCTTCAGCTTTGAGTGCTGCTGGAAATACAAACATTTCTTCATGTTCAGAAAACATTTTGTTCAAGATTAGATTTCCTTTACTGGCAATTCTAAGATGTGCACAGCTCAACACGATCAATGTGGTACTGGAGAAAAGTAGGGATCGTTGGGGTGGCCGACCTGGTCTGACCCATGGTTTCGCCCTATAGTGGACGGACCTTGAGCTTTCGGCGCCGCTCCGCCTCAACAACCTGGTGGACGCCCAGCTTGAGACGGTTAGGTTGAGTCGGTGCTCCACCGTGGAAGTGTGCATTTTGTATGATGAGGCCTTGAATTAAGGCGAAAAGCTTTACAGTAAAGTGCAATATGGTGGAAAACTGAAGGTTTTATTTGTCATATCCAGAGTTCAGAAATGATGTTTTAGAGGGGATTTTAGAGCTTTTTGGGGTTTCGAAAATTTTGGTAAATGGCGAGAGGTTTCTTCTGATCCAATCAAGTGATGTAAAACAATATTGTTCATCTTGAAGGATTTTTCTAGAAAATAATGTGTTTTGTGTTCTTGCTATTATACCATCCTCGACATCAGTCAGAAACTGTTTATGGTTACTTTGCAGTTACAGGTTACTTCGTGTTGAAATTTGTTCTAATATTCATTGTTGTTTTTTCAGTGGCTCAGGTTTTATTGTGATAATGAAATATGGGCCCATGACGTTGCAGTTTAACTTTCTATTCAGAATTTTATTAATTTAAACAAAAATCTTTATTCTGGGCTCGCAATTCTATTTTGTTGTAGTATTTTGTCGAGATAAGGGGTTTATACCTAGATAATAGCTAGTCTGAGAACTGAATGAGACTGATTAAAAAAAAAAAAGAGGTATTGATAAAACATTTTATTCATTTTTCGTCCCCCATTTACATTTTTACATGGAACGACCGCAAAGTAGAAGCCTTTGGTAAAAAAACAGCAGGTTTTCAGTTTTTTGGTAGTACTGTCGACAGTTCAGATAGTAAAAAACTATCGATAGTTCCGATAGTAAAAGACTATCGATACCATCGATAGTTTTACATCACTATTCCAATCAAAGAGGGAATTTACATCTGAAATTGAGGTGTTCAGGTGTAATTTTCAGACACCAGACGGGTGCCCAAGGCTGGGTACACCTGTCTCACTACTTGTGTTGCCGCTACTCTACTCTCATCTTGATGGAGCCAACATGCTTATTTATTTATTCACAGCGTCAGTGACAATGTTTAGCATCAGCCTAAATTAAAATAATATGAAGTAAATGGATTCTAATTGTCTGTTGATGATGATCGTCAATGTAATAGGTATTGTCTATGGTTTCAGGAGCTGGATTCGCCATTGGAATATTTGTTCTCATCATAGAAATCTCAGTATGGTCATCGGAGCAAGTAAAACACAGGTCGTTTGGTGAGCTAACATTGAAACAAAGAGCGATTAACAAGGTAGGTAGAACAATGTATTTTGCTCTAATGATATAATGAGCATTGCTCCCAAGTCTACCAAAGCAGAAGCATTGTTTTGAGAGAAAACAAATTTTTGTCCCAAAAATCCGAGCTTTCTGAACAAATTTGGTTTGGTGTCTGTCTGTCCATCTGTGTCAGCAAATCCTTGCCACACACATAACATCTTCAATTAATATCCTGTTTTACTGAAATTCACAGAGATCATGCGGGTTGGACCCTAGCTGGTCCCCTTTGAATTACAGAACAATCGTTATCACTGGTATAGCCGCTGTGAAAACGCGAAACCCGCGGTACTTACTCTTATTTCTCAAACTGATGGTCCGATTTTGCTCAAATTTGGGTTGGGGTGTAGCTCCTAGGTGATCCCCTACACATTTCCAGAACAATCGGATCATTTTTATGGCCACTGCGCATGCGAAAACGCTGTCGGCAGTACTCAATTTCTTACGAACCAGTGACCGGGGTTTGCTCAAATTTGATGATCCCCTTTTAATTTCAACGCACCCGGATTAATGGTGTGACCCTGCGCATGTGCAAACGCGATCTCTGAGGTACTCAACCTCAAGTTTCTCACGCACCTACTGCCCGATTTTTATGACATTTTCAGGACCTTTTCTTCAAACTGCACAGAGGAATTTTGTTCCGCTATTTTCGAACTACACGTTATGCTTCATTCATAACAACAAATCGAATTTATAGGTAGAATTCTTGAATCCAACCAAATCTGTAGGTATTGAACTGACTATTAATTGATCTATACGAGGAAATTATGTGCCATTAAACTTTGCTGAATTTTTTAAATTATTGGACGTGTTAGAGATGAAAACTCCTTAAACTTACAAGTTCAGCCTGGTGTGTCCACATGGATGTAAGCTGGACATGTAAAGTTCACACAAGTCATTGGTGGAAGGGGAAGTCTGGATCTCATGTTGTCTGATTTGATTGTCTCACCTCCATCTACTCATCATAGCTTTCTCCTCACTCAATAATAGCGTAAAACAGCTTGATCGATATAAGACATTGTTATAGCAGTTATTTCGTTTGGTAAATGACCAAGGGATGGAGGTAGGATGCATTCCCCCCTCCCCGCCCTCATTTTCCCCCTTCACCTATTTTATAATGCTCTGATGTCCTAGAGTGAAAAGCCTAAGAAGCGTTGAAATTTACAGTACCTACGTAATTGATAGTAGATAAGCTGAGTGTAGGATAATTTACAGTAACCTCGAACGATGCTTTTCTACACGTTCTAGGGTGCTCAGAAATAGGCGGTTTGCTATTTTACTGTCCACCAAACCACAACCTGTAAACCAACTAGATTCAATAATTCATAATTTTTTTGTGGAGTACAGCCTTAAAGGATTACACATAACAATATTATTTGATCTTTGCGCAGTTGAGAGAGCACTGGACAACTTTATACACTTGTATTCTCGCTCCGGCCAACACCGGAACCAAACCAAAATGGCGAAGGGTGTCATCAGCTTTTGGCGAGTATGTAACCCGGCCTTACACGCCCTGGCCGCAGATTTCTTTTCCAACAGTCCAATCACCGAGCCCTGCTCCATCAAACGGAATTGTTATGTCAAAACCTGCAATAAGGGAAGCTGGTGATTCCCTCTCCATGGACCAACTACCTCTTCCACAACCGAAACCCGTGAGATTGATGAGCTTCTAGACAAGAACCTTTATGAGGCAAACTGTTGAAAAACATGGTACCTACCGTTGTTTTTTCTTTGATTAGACATGAACCTCTGGAAAACACCTTAATCTTGTCTTATCTCGAACTTTCCCTCCTTCTGCCTCCATAATTTTCCATTAGCGTGATCACCCTCCTGAAGGCTACAACGAAGTGTAAGACGGAGTGCACACGGTGCGACTGTTTTGGGAAAAAGGTTGCAAACCAGTTAAGCTTGCGACCTTTGAAACATGTAGCAGTGGGGATGTGCTCACGAGGTGGTCGGAATGAGACTAGTTTAGAATCAGTTTCAAATCTGTTGAATGCGACCTAGAATTCATATTTCCCTTTATGTAAGGATGGACCCAGTGATCCCTCTGCACCCTGCGTGGTCTGCGACATTGACAATAGTCATGATGTCTTCCTCATCAGACTCTGAATTCGACATAATTAGGAAAAAACCGAGGAACCACGTACACTGCTCGAACAGATAACATCAACTGATCCATTACCAGTCCTGTCCGTATGCTGACGGAAGTTGCATTCTAGTTGTGAACTGGCCGTACAGTGAAACTGGTTTGCAACCCTTGTCCCAGAACAGTCGCATCGTGTGCGCTTGGTCTAATAAAACAAGAATGTCTAATACCGGTTGTTCTGGACATGACCAGTTTGCACTAACTAATAACTAGAAAGCTGATTGAGTAAACTCAACACATAAATAACTTTATTGAGAAAATAGAATTCAACATTTGAGCATATAATTTTAGCCTGACAACAGGCAAAAATAATTCAATAAATTTGCCAATGCAAAAAGAACTTCTGAACAATCAAAACCACCAGCAAACAGTGCAATTTGTTGTTATAAAGAGAACGCATTCTGTTCAAGGTTTGTGTATGGTAGAGTTCAGAGGACCTTTCAAGTGTATGAATATCGACGGGACGTGATCATATGGGCGACAGTGCAGCTTTCTCTGCCGGTGTCAGTTCTGGGTGCCAAACATCAACGATTAGAACTAGGCGGAGGGCGGTGCCATTGTGCCAGACTTCATGTTCGAAGCTATCGTCAAATACAATCACTTTTCCTTCGGCCCACTTCCTGGGAAAACGAGAAATAATTCGTTTAGCCAAGATTATTTACCATCAGAGGTTGTAAATTTCTGTAAATAATTTGTACCATTTCCACATCAACTCTGGACTCTTGCAGTGTACTTACTATGAAGAGCTAAAAGTTTGATAGGTATGTAGGTACTGAATGTGTTGGTAATTGCAGTTGATTTCACCTGTTTTCATCAGCAACTCTAATGGCCGGTCCTGGTGGCACAACAAGTCCCAGATGTGCTCTCAATCGGCAGTTCGTCGGTCCACAGTGAGGCCAAACATGGGTGCCGCCCTCCATAACACTGAATTTGCTCTGCCCACGTTTGCAACCCCTCGCAGGAGGAAAATCACCGATAATCTTGCACGTTACAGGCGTCTTTTTGCAATTCTCAGCATACTTACTGCCTATAAGATAATTAAGCCGAGGTAAGTAATTAACCAAAAAGGGGGCAAGCTCTAATAACACGTGTGAATACTACAGCTTTTAGGCACCTACATACCTCTGGCAAAAAGTTGAAACTGTTTCCAGTCACCAACATCTCTCAGGTTCTCTGCTTCATCTTGATAGAGCCCTTTGAGCTTCATTGCAGACAAGCCCTCGTCCCTGATGACCTTCCAGTTCGTTTCCAACATTCTACAGAGTAAAATTGATTAAGCGTGGACAATTCAATGTATCACGAGCCATAACAGTTTATGCAATAATAAGGGGAATAAGAACTGCAAAATTACTCACTTGAAAAATTCATCGTAGGTCGTTTGTTTGTGAGTCCACCAAGGCCGGGCTGCAAGGTGGTCAACGTTGTACAGAGATCTTTGGAATTCTGAACGGAAGAGGCCTTTTTCCACTCCAGTTTTATACACCTTGATCACAACATCAGACAACTTTAACAGTAAACCCTCCAGAATTTGCATGTGCCAACAGATTGTGCTGGATCTGCCCCCAAGTATGAATTACTCTAGGCCTGATCTTCCTTTGAGCCTCTAACTTTCATTCAGATTAGGGTCCATAATATTGGCCCTCCCACTCTTGCAAAGAGTTCATAAGAGTAAAATGATGGATTTTACCTTCATGGCCTCTCCAGGCTTCCCATCCCTGGAAAGCGCGTCTCCCAGATGGAAGTACAGCCGAGCGTCTCTGGTGGTGGGATGGTCAGGTGCTAGGCCGCGTTGAAGATGAGGAATACTCGCAGAGGTTTTGCCACTTAGTTTCAAAACCAAACCGTAATGGGAGCGCGCCACAGGGTCATCAGGCCATCTGTTCAAAGTCTCTAAAAACACACCCTCTGCATCGCTCAACCTGTACAAATGACAGCAGAATAGCAGAAGTCTTGGTGTTTAAATCCCAGTCGTCTCATAGCATTGACACAAATCTGTATAATTCAATAAATCCCAAGGGGCAGTTGGTATTTACTGAAGTGAAATATCACATTCAGATTATGAAACTACAATGTGGCATCTAACCACTTGTAGAGGAACGGCTCTTCTACATTTACTTCGATGGATGCAGAAGACGATCAAGTTAATGGGAAACCAGAAAGTAGTTATACACAGATAAGAGGATAGTGAGGATTTTAAACAGTATGAGCACTGTACAACTGACTCTCCAGAGGGAAATACCTGTTTACCATAAGGTAATTTATTGCCAGGTCGTTTCGATACTCAACTACATCGTTGAACCGCTCAATGAGCTTCTTGTGTACAAGGACAGCTTTCATGTGCAAACCTTGAACAAAAATGAAATGGAATACGTAAATCAAAACCAACAGCAACACACAACTATTCATGACCAGGAGGGTGAACGAAAGAGAAAACTAGGCAGTCAGTCAATCCAGAAAAGCCAAAGGGGTATAGGTTCATTCAAAAACGGAAGTAAATTGGTTCGCTCAATGAATTTGTCATGTTTTTTTCCTGATCTCCAACCTCACAGAAAAATGTTTCAAAACGTCGCGGATTTTGCGTCACTGCACTTTTCTGATGGTTTCCCGTACAACCATTCCATTGCTATGTTTGTACAACTTCTTTAGTTTTAAACCTCCTAAAAATGGTTTACCACACGTTGGAGAGATCTCAGTCTACCTCAAAACTTTTCACACTGTCCCCATTCACTCCATTCACTAGAACACAAATCAGCTGGCATTTTTGTTTACTGCCACGCTGTTTCCGGTAATTTAAAAGAGGGAAGCATGGATCGGTTAAGACATGTACCTAACCCACATTCTGAAGTAAAACAGGAAATGCTTCTAATTTCTGCAGGCAGGGACTGAATTTCAACATCATGAATCCCACCTTTTTCGTTAGGAATTTACCGTTTTTGGTTTATTATTCTCTGAATAATACACCTATGTACCTATTCGCTCAGCAAACAATTTTTATAACCCCCTCAAAATGTTTTCTTTAACGTTTCAAGGTGCGTAGAATCCAAAAATGCAATGTCCGTACGCCGTATCAAGCATAACTACTTCATTTTCGGTCTAAAAAATTCGTTCTTTCGCACATAGGCTTCATTTTGGCCCTAGTTGTGTCCCGAAACTTTGCAGCCCGATCGGGAATATACCCAGAGGTGTTATGGGTGAAAAATGGGTGTAAAAATAGGGTTTTTGGTGTTTTAGTTAAATGAGCTTTTGATGTATCTTTTTCCATGTTTTTTAGGGCGAGAAGACCGAAAGTGAAGTCGAATTTGACCAGAAAGTGAAGACATGAGGTTGTAACGAAGGTTCAGCTCCCAAAATTAATTTTTTATGAGTCAAAAAGGGAAAGATTTAAATCACAATAAATTTGTATAATAACACTAGAAAAAGTGTCAACAGCTGAATCAAGACAATTAAATGGCACTAAGTATAAATGATCGAAGATAACTTGGAAGAAAAAAAGGCGCGTAATTCGTATTTTTGGGGGCCAAAGTTGGTGGAAACCATAAAAATATCTATTTCAATTATTGCACGTGAATGAAACATTAAATGAACAGCCAACATTTCTGTAGGTATGCCCAATAGAATAATAAACCCACGTGACTAGAACTTTGCGTTTTTTTAAAATCTGGCTGATGAAATGAATATCTCTTGAGAGGCAATTTTGGGTCATTATTTTCAATAAAGAATCTTTGGAATCGAGCATGGGGGAAAATATCCACCCCCCCCCCCCCCCCTCAAAACTTGATGGTTTCCGGTTCAAGCTATGTAGAATCCGAAAATGGAATAGAAAAATTTCTGTACAAACGCTGTACTTCGCGCTTTCTTTGGTTACCATGACCCAAAATTAACACAATTTGGTTTTGCAGGTCCCATTTGGGCTCTAGCTGGTCCGCGACGCTCAGTGTTACTGTTAGTCATCTCTAGGGAGTGAAAAATAGGAGTTGACATTTCCCGGACGCCGCACCTCAAAAACTTTCAATAGAAGGGTATGGTTTTTTTACGTTTTTAAACTGAACTCGAACTCGAGAATTTTTTGGGAGCATTGTACGCCCAGCAGTTCGTTTGCACCGAAGAGCTTCATCAACATGATCGTGAATGAAACCGTATACATCCAGCCCAGATATCACTGCTAGGGGACACCTGATTATAATCATGGATGGCTTATGAAACTGAGTTGGTAGCTCTGTGATATTATTTCATTTGAAGGGTCTTAGGTTTTGTTGACAGGTACTTCTGCAACGTGAAAAAACGTGCTTCATGAATAACAACTAATAATTAATTTATTATTGAATGATTGAATCCCGCGCATTTTTATGAACTGTAATTCCTGGGCCGGCACCAGTACTCGATTTAGGGCTTTCCTGGGAATCGAGTGTAGGTACTGACCACAGAAAACAGTGATCTACGCAGAAGGGGAATCTATATAGGTAAATTATAAACCGTAGTGTAATAATTTGCAGCGTTTTTATAACCAATACACTAGAAACCAATTTTCCCCCTTCGGTTTACTGAGATTACCTCAACCGCAGCTACCACTTCCAGTAGGTTGCCCTCTGGTCATGAGTTACGTGCTTTTTATGAACACCCCATGAAGGTCCCAGAAAGTTCATCACAATGAAGCTAGTGAAAGAGATGAAGGCACGTTGTAACATATGGAGTTCAGCGTAAAGTGGTATGAGGCGTTAAGGTAATTTTTTGAACAAATAACCCCACTGTTAACTCTCTACCCCTGTGTTACAAACAATTTACTATTGTGGGAACATCAGATGTTGAAATAAAATACAGATTCTGTATTTTATTTCAACAATGCATTTTTCACAAACAGATGTAAGTACATTTAAATTTGGTGACAATTTCAAGTAAGTACTTGGTATGTTTTATTATAATGTTATTTTAAGCTTTGTTTTATGTAAATAGATTTGGTACATTCTGCCATGTATAATGTATAACCTAATTTGAAATGCCATTGCATGGCTTCATGTATTTTTATAACGCCACCTGTATAAAATTGGGAAAAGTTGCATGCACTAAAGTTCTGGACAAATCTATCAAAGATGAAGTTAATGGTTTGCTTTTTCCCCACTCCACCCAAACTGTATGATAACTTGTTATCGATTCCTTGGATTGAAAGTAGAGTACGAATACTGAAGGTGAACCCGAGGCATGAAACCGAGGGATGAAGATAACAATGGAGTTCATACAGCCCATCCGAGTCAAGATTCACTCCGAATACGAGTAACAGCACATTCTCAGCCTAGTGACGCTGAATGAGAACAGGAAGCCACTACCCGGCAAGACCAACCGTGATCAAGCTATCACAATGCATAATTTTGTTGGCATCACACTGAATATTGCCTACTACTCATAATAAGGACGTTTCCATTTTTTCCACAATAATACGGAAAGTATTGACAGGCAGGTAACTACTTTTTTACCGATAATATGATAACTATCGACACCTACATTCAAACTGATACCACTCAATATTTCTCCATTTGAAAAAAAAATCCCTTCTAACATTAATTTGTAGACAGCATATATAATGAAGAATAAACTTGGGTTGGAATTTGCTGCTTTCGACCTCAGAATCGGATTCAGCAAGCTTGAAAACCTGACTGCGCGATTCAGTATCGGAAGTCACACCTGGAAGTTAATGGCGAGATGCTTCAACGCTTTTTCAAATACCTGGCGGGAGCCCTTAGACCACCATTTTCCTCAAGGTTAGGCCTCAAGGTTGCTGCTACAAGGTCAAGGTCAGCCCTCAAGGCCAGGCCAGCTTGCCCTTAAGGTCAGGTCAGCTAGCCCTCCAAGGTCAGGTCAGGCCCCCTCGCCCTCTATGATCCCTTTATCCAACTCTTTACAGGCTTGGTAATCATTAAGATTACCCCCAAGCCTGTAAACCTTCCCCTCATTTTAGTTAGGTATTTGCTCATCAAGCTGATTTCTACCACAGTTTATAACCATTTTATTATAATTACAAGTTGATTGAATGAGTTTGTTTCTTCCAAAGCCCAATGTAATTTTTTTCAAACGTTCATGAATTTTTTTTTTTTTTTTTTCATAAACTAGAAATTTTAAAGTTTGTAAATTTAGGAATCAAAATTAAGTAGGACCTATGTTGGGAACAGGGGCGTTGCGTCAATAAGGCCACTTGGGCCACTGCCCCAGCACCCAAAAACACTAGAGTAAAAAACCCAATGATTGTTCAGTTGGCATCTGAATTTCCCTCTGTAGACTGTACCTAGCATTTTTCACAAAGTTCAACAGCGAATCGCCAGATTTCTCTGGATATGGATATTCAATATTCTAGTAGAGCATCCATGGTGGTTTCTTAATGTTAGCTCCATAGACCAAGCATGTTATCAGAATAAAGCGACAGTAATTGATGCCCTGCAATCGAAATCGAAGCCTAGGCTCCTGAAACTGGAAGGCATGTCCTGGGACCCAAGGCAACCAAGAAAAGTGGCCCGTCCGTGCATGCTCAGTCAAATAAAAATGTTCGTCACACCCACTTTGGGCCCTAGCTCCAGAATCTGATTTCAACCCCAAAACCATTCATTTCACCCCCCCCCCCCCCCCCCCCCGAATCAATTTGTTATCTCGATACGAGATATTTCTTCTTCTGATTTGTTTTTGCTTTGTGTTCAGTCCGGTTCCGATGACAGATATGTATTTGAGGTACCTACATGCGTATTGTCCTGCTTGCTGTTTGTGGACTGATCAGCGTCAACACACAGATAACTACCTAGCTTCTAGTCAATAGCTTCTCCATTCAAGTAGGTACCAGCGAACGGGTCTGCTTTGTTGTATTTTAGTTTACTATATTTTTATAATACATGAATTCGGTGGCTAATTTTCAGAAGAAATTGTCGACGTTTTCGTACAACGATAGAGTGTTGATTAAAAGAGATGAGCTTTGCTGAATATCACTCTATCAGTAAATATGGGAAGGGTGTTGTTGCCTTGGGGTATTTTGTAGACAAATCTATTGGTTTTGTGTTCTGGCCTGGTGCCCCACCGTTTTCAGAGCCCACGCCCCGCTACTGGTTGGGAATATTTAAATTTATGCCAACTTTCCATTTTTTTGCAAGTATTAGTACCGGTATCGATATTTTCTATTCAATTTCATTCAATACTTAGATGGTATCTTAACTTCCCTACTCAATCCTATTCATATGACGAATAACCTGTATGTACTCAAAATCTAGTTCCAAATTAGTTGTTTGTTTGTTTCTACTCGAGATTCCTTTCCCTTGTATGATGAACAGTCACTTGGAAGTCTTCATGAACTTTCTAATGATACAAATACCTGAATGTACAAGGTTATGATTGAACTGCTGCAATAGCGGGTTCCCATCAG
The DNA here is from genome assembly GCA_954871275.1 of Leptopterna dolabrata. Classification (NCBI taxonomy): domain Eukaryota; kingdom Metazoa; phylum Arthropoda; class Insecta; order Hemiptera; family Miridae; genus Leptopterna; species Leptopterna dolabrata. The sequence goes on from OX940976.1 coordinate 13,456,493, forward strand.
AGCCCGCGTTATTTCAAGACACGAGGATATTTACCTCTAAATCTGAGGCGGTTGATGGTCCGTTTTGCAGCTGAGAGGAAAATGGTTTCTGGGATGTTTTCAAGGCTGAGTAGCTGCATGTATGCGTCAATCGATTCTTGCAACAACGCGTTGCTCTTCCTCTGTTCTGCCTGTTTATCCAGCACTTGAGCAACGCCGTAGAGAGCTCGAGCGTTCTGAGGTTTGAAACTCAACGCACTGCGGTAAATATTCAGTGCAGATTCATACCGCTTGAAGGGGCAAAAGGATCGTTAATGGGTGACATGCTACAAGTCAAAATTAAGGGTTTGATTCATGTCTTTTCATGGGTTACAAATCAACATCAATAATTGAAGACGAAAAATAGTAAAAAACACTGATTAAAAAATTGGGTACCTACTATTACAAAAAAACCTTTCGCACAACAAAGCAAAACAACATAAAAACCAAAAAATTATGTGAGATTCATGACTAGAAAACACACATCCGTTCTAATAATTGCAAGCTAGATACATAAATTTTAAAAAATCTAATGTTTATTCAAGTACCACATACACTTAGCTTAAATAAAACACTCCTCTAATGCCAAACCGAGAGATAATAAAAGGGAGAAACTTTAGAACAGCAAAAGATGGTAATTTGTGGGTAAATCTGTTATAAAATATACCCCGAATCATTATCGCTTGATTGGTATTAGGTATGTTTATAATATTCGGTAAATAGTGGGACGTCAGTTCCACTGAGTTTTTAAATGCTTAGAATAATATCACACTAGTCATTAAGCACCTGAGCAAGCCTTTCGTTTCACCATTAATACAGGTCAGTCAAAATTTGGTCGGGTATGTGCAATACCAACATGTAAGAAGTACTTATTTAGGCTTAGTCGTTAAAGGGTTAGACAAACACAATAAACACATGTTAGATACGTTAGTGATGAAGGGTAAATATGTCAAAAAATGGTCAGTAGTAAAACGGGAGAGATTAGGGTAGAGGAGAGGTTTCAGAAGTAATATTCCTGAAAGGTAAGAAATGAGTTTTAGATCAACGAAGTCGGAAGGAAATGGAAATTATTACATCCAGACAGGTCTTGTAGGAAATATTTTGGTTTGCATATAAACCGTTTGCTCGCAAATGAATCCATGATAAATGTCGTGGAGGGGAACAGATAACCCGGGATTTCACAAGCAGGCAGTCTGAAAGTAAGAAGGGAGATCTATGGTCAATTTTGTTGTTACAGTTGAAGTGGGTCCTGGGTGTATAATCTAACTCGAGATGTTACCACGGTCTGAGTGCTTAATGTATTGCTCAAACGCGCAGGAGTATCCATCTAGGTACCTGTCTTAATTAGGGAATTTTAAGGTTCTCGGGCGTTCAAAGAAACCATTTGTTGGGAGAAAAACTGTACTGACGGAAGAACCTCTATTATCCATTTTTTTAATCGAGTTGCATTTCCATCCAGTGCCGCTTGAATTCACCAACAATTCGATGCTGTAACCACGCACCGCCATGCGTGAACTTGATATGAGAATCTTCAATGACATCTGTGCCGTTACCCAACAGAAAACTTTTTAGGAACATTATGTTAACGGATTTCCCAACTAGCCAGTCATCTAGTGAACCTCGGTTTACCAGATTTTCGATGAGCCAGACGAGTTCTGTCCCAATTGACCCAGTTAACTGAGGTTCTACTGTATGTACATTCGAGAGAGCGGCAATGCTTACTTCATAATTGAACTCCTCATCGGCAAGTTCCAATTGTCTCCTTATATGCATTTCCTCGTCATCAATAGCAGCTGGCTGTAACAACGTGGTAATAATAGCGGTGACAATGAAATCAGCAATAATTCATGAAGCAAACCTCTGTTCAAGTTATCTCATTGCACACGTAGGAGATACTCACCCCGTCGGTAGAACGGCCGCCCCCTTGAGGAGGTTTCCTGGTAGGAGGAGGTTCATCGTCAGATTCTTCTTCCTCCTCATCTTCTTCTTCTTCTCCTTCAGAACCCGTTTCAACATCAGTAGGTTTCTTGAGATCTGGAAACGAAGGACCTTATGCAAGATTACACAAGTTCAAAAGAGGCCAGCACAAAGCTGTAAAAAGGCAATTGAATGAAAACAATAAATATCATGAAGTGAGTCTGTAACCACATGGCAGGCACCACTGAGTGCGAGTTCTCATCAGCTGCCACTGACAGAGACAATGCCAACTCATCACAGATATGAGCAGATTCGATTCTACACAACATATACTCACTAGTCCATCTCTGCTCTTCATCAGGTTCGCTTTCTTCGAGTTCACCTCCACTTTCTTCTTCCCCAACACTCTCAACTTCACCACCATCAGAATACTGTAAATAAATTGATAAACCTGCTTGTAAACAGAAATGATGGGTAGGTAGGTCACATAACACATGCGCGTAGTTAGTGAATATGAGTGACACTTCATTTAAATTGAATGATCAGAACTTGATATGATTTTCTGTTTCAATTTAAAATAGGTCTTGTGAAAATCCACACTGCCAGTTTGTAGCAACTTCAAAGAGGGATACCAGCATACTTTTTTCCTGATGACACCATAAAAATATTCCCCACAGTATTTTCGATTTTGAAACACCCACACATATATGTTGCCCTAAACGGAAACCAAGCTATAAGCAGAAAATGATAGATGAACTAGGTTCAGCTTGTAACAGTTCCCAATGCATGAGCGAGCAGAACTGTTACTCAAGAATGGTACCACCCGTCCCAATGATAGGAAGGAGAAGAGACAATCCGTTTCCTGCCTTCAACAAGGTAAGATCATACCTCCCTCATTTTTATTTATATCACTTGATATTTAAACCATTTCTTCCTTTCAACAATTCTGCGGTTGCCCGATAGGTCACCCCTTGAAATTTTCATCCTTCGAGAAATATATAAATCTACCCTTGGGTAAATTTAACTTCCCCTTAATTTTCGCCCCTTAAACAACCTTCTTGGAGCTTTATTCCTTAATTATCCCATTAAAAGGTATCGAGTCAGAGCAGAATCGTTGTCTACTTAATATCAACTTCTCCTATAATAGCAACTACTTTAAAAGGAATTATTCATTTGTGCAATTTAGGAGAGTGTCTCAATCCGAGCAGAGTCGAGATAAAAATAATATTACCCACTCTGTTACAAGCTTACGTTTCAAGATACTAGCAATGACAGCTGTGGGGGATGTAAAGTTGATGGTTGGCATGGACATATCGCAGAATCGATACCAGCATGACGTTACAACAGTATACCACCAACATGACTTACCATAAGTTAGCCACAAGAAACCCTTGAAAATCTGGGTGGATCCATCATGATTCCCCAGTAAGGAGCAGTATGTGTTCCACATGTTCAGAAGCTTCCACTCCTCAGTATGTCTTCCTATGAACTCATCAAACCTACAATACAAAGGCTCGATTGGATGTCTCACCTCTCGGTTCCCATCATCTGATGCTTCAGCATCGCTGCTCTCCGGAGATGGTTGGCCATACTTAGCAATCAGCTCTTCATAGATTTTAGGGTTGATAGGTGGAACATCTTCGCTCAAGTCTTCTTCCTCTTCCTCAGGCTCGCTCTCATCTTCGTATTCCTCTTCATCCAACTCTGAGCATGTACATGATATTACATAATGAGGTGAAATTACTATTAGATTCAGTTCTCAAAAGCATTGCGGGCTGGTAGTTACCAGGTGTTGGCGTTCGTGGAGGAGTACCGCCTACTTCAGGTATTTCCGCTGCTTTGATGGCTTCTTCAGCCCAATCAGCTAAGGGACTGTCGGATTTTGGTGGTTCAGGAGTGGGGGCAGGAGTACGGGATGGAGTAGTGGGGAGATCATGACTTGGTTGAGCGGCACTGGACCTCGCTGTTGTTTCCACTTCATTTCCTTCAGCTGCTATGGACAAATACAGGATATTAACCATCAACGCAACTGAAGGGCACAGCTGTCTAATAAGGCCAACTCCCCTATCAACGTCTGATTTTATTAGCTTAAGCATTATTTCCCAGAGAGATAATCAGACAGGATATACCAGGTGGTTAGTAGGAAAGTGAAAGAAGGTCGATTGTGATTGGCTGTTGGGATGAAAGGGATCGATGGAAAAGGTAAGAGCCAAATTGAAGGGAATCCATTTTGGAAGGAAGGATGTTACTGGAAGAACCAGCTGTAACAAAAATGAAATGAAGTGATGAAATGAGATGGAGACAAAATTTAAGAGATTACAACATTCAGAAATTTACCCACCTATCAGTCTTGTTTCGAATTTTGGCTAAGCATCTTTCTTTAATGTACCTAGTTATTGTTTATTACTCACGATGATCACATGTTTGATCACCGAATCCTGTATAAGAGTATTCTAATGTATTTAGTGGAAATATAATTTTGTTGTGTAATGGGCAATTATCATGAATTATTTTTTCTCAATAGTTTATGGGAGATGGACGATAATAGGGCTGAATCATGAAAATAAGCCTCTTTCGTTTGATGAGACTTTCAAACGTCCAAGATTTCAAAAAAGAGGCGCTCTGCTGTTGCCTGTGACGTTGTATGGATATGGGTTTTGACTGGCTGGCTGGTGGCAGCAAATGGGGAAATGGCTTTCTCGCAGCCACCACCACCATGTTCGCCAGAGTAAGGTTACTCACAAGTACGGTTTGCTATAGTTTTTGCGGGTTCATTATTTTGGTTTCTTCATCGCTGTTTCAGTCTTTGACGTGAAATGGGTGTTTGTAATATTGGTGTCACCTGTAAGTGTTTCCTAAATGAATGGATTCCACCCGAAATCCCGCGATCTCAGTGCTTCAAGTGGCATGTCAACACATTATAGCCGTGTGACATAAGCAATCGGCTTCTTCAAATCACCTTTTTCTTTCACAAGTTTTTCTTCATCCATAAAGCAACTTCCCAACTTTTTCGAATGCGCAGAGGATGATGATTATAAAATCAGTACCAAAAGTGCTCCTTGTGGTTACATGATAACTGCCCATTATTATCCCACAATTTCCTCTCGAATTCATAACTTGATCTCGAATGATTTATAACTTGTAGTAACTTAGTTATAAGAACCCAAATCCGCTCGACGGTTTGCTTCCACACAGCCTATTTTCAGCATATATTTAAAAAAAAAGAACTTATTATGATTCTCGATTTCAATGGCCTAATGAAAAGATACGTATGAAGTGCACACGAGGAAGCTCGATGCGTCTACTAAATGTGCTCAAAACGCCGCTCAACACTGGAGTAAATTCTCTGTAGAGTCATTTCAGTTTTGATAACTTCATCTATTCGAAAAAGAAGAACATTTCATATTTAACCAATGCACATAACAACAATGATTAAAAGGTTAGTAAACACAAGCACGCCACTCGAAAAGTTCACACAACCATAAATAATAAAAATACCGAAGATGGGCTAAATTAGGGAAATGCAAATGACAAAAGTCTTGTTAGTGAACACTAGACAAATTCTGAGTAGGTAATGTGAATCCCCGAAAGGGATTTAAATTAAACAGAAGAAATAAAATCCATGATTGAAATGTGAAAAACTAAATGCCACAAAAGCGCAACAATAAACTTGAAATATCATAGATTTACAAACCCCAAGAGTTCCATTTCTTAACTAGCACGACATGAGCAACAACCACTAGGGCTACGCCAACTCCAAACTTTAATGCCACTGAAAAAACACAAACAAGACTTTTATGCATTTGCATTTCCCTAAATCAATAAAATTATATTCATGTTTGTTCCTTTAGTGAAGTCTGTGTAGGATATGAATATCGTTATGTCGATTTTGAGCTTTTATCACTAAAATGTAAATCAGAACACTCACTTCCTTCAGTTTCTTCCTCTTCATCAACTGGTGGTTGGTCATCAGCAACATCTTCCTCTTCAAGACGTTCTTCTTCGACAGCGGCTAGTTCAGCTTCTTTTTGCTGCCTTATCAATTCAGACTGTAACGAGTAACGATAATTCTATAAGTACATGAGACAATAAATTGTCGATAAAGATATAAATATGGCTATATAATATGAAGGTGACCAACACATATGTTATTACATTAAGTTTTTGTTCATTGTGATTTCTCCAACTCTCCATTATTTCGCCTGAGTAATTGCCACACTACCTAAGTTCAGGCAAGCAACGATTGTTTCAAGAAACCCAGCTCAAACAAAGGAGAAATTCATGTGGTTACAACATTTTTTAAGAGCACTTAAGCTTGAATTTGAACAAACACAAGAAAAATCGTGGAACCTATCAACAAACTCCCAACGTAAATTGATCAACTGTTTCAACAACATAAATTCAGATATTGAGTGAATCATGCTAACCTGAAATGAACTCAGAAAGCTCTGAAACGGATTTATTAAAAAATAATGATAATAAAATAAATTTAAAAAACTCGGTGTGCTAAAAATGTTGGACTCATTGCTATTAAATAATTCACTCCAGAACTTGCTAACATGCCGCATTCGCCAACGACTGATTACACACAGTGCTCCCGTCAACAGAATGCTGAACACACTGATGATAATCTTCAACAATTCATGTTCTTCCATCTACAGCAATGAGCAATCATCCTCAAACCAACTTACAGCTTCCCTCTGAAGGGCTTCAATCGCTTCTGGGAACAGTTCCTCTTCACTGGCATCCCGTGCATTTTCTTCTTCAGGTTCAGCTTCTTCTTCCTGTTCGGCTTCTTCTTCCTGTTCCGCAGATTCGGCTTCATCTTCTTCTATTATAGATGACCTTCGAGGGAAAAGACCTGAAAAAGAAAAACTGTTCTGTAAACGGTAGGTAATACTGAATTAATGTGACCACAGAAAAAAAAATTCTGTCACCACCAGCCAATGTCGAGCCCGGTTTCCACCCAACGACATATCACTCGCACAAACATTAATATGTTTTAGAGAAATTCTTCGGAGCATTAATTTAGTCTGTAGATCAAATTACTCATCCCTAGATTCAAACAAAAATGTATAGGCATGAACCTACAGGTATCCCATAACATGTACTCATTTATAGGCATATAGCAAGTACCTAAATGATAAAACAAAATTGGTGCGTGTAGGTGGGCCCAAAATCGTCAAAAATGAAATAAAAATATAAGAAATGTCGGAGAAATAATATAAAATTGAAAAAGAACCTTTACTATTCCGAAATGCAGAGTGTATGTGAGTGTACCATCCACTGAGAGTTAGTCGTGGAAAATAAAGCCCTTCCCGTTTTTTGATTACATTCCAATTCGATGATACTTGGCTTTGCTGTCTACATGTTAAGGCCGCTCCACACATGCGGTACTCGCCAAGTACCGAGTCGATACTTGCCGATTTCCTAGTAGTGTGGATGGGTTACTCGGTACTCGCCGAGTCACGAGTAACCGTACTTGGGGAGGCTCCTTCCAGTGTCGGTTTTTTCCCCGCTTCAAAGGAGACAAGTACGCTCGCTTTCCCGAGGCGAGTCTTGCGCGGGGCGATCCACGAATGTGTGGAGTCACCGAGTTACTCGGTACTTGGCAAGTACCGCATGTGTGGAGCCGCCTTTACGATTACTTGACCAACTCGATGGTTTCAGACAAGACGTACGTCAAGTCTGAGCGTGTAAACCCCGCTTCAAGTAAGCTTGTTTGTTTTCTCATTGATATTCACTAGGGGTGGGGTGTTTGAGCTGTAACCATTGAATGGTTTGATACTTGCGTGTTACACGTCTGCCCGGTTTCACCAACTATCGAAAGCATGGTGCACGGGTATATTGTTAGTAGACACGGATTACATCAATTGTTTCGATAGCTGATAAGACGGTATAATACACAATTACTGACTGGTTCCTTGGTGTACATTGATCGTTGAGATTTAATAATGATTTTAGCAATCACCATACGAATTTATAAAGACTGGAAAAGGCATTCTCACGAGTAATTGATGAGTATATCCAAGGTTGGCATGCAGCATGGTTGGTTAACGCAGCGTCATGGTGCCATATGGTTTTAGAATATCAGTCTAATGTTGAGTGTATACCAATTTTACAAATACATCAATCACACACGTAAGAATCAATACACTAGTCGGTAAATACACACAAAACATTTTGCTTCAGTCTCTACCAATTAGTATGAAGTACGTCGGATTATGCACACATGTAGGTAAGAAAACAGTAGGTTAAACTTGTGAACAACAGGCTGAAATGTCCACAGCAGTAAAAACTTTCAAATTCCAGGGCTTCAGGCTTACTTCCACGGGGGTCATCGTCATCCTCTCCTTCCTCGCTCATCGTTTCATCGTTTTCTTCAACTTCAGAGCTCTCGCGTCGTACTTCTTCACCCTCGGGATTTGACCGGTTTTGTTCCTCTTCGTCATCAAACTGCTCTAGAGACATGGTCTCATCATCAGGGATTGGCGAGATGTTATCCTCTTCATCCAGCTCCTCCTCTGAATTGTTCACATCATCCTCTCTGTCATCCTCAGCTTCCAGATCTTGGTCATCTTCCTCACTGAGATCCTGGTCATCTTCCGATTCCAGATCCTGGTCGCCCTCTTCCTCAGAGAGTGGCGAACCCTCTAATTCTTCAGACATAGGAACATCCTCATGGTCGTCAGCTGGTTCTTCGACTTTTTCTTCACCACCAAAGTAATTCATACTGAACCAACTACTTGTGGCTTCCGGCTCTTCGACCTCGTGTTCAGCAGGCTCGGCATCTCCTCCCCAACCTGGAAGCCCGAAACTGAACCAACCTGCTCCGCCATCTTGAGCTGGTTCATTGTGACCGTGATCCTCTTCATGTTCCTTTTCTTCATGAGCATCCTCTTCGCCAGAATGGCTAGCATGATCAACTTGCTCACCTTCATTAAGCAAGCAACTAATGGTAAACACAAGGTCAACATTTAAAACTTTACAATAAAAACTACTCAGAACTTGATTTGCACTGGTCCACAAAGTGGGATGAGTTCTGCCCATTTACAGGGTTGTGCTACAGACATACTATAGTGCTTTAATCCACAACATAAATTGGTACAACGGTATAAACTGGTGCATATCAAGCTATGAGTAGTGCTTTGTAGGTACTATCAACATACCCTCCAAAAAATTCGGAGCCAAGTCAGGGACGGTTAGAAGCTTTGACCAATCATCAAACTGGAGGGACCATGGAGTTTCTTTGGCTGAGAGATCATGATCTTCTAAAAAAATGAACAGAGGAAGAGATGAAACTCCAATAACCTGCAAAGCTAATAAAAATTAAAAATTCCACACAACTGAATCCAAGTAAAAATAATTTCATTTTCGTTACTGTTGTTGGAGAACCCCCCCCCCCCCCCCCCCCTCCACACAGGGAACAACAGATACAACTCCCGCATTAGACGGTCACATACAATAATCCCCATATTAGAATATTCTAATATTTTCGGTAACACATAAATGGTTTTCACATACCATCGGTAGTGCCACGATGTTCCAAGAGAATGAAGCCAACCATAACCGCAATGCCACCCATGAGGAAGAAGAATATGATTTTGGTGACGATGTTCCCGCCGGTATTGGCATCTTTGTAGACGTGAATGATCTCATCGGTTTCTTTCAAATTAGGATAAAGTTCTTCTTCCTCTGTGATACAAAGACAAAATAAAACTCAGTATCAGACGCTGGGCAGGCAGAAAACCGGAAACAAAATGAAAATATTGTTGGATGAGAAACTGCCCATAAACAACGTAGGTAGGTACATAATACAACTAGAATGGTTACAGACACACAGAGGTAGACAAGTAGAGTGAAAACCAAATTACAACAATACTCCCTGTTCCGTAGTCGGGTTTTTCTGGAATGTTCCCTTGGCATGTCCCAAGACTAACACACGGATGTCGTCTCATTATCTCAGAACAAACAAAGCAGTATCTACCAATCTGCTAGCCAGTCTTATGATGTTTGCAAAGAGGAAAGCTATCTTCAATATTTATGAGAACAGTAAAGCTAGGCTCACACTGTTCAACGCAGATGCGCAGTGGTTCAAATAGAAAAAGTAAGAAGAAGGGTAGGTAAGTTCTAGCTACTCGAAACGCCAGGGTCAGATTAGGCGCTCATGAGATAAGATGAGTAATCGTTTTTAAAAACTTTTTTATTGGTCTGCGCGTCGACATTCAACTGCCTGAAGTCATGAGATGTTCATTTTCAACAAAACCCTTAATTTCGCTAACATTTTCAAGTTTTTCCAAATTCAAACACTGATTTTTCATCTAACAAAGAGATAGAACAAATCGTATTACGCTGTTAGAAAGCTCGGATCACCAGGGTATTTATATGCATGTGAGGATAGCGTTCCTTGGTGCACTTTAGTTGGTCCGGGTTCTACAGCCTGTAGGGTGAGTTGTCAGTGTTACCAACCAGTATTTTCGGCTGATTTTTCAACATTTTCGAACATCGCTCACCTTCGAATTCATCCTTTCGTAATATATTACCAACATTTTTTTTTGCCGCAAAACTTTTTTTTTGCCGCAAAACGGGTTGGGATTTCCTTCCATCTCCAATGTACGTGAGCCTAGCTTTACATCTCTTTATACAGTTTCTTCCGATCCTGGAAATTATAAGTTTTAAAAATCCTGACCGTCTACTGGGTAATCGTGATCTTTACCAAATTCTTAAACTTCTGAAAATTATATTTTAATGTTTCTACAAACTGAATACCTCGACGAGGATTTACTTTCATTGAATTTACCACTAGGTACTGCACATTCTGAGTTTACCACTTTTTACATTCTTTTTGCTGCTAATTTATTCAGACCGTGGGCACAAATTTTCACACCAATTCTAAGAGCGTTGGAACCTGGAAACAGGATTATTCACAAGACCCATAGGTAATATAGGAATAACAAAAACGTCACGCTGTTGAGGGCTACTGGTTAAAACCTGGCTCAGATTGAGTGCTCAGCTGGTGAAGGATCTCTCGCTCCTCCGCATATTCCTCCGCTCTGCGAGCTTCTACCTGCCCTGGTAAAGTACGGAATACAACACTAATAGTTATACAATTCATGATACAAGAGTGCATACAAATTGTGGTACTTGAAATCACGTTGGTGCAGAACAATGGTTGAATTTGTAAATAAATGTCCACACCATTCGTACTAGGTAGATACATCAATTTTCAAGGCCGTCAAAAATAAAGATGTCAGATATGGAAACAGAATTTCTTCTTGTCGAATGCAGCACACCTACATTACAAGGCATATCCTGGGAATGATCCTGCTCAAACAAATGATAATGATTGAATAATCACTAAGCAAATAAATGCCCGATAGAAAAAATTGTTTATTGTGTTAAATTACTATCTCCCCCCATTTTTTGATAACTTGGTTTTCCCCCTCAAATCTGTGTCGATGCCTGGCTTCCGAGGAGTGGCTACAAAAATCGAAAAACGTATGGCATTTCGAGTCTGCAGTTGTATTTACATCACTCAAGCTAACGTCTCCAGTAAGAGACTCAAGCTCCTCGCTTTCTCTTCCTATCAGAAGACATCTGGGGCTGAATTTTCATTCGTCGACACTTATCGATAATATCCAATAGGTACCAAACCCTTTACTTAACCTTAGCGACAGAAACCGGGCCGGGTTGGTCAGAGCTCCACTAGGGGCAAGAGAGCGCTAGGAGCTTCTCCTCGACTTATCTGTTATCTTGATTTGTCGGATCTAAGACCTCTCCAACGAGTTGGGAACAATTTCCGGGTAATAAAAACAAACGAAGCTGTACATACCTACGAATATAGTAACTAATGGTATTATCTAAGTGAAAACCATTAGAAAAATGTTGCCACAAAATTGTTTTCCAAAATTCAAGTATTTGTCCGCCAGATTACAGGTAGTATAGGATAGATCAATGAAATGAATTTGAGAGAGATGTCAAAATAATATTGTCTGTATGTACCTATTAATACTGCAATAATTATAGGTAGGTAGCAAAACGGCACGGTTTGGGTTAAATTGAGCAGGCTCGGCCGCTAGTGAACAGCGCTGTTTTACCCCTAGCGGAGGTTTGACGAACTTGGCCCGGTATCTGTCACTAAGGTCGAGAAACTCTTTGCCAGGGTATTGAGCATTTTTGGAACTGGAACTATCCAAGATGGCTCAAGATGGCTATCCAGAAGGCTGTGGCTACTTCCGAAAGCAGTTGTTTTAAATTCTTATTCGTTCATCAACCAATTTTTTTCTCAAAATCTCGGTAGACCCCAATACAGCTGTAAATAATTTAAAGATGTAGTTCTTCGATTTGCAAACCGTGTAAGCTATTTCTTGTAAACTACTCGCAGTGCGGCAGGGATTTCCACTACAGCAGTGAACATTTCAGGCAGTTAAAATGCACAAAACATCAACCAGCAGACCTGGGCTCAAAAAATTTGTAACTATTTCTCAAGTATTCATGATGGTAAACAGCATTTGAGTTTAACAGAGATTCAACGTTTTCAATTCTCATATTTACTTGGATTATCATTAATAGGGGGTCCCAAAAACTAAGAGCTTTTCAAAAAACTAATAAATCAATCAAATTTAACACTCAACAACATCTCTGATTTAATGAAGGAAAACAATAGCTGGCATACGACCCCCTCGATTCATGTCCATTCGGTACATTTTTGAATATCCAGATCTTCAATGAAAGGCCATAAGCAACTGGTCACCACAACGCTGTCCATTTATGGTTACAGGAACTTCCTCCTCATTTTCGAAGATGAACCCCTACCGGCCCCAAAATCCACACCACACAGCCGTCCTGAAGTGGATGCATTTCATTCTCTCTGCGCGGTGACGAAGAGTGGCCTGCCAGGCCTGTGACATCACACCCCGCGACCATTTTTATGGGGTTAGGTAAATTCGCAATTATACGTCAACAAACTGCGTAAGATTTTAAAACGCTGCAAATTATTACAAAACGGTTTATTATTTACCTGAATACATGCTATGGCTTCTGTGGTCAATACCTACTCCCGTGCTTCCCACGAGAGCCCTAAATCGAGTACTGGAGCCAGCCGGGCAATCAAATTTCATAAACATGCGGTGGAATCAAGATTTCTACCATTAATTATTTGTTGTTATTCATTAACCACAACGTCTGCTCCAATTAACACGTTCCGAGCGGAATGGATCGATCGATCCAAGGCCTGCCGTTCAATTCACCCAGCCTGGATCTATCGATCCAGCTACGGGGAGCGTTTCTACGCTACATTCTGCTCTGAAACTGAACTATCGCGCACTCTAGTGACTTCTGAGTTTAACACCATTATTCTAGATGATCTGACCTCCGAGAGACTGCGTTCCGTTTCGTTATTCCAAGCCGTTTGTTTACCAACATTTTCTCGCCGCGTTTGGATGATGTTTTCGGGTACAATCTCCAGTTTTGTTGTGATTATTGCGTTCCTTTTTTCCTCGAGGAATCTGTTTCAGTTCCCCTTTGGCATCCAACCACGGCCGTTATTCATGAGTCTAGGCCTCAAAAGACCGCCGATTGTATTGCGGGTTTCCTATACCGCCGAAGTGCGATACAACGTCTATAAATCAATGATTTTCATCCAATTTTGGTTCCACATTGTAGTTTTCGTTCATAACTAATCATGATAAGCAGTTATCAACAAATAACTCGAAAAAACGGGGGCCGTCACAGAGAGTCTCCACCAAAACCCGCAGATTGTATTGCAGGTTGCATATTCCGTCGTACGTTACCGCCGAAGTGGATCGATAGATCCAACGTCTATAAATCAATGATTTTCATCCAATTTTGGTTCACATTGTAGTTTTCGTTCATAACTAATCATGATAAGCAGTTATCAACAAATAACTCAAAAAAACGGGTGCCGTCACAGGGAGTCTCCACCAAAATCGGCGCCGCTCGGAACGTGTTAAAAACGTACTTACCAAAAAATCAAAAATCACCCATTCTTGAAATGGGTGAATTTCGGAAAAACCAACTCGATTTCATACAGCCGTGCGTGATTATGATCCGGTGTTCCCTAGCTATTTTTTTTTTCTCTTCTTTTTTTCAAGCTCGAATCCGAAGGATCATTGTTGAAAATAAAACTAAATCACCAAAACTAAATGCCCAAATCATAAGCGGCATTGCCAAGATCCAGTCAGAGATCTCGTAGACCGAATTCACACGTGCCAACTCAATGGAGGAGCTCATAAGCCAAATATTGATTTCCATAATTAAATAAGAGATGCTGTTGCATATAAATATTAAAAAATACGTATTCTCATTGCAATTTGGACTAATTTATTCTTTTTCAAAAAACTCGTTTGGAACACCCTACTCCCCCTTTAATGACAGAGCCTGAATAGATTGAAATATTCTTTGATAAGACTATCTACTATAACTTACTTACTACATACTTAGTAGTAACAAATGGGACGTCTAATAAACGTAACCAATCGCCAGAATTGCCGCCACTGCTTGAGTGTTCATCAATCTAGAAAGTATTAATTTGGGACAAATGTTCTCCGAAGGTTGTCAACAACATTCGCCAAGGCTGGAAGGCGTTGAGAACCAGCAGACGTCCAGCATCACATGTACCTCCTACCACGAAAGACCGTTGACCCAAAGGAACGGCACCTGTGGAACACGTGCCGTACCGACCTCCCAAAGCGTTGATAGTCGATTACGAAATTTTTTTTTAAACTTGAAGAATCCGTCTCAGTAAAAATTCGTATGAAATTGGTTTTTTTGTATCCCATTATAGATTTGAGACATATTTAAAAACGCTGCAAAGCCCTTGTCAATGGGTTTATTATTCTACTGCGCTGTTAATTTATTTTTCCTTTCATGCGCAATAATTGAAATAGTTATTTTTGATAGTGTCCACCAATTTTGGCCTCCAAAAACTCGATTTTTTTTTTTAAATCTACACATTATCTGTGATCATTGATAGTGCCATTCAACTGTCTTGATCCACCTGATAATAACTACATATAGTGTTATGCAAATTGATGGTGATTTCAGACAATTTCCCAGGTTTTTGACTCATAAACAATGGATTTTGGAGCCTAACGTTAGCTACAACAACTTCAATACTTCACTCTTTCGTCAAAATCAATTTCATATTCGGTCTTAAAAAACATGGAAAACGATACATCAGAAGCTCATGTTCACTAAAACCACAAAAAACCCTCGAAAACCAAAAAAACGCTATTTTACACCCATTTTTCTCCCGTAACACCCCTGGGTGTATTCCGATCGGGCTGCAGAGCTTCGGAGCACAACTAGGATCCAAATTTGTTCCCAAATGGGGGCCCAAACAGTATGCGGAAGAACGATGATTTTAGACCAAGATTAACGTACATTTAAGGCTGAAACTTCGTTACAACCCTAATTTTCCACTCTTTGGTCAAAATTGACCATTTTCGATCCTAAAAAAATGGAAAACGCTACCTCAAAAGCTCATTTTGATAAAACACAAAAAATACCTAATTTTATTCCCATTTTTCACTCATAACACCCCTGAGTATATTCCGATAGGGCTGCAATGTTTCGGGACACAAACAGGGCCCAAATGTAGCCTGTGTGCGAAAGAACGAATTTTTCAGACCGAAAATGAAGCAGCTATGCATGATACGGCGTACGGACATTGCATTGTGGTTCATTATTCCGCGAATAATACACCTATGCAATCGCTCAGCAAAGAATTTTTGTAACACCCCGACCGGGCTGCGAGTTTCGGAGCACAACTAGGACCCAAATGTGTTCCCAAATGGGGACCCAAATAGTATGCGGAAGAACGACGACTTTAGACCACAATTAAATGTAAATTTATGACTGAAACTTAGTTAGAACCTCAATTTTCCACTCTTTGGTCAAAATCGACTTCGTATTCGGTCTTCCCGTCCCAACAACATGGAAAACGATACCTCAGAAGCTCATCTTACTAACATGTTACTAAAACACAAAACGTACCTATTTTTATACACATTTTCATTCATAAGACCACTGGGTATATTCCGATCGGGCTGGAAAATTTCGGGACACAACTAGGGCCCAAATGGAGCATGTGTGCGAAAGAACGATTTTTATAGACCGAAAATGAAGCCGGTATGCATGATACGGAGGACGGATATTTCATTTTGGTATATTATTCTGTGAATAATACACCTACGTAATCGCTCAGCAAAAAATTTTTATAACACCCCCTAAAATTTTTTTAAAAACTTTTCAAGGTGCTTAGATTCAGAAAATGCAATGTCCGTCCGCCGTTTCATGCATACCGGCTTCATTTTCGGTCTAAAAAATTCGTTCTTTCGCACACAAGCTCCATTTGGCCCTAGTTGTGTCACGAACTTTGCAGCCCGATCGGAATATACCCAGGGGTGTTATGAGTGAAAAACTCTGCAAAGTCCTTGTCACATGGGTTTATTATTCTATTGGACATATTACCTACAGAAATGCTGGCTGTTCATTTATTGTTTCTTTCATGCGTGATAATCGAAATAGCTATTTCTGATGGTTTCCATCAATTTTGGCCCCTAAAACACAAATTAGGTAGGTAAGCTCTTTTTTTCTTTTCTTTTTTTTCTACCATCTTTGATCATTGGTAGTGCCATATAATCGTCGTGACCCACGTGTTGGCACTTTTTCCAGTGTTATTATACAAACTGATGGTGATTTCAGACGATTTCCCAGGGTTTTCACTCATAAGAAATCAATTTTGGGAGCTAACATTTGGTAGAACTCAATTTTCCACTCTTTGGTCAAAACTAACTTCATATTCAGTCTTCTCGTCCCCAAAAACATGGAAAACGATATCTCAGAAGCTCATTTTACTAACATGTTACTAAAACACAAAAGTACCTATTTTTATACACATTTTCACTCATAACACCCCTGGGTATATTCCGATCGGGCTGAAAAGTTTCGGGACACAACTAGGGCCCAAATGGAGCATGTGTGCGAAAGAAAGACTTTTTTAGACCGAAAATGAAGCCGGTACACGTGATACCTGGACGGACATTGCATTTTTGGAATCTATCTTCCTAGAGGGGCGGAGAAGGAGGGAACGCGGCGTTTTCTGCAAATCTTGTGCCCGCTGCTCGTACTCTCAATTTTTGATGCCATACAACAAGAAAATAGGTAGGTGGCAACCTAACCTTAGATTAATCGATCAATTTATGCACAATATTCTTGGTGCATTTTTATGATGATAACATCACCTACTCTAATACAGGTAGTCATCATGTACGCAAGCTGTTCATATCGCGTCACTAACCACGAAATTAGGTAATTAAATTGCATGCATAATGAATTCATCATCATCACCATCATAGACCAGATACTCATATATACTTCCAGATGATCTGGAATGCGTGAGTGATCTATACATCACCATAAGGGAAGTCCACTGTAATGCACGCATTAACTCTACGGGATGTTTTATTTAGTGATGCTTCGAGATCAGGTTGCACCCAAGACTTTGAAATTATTTGCGAACGTCCGATGTAGCCCCCCAACATCCATTTAATGGAAAGACATCAGAGCAAGGTAAGATCAGAACGTAGTGGTCCCGAAATAGTTTCGTAAGTTTGAGTTCTTGGCACTCGACTGGCGAAGAGCAGAGGGACCCCGGCAGAAAAAGCTTTAAAATTAGAACGTACAGGAAGAAAATAGTGGGCACGGCCCAAAGTAAACAGCGTAGTAAAATGTGAATTGCGACACGCAATGGGAGGCGCACTGTATAACAACGGTGGTTCAACAGGAAAGTTCCTACAAAAATACAGTTAAAGAACGCAAAACGTACAGAGGCGGGGTGTCAGAACTCTCGGTTAGCGAGGAACCTCGGGTATATTAATAGATCCTTCAGGAAGTCACCGAACAATGAACTGTGGAACTTGTCATGATAGACGTATACTAAACAGCAGTATGAAATGACAAATTTTAATGCGACTATTATGGATTACCTATTCCATGGAAATATGGAATTCTCAAACCACGAGTCAGGTGACTCGATATAAAGGCGGATCAACGTGGTTATAAACTCTTACAATTCTCTTTACGCGGCAGGGGAAAGGGTTTTTTCTATTCATATGGCTGTAAACGTGAGATCAGTTTACATACCAATCTGATTCGGTAATGATGCCCCGACCGCGTACCAACCTATTTTTATAGAAGTATGTAAGCTGTAAGCTCACCTTTTCGGCGCCTCTTATCCTTTCGTTTCCTCGGCTGTGCATCTCCTGACATGGCGCAGCAGATGACAGCCAACCGAGGAACAGCAGCACGGGGGAGACAACTTCGCAAGCTTTTGGGAAGCCAAGGCTGATGGATTTGACGCGAACACCTACACGAGCACCACGAACAGAGCACCAGGAATAAGATACCTAACCTGACCCTGTCTCCTCCTGAAGATGTTATCCTTCACGGAACGCTAACGTCGGCACGTGCATTCACAGAGTAGAATTACGCATGACAGATGGTAGATTTTTACATGTTTATCAAAAAACCTGAAACCGTTCGATCGTTTAAATAATAATTTGAATTTTTAAATAAACAATGATTTATTTGTACATCGACTTTTGCGAACATCCTCCAAAAAACTGGAAGTCGTCGATATTTTGATCATTCGTTAGAACGACTTTAATTTCTAGTATCCATGATTAGTTTCTAGTATCCATGTCATCTCTGGTCTTCATTTCTGTGTGATTCTGTACTGCTGCCTATTTGTTTCGTTTGTTTTCTTTTTTTTACATTCGTTTGGTTCAGTTCAGTTTTAATTTTATTTTCTGCAGCAGAAATGGGTTAGTTTCTATAATAAGAGCTCGGTAGCTGGGAAAATGTCAATTACATCTGAAAAAATATTCATCGCTGTTTATTTCAACATCAACCCAATGCTATGGGTTGCAACAAAAGACTGTTTCTTCTGACTGTGTGCATTTGTCAAGTGGTGAGCATTTCTCAGCAATATTAATATCCGTGTTTAACATTCTGTTTTGCTAGATAATCAGCATGGCTTTCGAAAAATATTCGTTTGCTAAAACAGTTCTCGGTTTTGGCGTAGTGGATGCCGAGTTAACCATAGCGTCAACACCACTTGTTGAGCGCTTAGATGTTAGGAGTCATGTGGATTAAGGCCCCACCTTATTCAGTTGTTTAATGGATAAATTTCTTACCTATTTGGTTGTATTGAAAATGGTATTCGGAATGCTTGGATATTCATATACGTTCCCCATGAGCAGGCTCAGAACATTCCGTTAGGCGCACTTTTTGTGGCAGCGATTACCTTAGGTCCCACGGTCTATTATCAGATTCCAACATGAAGAACAGCCTAAATACAGTTCCTCTTTTCATAAAATTCATTATATCCAAAGCAATTTTCGAAACGAGAAAGTAGACCAACAATTTCGCCAGAATGTCTCAAAAACGCAAAAAATGTGCAGAAATGTAAATTCCAAATTTCGCGGAATTGTTCGTTTACAGAAGAGGATAAGTTTGGATGTGTGTCAGATATTGCTTAAAACAGTGGAAAAATTGCTTGAATAGTAATACCTACATAAGTGAATGAAAGGTTAAAATGTTATTGTAGGGTGATGCCGCTACATAGAAAGAGATTTGGTACCTATGTACTTCTGTAACCCAAAATATCTCTTTACAAATACAGATTGTTTCAAAACAAAACTTTTGACTTTACCTAATGGATTTCCCTCATTACATTCGAATACTTCCACAACTCTTAGAGCAAAACTACGGGAAGCTGAGTTAGTTATGAGCATCATTCAAATTTGAAATTATGCTCGAGATAGTTGCCTATTTGTGGAGAATATCACTGACAACGTGGAGTAGTATAGTAGAATGGAATCTTGTGGAAGATGAGCTAAGTGTGCGATTCGTTCAAATTTCGAAACAAGCAGTAGGCACGTAGGTGTCTGTGAAGGTGAATACCACAAAAACCATAATGGAACAATTAGAGCAGTGTATATGGCGGCAGACTTGGATCCAAGAATACGAATGTTCATTTTCCGTGCGGGGGTCTACAAGGCGAGGTGGAGGATACGTTCACACAGCCCCTTCCCTGAGTGCAATCAAGCGATGTAATTCTCGTATCAAGTGGTCGGCTCCACTTACAGGGTCTTAGCTTCAAACGCTTTAGGAAGCATCGAATTTCTGATACTTCACCTACCGATAACATTACCTACGTTTTTCCTGTCTCATGAAGCCATACATATGTCATCACAAAAGCCGTTAACTCACGTAGTTTTATTTATTCCTCAGGTCACCACGGTATGGCGCCAAATATTCGACTTCCTGGGTTACATGTGGGGACCCATCATCATCAATTTCTTCCAAATAATATTTTCTATTTTCGGGATCTTCGGAGCTTGGCAGCTCAAATCTAATTACATTTTGAGTGTAAGTTTTAACACATTTTTTGTGGTTAATTTATGTCGCTGATGAGGAGTACCCAGTTTTTTCCCCCTTTTGGTTTATTATTCTGCGAATAATACACCTATGTATTCGCTCAGCTAAAATGGGGTTCTTTGGTGTTTTATTAACATGAGCTTTTGAGGTATCGTTTTCCAAGTTTTTTAGAACGAGAAGACCGAATATGAAGTCGATTTTGACCAAAGAGTGGAAAATTGAGGTCCTAACGAAGTTTCACCCTTAAATTTACCCCAAATTTTGGTCTAAAATCGTCAGTTTTTTTCCGCACACAGTTTGGGCCCCCGTTTGGGAACAAATTTGGGTCCTAGTTGTGCTCCGAAGCTCGGCAGCCCGATCGGAATACACCCAGGGGTGTTATGGGAGAAAAATGGGTGTTAAAATAGGGGTTTTCGAGGGATTTTTGAGGTTTTAGTGAATATGAGCTTCTGATGTATCGTTTTCCATGTTTTTGGGCGATAATACCGAATATGAAGTTGATTTAGACCAGAGTGAAGAATTGAGGTTGTAACGAAGGTTCAGCTCCCAAAATTCATTTTTTATGACTCAAAAACCTGGGAAATTGTCTGAAATCACCATAACTTGTATGATAACACTAGATGTAGAATTAGCAGGTGGATCAAGACAACTAAATGGTACTATCAATGATCACAGATAATCTGTTTAAAAAAAATTTAAAAAAGCCTAATTCATGTTTTTGGGGACCAAAATTTGTGGAAACCATCAAAAATAGCTATTTCAATTACTGCGTATAAAATAAATGAATGAACGGCCAACATTTCTGTGGGTAAGACCAGTAGAATAATAATCCCAAGTGACTAAGATTTCGTAGCGTTTGTTTATGTTAACGAACCATTGAGTTAAGCGTCTTTTTTGGGTTTGCACCGCACATTCGTATTTATTTCATTGATAATTTGTTTTGTTCAGGCTAGAGTATCCATGTTCACTCAGCCTATCCATGATGTTGGTTCGTTATCAAAGACATACGGGTTTTGGAGCGTTGTAACAAGGTGGATATCAATTAAAAATTTGAACACAGCAAAGGTCGAAACCAACTAAAATTCATGTTCTGGCCAACATCCTAGCTGCAATGTGGACGAAGAACTTCTGGGGTGACGTCCACCAGTAGATGTTCTCCAGTTTGTTAATTCCTTGTCATTCCCTTGGGTACTTACTTACTCCTTATTATAATACATATGTTATGTTTTCTCCGTTGTTTTTATTCATACATTGATCTTTGTTTCAGTATTGCTTGTGGACACTGGTTTGGTGTGCATGGAATAGTTTCGTGTTCTGTTACTATGAAAACGTCGGAATTTTAGATCGGGTATTTCATACAGTCTTCTTTATATTATCCGTAATCCTTTTCTTATTAGATATCATGTATCAGAAATTAGCTTATGTTTTCATGATACTGATTACTTTTATGCGACCATTAGAAATATTAATGAGAATGTCATGTACTTGACACTCGATGTAATTCGGATGTCGTGAAGTGAAACTGCAGCTCTAATTACATAGGTTGTCTCCTTTTATTAACATTGATATGTTTTTCTCCTCCAGATTTCTAAAGGTTTTCACATACAACTAATAATGTATGTAGGTAAATGTAACCCCGATAGTTTCCATCAGACAAAAATCATCACTCGCTCAAAGCCTCTCAATGGGCAGTTATTATGAATTCTGTTAGCCTTTTATCATGGAACATGCTTTAGCCTTGGACTAACTAGCCGAAAAATGTCACGCGGAAGTGTCACGAAATTTTAACCTTGAGGGTTCCCTTGAGGCTTGCCTTGAGGGTTCCCTTGACGGTTGCCTTGTGGGTTCCGAGGGTCCCCTAGCCATGGTATCTCGGCTGGGATTATTTACGCCTACCTACCGTATGATAGACGCACAATCATGCTGGCGAAGACAATAACGTTTATGGAAGGATCCCCGAACGAGAATTAACGTTTATCGATCGATCCATCAACCATTCAGAATTTGAACTATCAAAATTCGAACATTCAGAAGTACTGACAGCAACAAACAGAATAAGAAAGCGCGGCTAAAGCATGTTCCATGTTTCTTGAATTTTAGCCGTAGGCTCTAAGCGAAAACCAACCGCGGGTCCAGGGGGCTTGCCCCCTGGCGAGGCGCGCAGCGCCGAGTTTTTCTCAGTAGTTCATGATGTGAAGTAATAGGGCTGAATCGGGAAAATATGCCTCCTTCATATTTTGAGAGACTTTCAAACTTTGGTATTTAAAAAAAGAGGCGGTGGAAAGGGGCCCAGCTGTTGCTTGTGACGTTGTACAGAAGATATGGGTTCTGATTGGCTGGCCTGTGGTAGCAGATGGGAGATGGCCTAGTCGACGTGTTATATTCATGTGGCCTAAGCAAGCGGCTTTTTCAGATCGCCTTTTACGCGTTTTTCTTCATCCATAAAGCATATTTCCCCCTCAGCATTTCAACTTTTTCAAATGCGTAGAGGAAGATGAGTGTAAAGTCAATACCAAACGTGTTCTTTGCGGATGCATGATAATTGCACATTTATCGTAAAAAATCTCACCCTGCAAAAATCTTTCCTTCCTTAGTCACTAATCCATAAAACACTTCACCATCCACTGATTTTGCGTTTAGTATATTTCAGTTTTGGAAGTAACTAATTGAAGGTTGGTACCTATAGGTATGGACTGTTGGATGACAATAAAAACTTCTTCATTCCAATAATAACAGTGCCTCTCTAGATTTGTATAATCTATAATCATGGTACAAATATTTAGTAGATTCACGAACCAAACACAGATTCGTGATTCGGTTTTTTTGTGTAGGGGAGAAATTTCATTTTTGTTTCTTCATTTCTTGAAATTTTGATGATATTTTCAATCATGTTTCTAATATTATCTGTATCATGAGCAGAATGTGTTTAAATAGATGGCTTCAGATTTTGATTCACGTGTACTCACTCATGAATTTCACTGCTATTGGAATGGTAGTAGCTTTTCATCATGTACTACAGTCGAACCCCGCTATAAAGACCACTCTCGGGGTTGGCAAAAGCGGTCCTTAGTGAGGGGTTAGGTCGAGTGCATATGTAGTGCAAATTACATACACACAATATTTCATGTGCAAAAGAAATATGGTTTGGAAATTACAGTGAAGAGGAAAATGATGCAGGGACCTAACTAAAAGAATTTTCTTTTGGTTACTCTGCCATGACTTTGACACTAAATATGCACAATATGTATAACCACGCATGAAATTAAACGAACGGCGAAGGTATGTACTCTATGTACGATGGTAAACTAATGAAGAAGAAAACAGTAACTGAGTTGTTGGGTGGAAGGTAAGTGGCTGGGAAGGGTGGTAGGTAAGTACATTGAGAGACGTGTACCTATCTACATTTTTTAGAAACGACCTTGGGGAAAACTAAAGCTTTCACATCTCGGGATTAACTTAATCCTCTTGTCCCCGAACATTCTTCACAATGTCATTGGTCTTTGTAAGGGGTGAATGGGTGCTTTGGTCCCCCAGACGGAGAGCAACCAACTCCGCCAATCGGATTAATTAGACGTGAACGAACATGCCGTCTCCGCCAGCGTTGTTTATCAGCTCAGGTATGAGGCTACCGTCTCCGCCAGTTCAGTTATCTCCTAGTCTCTTACTCGATGGCACTCCGAACCGACTTTTCGTTGTCGAAATCCCAACGCGGTAGAGAAATTGTAATATTCGAAAATCATAAGTTTCATAAATGTAACCACGTCGCAAGTTTGTGTGCATTCCGGTGGCGTTGTGTGCAAAATACGTGTACCGCGACAGTGTACATTAGTGAGGGCTGTAAATCCATCGTGAAAATTGGTAGCAGTACGCATACTCATGACCCAGTGACCGACAAACAAATTTTGAAAGAAAAAGTGGCGAATTCCGTTAAAAGAAAGGCCCTCGATGACTTTTCCAACCCGCCTGCTAAAATTGTTCGCACGGAAATCATCAACGCGGATGCTGTTCGGTCATTTGCCGAAAGTGACGTGATGAATGTGAGAAGATGCGTGTACCGTTCCCGAAGAAAAGTCGTTCCACGGTTACCGAAGAACTTGGAAGAGACGATGGAATCCATAATCGATCTAGAGTTCGACGACATAATGATGGTGAGCGGTGAAAAATTTCTCTTGTTTCATGACAAAGGGGCAAACATATTATGCTTTTCTACTCCCACCAACCTCAAGGAGCTATGTTCGTCACCAAGTATGTTTGTTGATGGCACTTTTTCGTACTGCGCTAAATTTTTCACTCAACTATTCACCATACACGTCACGAAAAACGGACATTATATCCCCCTTGTTTTTTTTCTCCTCCCAGATAAGAAAGCAACCACGTACACAGCCTCCCTAACACAGTTGGTAAATAAATGTACAGAAATGGGTCTACGATTCGTCCCTGAACACATTGTAGAAGATTTCGAAGAGGGAATCCATACTGCTGCTAGCATCGTTTTCCCTGATATTGCAGTGGTTGGTTGCAGATTCCACTTGACGCAATCATGGTGGAGGAGAATCCAAAAGTTGGGACTTTCGTGTGACTACAAGGAGAAGGGGGAAGTGGGGGATTGGTTGCGATGGACATTTGGGCTCCCATTGTTACCCGACAACGAAGTAGAGGAGTCGTTCGTTGAGGACCTGATGTCAATCATGCCGCGAGATCATCGAGTTGAACAGTATGCAGATTATTTGGTCGAAAACTACATAGAAGAAAATGCCAAATTTCCTCCACGCTTATGGGCTCGAGACGAGGTGACGTCCGCGAGAACAACTAATATGTGTGTGAATCTTTCCACCGTAAATTTAATGCTTTGTTTTGCAGTGCTCATCCCAATATTTTTGTTTTTTTAGATGCATTAAAAAAAATGGAAATTGACTCAATAACTATAATAAATGGATCCGACGTACCGAAACTTTCTTCAAACTATGCTTTTCGACAACAAAAAAAGATACTTGACCAATTGATACTAAATTATCGCCAGGGTAATGTCCACAGGTTGTATTTTTTGCAATGTGCGTCTCGTCACTACGTAAATAAACGATAATTATATGTAGATATACCGTAAATTGACGTGATCTCTTTGGATTATATACTCACATTTGAGATTCGATTTTTGACATTTTTATCGTTATATTTTATATCGTTACGCATTTTATAAGTCAAAAGATTTTATATGTCATGTTGAGGGAGGTGAATCTTTTTTCAATTATAATTTTTGGTACGAATCTTCTTAGACTTTCACTTTCCCTGGCGGAGTTGAACACTGGCGGAGTTGGTAATGCGATTAGAAGGGGGAGATTTTAACACTGGTGGAGATGGCCATGCGTCTGGCGGAGTTGGTCAAACCCCCCCCAGACAGACTGGTCACGGTCCTTATAGCTGGTGGTCTTTAGCAAGGGGGTTGTCAGTGCGTATATCAATTAGAAGCATTCGGGGGTAAGAGAATTTAGTCTTTATAGACCGTGGTCTTTAGTGAGGGAGGTTTTTATCGGGGTTCGACTGTAACATGAAACCTGAATAATGAAGCGGCGATTGGGTGGGGGAGGGGCAGCCAAATGGAAAGCCTTTCGTGCTGAACAGCAATGCTTTGTTATTCAGTATAATAATTGGCCTACTCAAACATAGATTTCGTTGCTTCAAAAATTGGTCTGCCATGTTGAAATTCTACATTATTTCTCTTTGATTTTGACCTGTATGATCCATGTTGAATCTTTCAATTTTTGCATCTCATAAATTAGGTAATGTAAAATACAACAATCGAACGATTTTTATTCGTTTGCGCAAACAATATAAGATGTAATGAACTAGGATTTTCAGAAGTTCTAACCGGGTTGCCACAGCGCGTTGTCACTGTGTGAACCATGGTGATGAGAGATCCCCGAGCCACTCCTAACTAACCTCTCACTGCACCTCTATGTAGGCCAAATTATTCTGTGACAGCTCCACCAATCCTAGTCATATTCATTCGTTACAAATTAACTTACCTTTTATTTTGTCTTTGTTCTACTCGCTTCATTTTATACTTGGCTTGACTCCTCAGAACACCGATATCCTGAGCCTTGGTACTGGGTCGGACAGTTGGTGGCATTACAATGGCCCTGGTTGCAATGCTCTATTTCTCCCCAACGAAACAGGCGAATCGTTACCTTGGGCCCCTCTCAAACCCAACCTTGTCACTGGCTGTTTGCTGCCCTATCAACATGTGGAGGCCACTCAGGCAGTTATCCACATCATTTTAGCGGTGAGTTTTCATAACTGATTGGCACGTGCCTCTGTGCTAGCTAGAGGATTTATATTTTGAACTATATTATTGCAGTGCAGCGTTGTAATGTGGCTTGCACAATTACAGATGGTTGGTTTCTTTGTTGGAGTATCACTGAACCATCGAATACGAAATGGCAAGCAAGCGAGTAAGTTATTGAACTTCATAGCTTCAGTTATAATATATCGTGAACGTGGTTATATTCTTTATTCTGTGAAATAGAAAATTATAACGTTGTTGCAGCTCCTTTGACGTTGAAGAAGCCTGGAAATCCTCTGTATCCTGTTGATCTCATGCCCAGAAGAATTACAGATAATGCGACTGAGTCAAGTGAAGGTAATGAGTTCTTTAAAGCACTGTGATACTTCTCCAGCACTTGTAGTACTTCCAGTTGCTGATGATTGATCCCGGGCTGTAGTTGTAGAAATTAGCTACTTGATGCTTTAGACTGTGACTGAGCGCACTACCTTGCTGTTGATGGAATCAGCAATTATAACATTCCTAGTTGGTGGTGTTGAAACCACTTTTTAACCACCCGTTTGCAGAAATATGAATGTAAAGAAACAATTACTCTACGTTAATTTTGTTCAAGACAGAAACAAAACCAAAACTGTTTGGCTGTCTTAGCAAAAGAAAACCGTTCCCTTCTAAAATGAATGGCTTGGATTTCAGAGCCAGACTTACGCCAGAAACCTATGACTCCTCGTAGGGTCAAACGACGATCGATATCCCGAGGGACTTTGCCGCCTTACTCTGGTCCAAGCCTGGGCCCGCAGCAGAGTGGCCCACCTGTACCCCACCCTCGAGACCTTGGATCGTTTCCTCGGCGTCACAACCATCACCGGTCTTCCACGAGATCGTCATCGAGATCAAGGAATTCCAGGCAGAACCCTGTCACTCGACTGATGGATCGCCAAGGTAAAGCAGTCCATTAATCGAACCCTCCAGACTAGTGAAAACTCTGAGGTAAAGGTTGGTTGTGGCTGCCTTAATGGTTCCATGTTTCTTTCAATTTGGTCATGTTTAGCTTCTTTCATACTCTTGGTTCTGGCAATTTTCCCGTTAGAGGTCTATGCTCATGTGGGTGACAGTGTGGCTGTTCTCCAGTTGTTTTTTCTTCTGGTGGAGACGGAGGCGCTCGCTGGTCTAGGAGGGGGACTCAAGGGTCCACCACCACTGTCACATGGTAGCAGAGCGTGGTTTGGTAGTGTGTGCTGAGCAATTCTCCATACTCCATCCACTTTTTGTGGGCTTACCAGAAGGATAAGCCCAAAGGTTTCCAGAAGGATTACTTTACAAACATCCTGTCCCTTTGATAATACATACATCTGTTGGCTTCCACACCCCCTTTCACACCTTTAGAGTGTCAATATCATTAAAATATTGACTCATTTGAAAGCGATCAATGCCGTGTCCCAGTTTACAAGTCCCAGTAGTTGTTCCATCCTGACAGTGGAGGTTGATTATTTACCTAGAGTTGCCCACATGAGCACAATTCACTGGACAACAA
Source organism: Leptopterna dolabrata (assembly GCA_954871275.1). Lineage (NCBI taxonomy): Eukaryota > Metazoa > Arthropoda > Insecta > Hemiptera > Miridae > Leptopterna > Leptopterna dolabrata. The sequence goes on from OX940976.1 coordinate 13,484,704, forward strand.
CCTCTGACAACATTTTTTCTCCACCAATACTCGTATGTAGGAGCTTTGTTCTCCACCAGTAAAGATTATTGAGGTAGTACCATTACGACGGAGGTTAGTCACCTTGAAGTTGTTTCAGAACTTCATACTACTTTTCATTCGCCCTTTTCCCTCTCATACTTCTCCCCAGAAGTATGTCATGTGGGGAGGAGTGTGACAGTGCTGTTCTCGAGTTGATTTTTCTTCCAGTGGAGACGGGGTCGCTTGGTGGAAGCCTAGACGATATCCCTTCTTTACCGGTGATAATCTTGCTGGTCTGGAGGGGGACTCTCGAGGGTCCACCACCACTGTCACAGCTGTGATAGACCTTCCTAGGGTATGTATTTCAGCATTTTTGAAACTGGTTCGTGTTGCAGAATCGAGCAGAGGTCATACGAATCACATGTTTCAACACAGCCCAGAAAATTCTCTGGTGTACGAACCCGAGAGACCACCTTCGGCCCGCTCCTCCTACTCTAACTACCACGGGACTCGCCCTCACACCTACAGACATTCGCACAATTTCCTCGTCCAAGGACCCCCAGGCTACAGTTCACAGTCAGAGACTGCAATATGATTCGTAGAGGTGTGGGTCACCGTCTTTTTCGGTGCCCTATGCAAACAACGGTGAAGTAGCATACAAGTCAACTTACCCACCTTTATCAAACTATCAGTATGGGCAATTCTAATAGGTCTGGAAATGTAACTCATACAGTTTACAGTAGTAGGTACTACTAAGTAGAGCTTGGTCACATGTACCAGAAAAAGGGCGTCGAAATGCAACGCGGAGCTGAATCCTTCCTTGAATCTCAGGCCTTATTCCATTATGTTCGTTCATTTTGAGGGGAATAAAAGAATCACAACGACCCAAAGTTGATTAAAAACATCCAAATACTGAATTCTAACTTGGCGTACAAAACGCGAAAATGTGTAGTGAAACTTGTTTATTGAAACGCCTTTTTCTCCCGCTCACTATGAAGACGTTGTGGTTAAGAGATTGGGGGGGGGGGGGGGGGGGGGTTGAACTAAAAAATGTAAGAGTTCCTGTACGTCTGAATTTGCACGTGCAAGTACCTACTGTCTGGTCGGAACTGTAAAAACCACTTTTGGATCTTGGAGATCACTGGTGGTTTTCAAGTGATACAGGGTGTTCCATGAGTAGCACCGGATTTTAAGTTGGCACCATTATTTCCCAAGATGGTTGGTATCCCTGATTTTCATCATTTTCGCAATCTATTATCATCCCGATTAGTTGCAAGTTTGCGTTGTTTATGTGATTTTATAGCCGTGGAGCAAATGTGTCTGAACACCGAATTTTGGTTATTAAGACTTTTTACAAGTGCCTAGAAAGCGGAGGAGGACGACCCTGTGAATGGGGAGAGGTACATAAACATGACTCCTGAGTGCTTTTGGCCTCAGTTGGAACAAATTGAATTCGAGTGGTTCTGGTAGATGGGGCAACTTGCCACACGTGCACTTTTGCAGGAACAATTTCCTTACCGTATCATCTCACTGTGAGGGACCCAGGAATGGCGAGCACCCCACTTGATTTTTTCATGTGGGGATTCATCAAGTCAAATGTTTATGCAAACAAACCCCAAACCATCCCCAATTTGAAACAAGAAATCAGGAGAGTGATCACCGCCATCGAGCCTGAAACCTGCCAGGGAGTGGTCGAAAATTTCAATGATCGAATGGTTCAGTGTGGGGCCTCTTTAGGGGGAAATATGTCGGAACTGGTTTTCCACATTTATATCGGAAATTTTGGAGAACATTTTGAAATAAAAAACAATTTCAGTTTGTGTTAAATTGAGTATTTTATTGCTGTCTAAAATCGGCGCTACTTATGGAACACCCTATACTTTCTCCCCTTGTATCGTTGTACATTCCTCACCGAGAAATAATCTGGTAGTTCAGATTTTCTCAACCCTACAACAAGGAACTGTTGAAATACAGGGTGATTCCTGATGAGTACGAAAAAAAATCGGGTGAAACTTCAAATCAGACGGAGAAGAATGTCGAAACGCGGGGTTCCAAACATCATAAATTAGTGGAGAAATGGATTTTTGACGTTTTTTCGTCAGAACGCCGTTATTTTACACAAACACTTGATTTTCTCCTCTGTTTACTCACATTTTTCTATTTTTGACCCCATTTTTGAAAACCGCGTTAAATTCCAAGTTATATTTGATCATCAGCATTTCCTAGAGCTCACAAAAAAGTGCTTTAAGGGGCTCAAACTTGCACAAAACAAGAAAATGACAATTCTGCTACAACATTGCACAATCAGTAGGTGTGCTGAAAATAACTAGCACTTTGCGAGTCTCCTTAAAACTTTCCCTAAATCTCAGCTTTTCAGCGGTGCACTCAATTTTATTTCTACATTTACATTTAGTTGAGAATATGGAGTGTAAATCTCAAAAAACGTCGAAATTTCGCCAAAATCAAGGGTTTTTAAGGTTCTACTGTGTTTCGGCATTCTTCTCCGTTTGATGTGAAGTTTCAATAATTTTTTTCGGACTTACCAGGAATTGCCCCGTATAATGTAAGAGTGATTAACCACAGCTCAACGTCAACTAGTGGAAATATAATTCACCATTTCGATAGGCCTTCCTGCGATCACCCTTTCTCGAGTGGAGGTGTTTGCTAGGTTTGGCATCTGTTGTACTTCTTTACCTTTGGCAGGGTTGGCATCGGTACTTCTTTACCTTTGGCAGGGTTGGCATCTGTACTTCTTTGCCCTTGGCGAAGATCTCGTCGTTAACAGACTAGTTGACGATCATATTATGACGAGATTGTAAAAACTCTAAATTTCATAAGCGTTTTTTTAAACTAGTTGTATACAAGACCCTCGGTGAAACAGCTCATAGTTGGAGTGTTCATGATCTCAATGTTTTGAGTTGGTAGATAGTTATAGTTTATGTAGTAGTAACGTGACGGTGTTCAGGTAGCACAGGTTTTTAAAACGAGCTCTGTATAATATGGAAGTAAACCAAAGGTTTGTTCAAACAAGCAGTTCTGAATCATTCGTGATTGCCCAAGTACATTCTTGGCAAGTTCGCCTCTGGGAGTCGTTTTTACTTGCATTGGGAGACGCTGTACGGTGGGAGGAAACGGGAATCTAGCGGTTTAAAAGTCTGGAAACGTACCTGTATTGAAAGCATTGATCTGAATTGGTATTAGAGACCACCTGAAGGACTGTTGAGTGGGTTTTGATGTTTTAAAAGTGTTTCTTCATCAGTGGACACCCATATAATGATATGAACCTACAAGTAGGAATGTTATTTCATAGAAAAAGCGAATTGGTTCCTTTTGAATAGAAGAGTCTGGTGCACTAATATTTCAGTATTATTAATCAAAAGATATATTTGCGTGTATAATCATTTTTTATTCACTAACATCAGTAGGTAAGTAAATAAATTAATGTATAGCACGTTATATAATGAAATGAATACCTTCTTTCGATATATGAATAATATACTGTTTTTGTTCTTCCCGTGATCTTTACACACTCAGTCGTATGACTGATATGCCAAGATGACACGGGAAGGCGGACCAGTGAGCTTCAAGCATTCTGTACACGTATACGCGTAGTTCTTCCCGTGCAGGAGAAGAAGTAGCATTTCCCGTGTACGCGAAGAACTACACGTTACGGGAAAAGAATGCTTCAAGCTCACTGGTCCGTCGTCCCATATCAGGGTTCCCACGGTTGAACGTGTAAAGATGACGGGAAGTACAAAAACTGTCTAATAAGTAAAAGGGTTTGAACGACCGATACCGGTAGTCATCCAAAAATCGACTCCAATTGCTGTTGGATTGGGACCACTTTTTCCTCAGTACTTTCACGAATCCAGCAAATCGTTTCCAAAATAATGTCTTCGAAACATTCAGGAATGGATCACGTTGCCACTGCTACTGTCGAGGAGGGCAAAAAGACGAATTTTCCCCTTCTAAAGGGGTTGGAAATGTCTTTCTTCGCCCTGACCTTTAAAGGTTCTCACACACTATGCGGGAACAGGACAGGAAACGCCGTGGATAGGATGCGGGATGCCAGCCGGCTGCGGCTGTCCCGTCTTGTGCCTGTCCCGTCCTGGGCCTATACCCACACCAAGCAGGACCTTCCTCAACTCTCTTTCCCCCACTGGTCGCCATACTCCCCTCGTTTCAAGCTCTCCTAGTTCTCAACATTTTTGTCCATTTGCTTCTCAGAGTGAGAGTGGTTTCATTTTATTGTGTTCTTCTGTCATACAAGTTGAATTCATCATTGTAATACAAACCTGTCAGGCTTTCTCTTTGATCTTCGTATCGTAATACAAACGGTGTGACAGATCATACAGCCTCTACAATGAGGGTTTCTTCAGTAAATTCCATTCTCAACCAAACAACCTAATCTGAGAGAACAAAGATGTCGGGGGAGGGCATCAGAAAGAAAGGCACTGGTGTGATGGTGAACGTCAGGAAGGCGAGCGTGAGCTTGGAGAAAATTTGGACGGTGGATGGAGAACGTCCTGTGCCAGGACGCGCCGTTTTTCGCTTTGAGAGCGATCGCGGCGCATCCTGTCCTGTTCCTGCCCCATGCCGTGTCCGCCGCGTCCCACCTAGTGTGCTTATCTCCGTTCAAATACACAGAAGCGAAAAAATACGACCCGTGTCCCACGGCTGTTTCCCGTCCTGTTCCTGTCCTGTTCCCGCCTAGAGTGTGAGAACCTTAACGCCTCCACCAAGAAACGGTGACCTGTGACGATTTTCATCCATGAAAAATTTCATAATTCTGTCACGCCCTTGGGGGAAACTTTTGGGAACCAATTTTTTTTTTAGCCCTTTCAGAAAGATCCCGAGAACGCAAAACTATTTCAATTTCCTGGTTCCATTAGTTTCAGTGAAATAGTAGTCTATAAACGGGCGGTAAAACTATGCAAAAAGGCGAAAAAGAAATATTTGAAAAACATTTCTACGTACCTCCCTTCAAGATTTCCATCGGAAAGATGTGTAAAAACCCCACTCCCCCACTCGCATGAACTACAACTGAATGCATTATGATTCTCATCGGTTCTGGTTGTTAAATCGTCTTTGTTTACTCAGACGATACAACGGAAACTTCCCGAGTTATTATGTCTTGTTTTGAGCTCTCTAGGATCACCTCTGATAGGAGAACGGGTATCCTCCTGCCAAAAAAAGTCTTCATTTTTCGGCTTTTGAACCGCTGGATTCGCGTTTCCTCCCACCGGGCGCTGATTCCTCAACTATTCAGATTCCGCTTCCAACTTCTTTTGAGCGGACTTCACGAAGCTGTACAAAAATTTCCCACGAGAATTATGTATTTAATAGGTATAGATATGACTCGATATTAGTTTAAACTTTTCCAAAACCCTTATTTTCACGTTGAGTTGAAAACTCGCACTTTCCTAGACATAATCAATCTATGATACGCACTTGGTTTAATAAATCGCGCACATTAAGCATATATGAGTGTAGTTGTAACGAAATTTCTCTCACCTTCTCAGGTTAGTTGGAAAAGATTGTCTGGCAGTGCAGTATTGGTGTAAATAATCTGTGATACGAAATCCTGATGATTCTTCCGCCTGCGAGTGGGGCCTGACGGATTTCAAATTAAATTTTAAATGCACCTATTGCGAGGACCGAGTTGAAAACTTTTTCCGGCCCAAACCCTTGTGGCCAGGTTTAATCAAACTGGAAAAAATTAAATTATAGTGCAATCGCTGTTTTCTAATTCTTGGAGACTTTTCCATATTCCGTCCTAGGGTTGCCTTCTGTTTTACGTATAATTAGAATTATTTACGAATAATGATGAATTAATTCTCATGTTGTAAATAGATATTTTTATTTTTATTGGCAAATGTCAAGCATTTCTGTGTAATTTATGGTGTATATATTTTATTCCTACCAAAGTAGTGGAACACACATTCCTTTTTCTCCATACTGCTTGGTAGATATCAGTTTTACTTGTGGATAATTCAGTAACGAAATTCTTTTCTCTACGGATGTTATCTCAACATGTTTGGTTTTAGCATAAGAGGGCCAATCGATAAATAGAGAGTTTGCGAAACCATTTTCTTACATATCTTAAGAGTGCCAAGTTCTCGTTAGAGCGAGCAATCCTAAGCTTCGTTCTCAGTGTGCGTTCTGCCAGTTCCGAACGGTTTTGGGCAAGCGCAGTCGAGTTTTGTCGTTCGCAGTGCCAGAACACCCAGTTCCGGAACGCCGAGAACGCAGAGTTCTGCGTTCACAGTGTTTTGCGAATCCAGTTCCGAACGGTTCTGACAGTCCCCGATTTTTTTCGGAACTGTCAGAACTGGAACTCAAGAACGTAGGTGACGCATGCGCACACAGGTTATTCCACTTCCAGTTCTGAAATCGTTCGCAGTGCAGAACGCGGTTCCTCAAGTTCCGGAACGCCCCGGGATTTTCCGTCCCAGTTCTTATGAGTTCGAGAACTGTCAGAACGCCCACTAAGAACGAACCTATAGATTGGTTGCTCGCTCTAACGGAAACAGTTCCCAACTTCACCTACAGGTGGCAGTACCTCAAAGTCCACTAGGAACTCGTAATATCCATATGGAAACCTCCAAACTTCTTCAGGACACTCTTCAGAACTTGAACCACTGACCACCGTAGTTCTTCATTATCAGTAACATTGTCAAACTTTCATCAGTTCATCGAATTTTGTCACACCTTTTGTAGTACCTAAGCCATCAAGCAATGTGGAATAATTAAACAACAAAAATAAACCTTCAGCTTACAACCAGTTTATTTAAAACAAAGCTTTTCGCTCGAATTCTGAGCATCATCAGGTATTCATATAAACACAGATAACAATGAGGTTTCACTGGTATCTGTATTTATGTGAATACCCGATGATGCTCAGAATTTGAGCGAAAAGCTTTGTTTTAAATAAGTGGTAAGCTGAAGGTTTATTTTTTGTTTAATTATTCCGCATTGTCAAACTTTATTTCAAATCATTGTTCAACAGCTCGTGCAATAAATTGCGTCGGCTGACTCTTGGCCCGTAAAACTTTGCATTATAGCGAGAAAAAAAAAACTGCAAAATCCTTGCCACATGGGTTTATTATTCTGTTGGACATGCAAAAATGTTGGCTGTTCATTTATTGTTTCTTTCATGTTTAATAATATTGAAATAGCTATTTTTTACTGTTTTTACCGATTTTGGCCCCAAAAAGTCGAATTAGGCTCCAATTTTTGACAAATTATCTTCGATCGCTGATTCACCTGTTAATGCTACCTCCTATTTATACAGATTTCTGGTGATTACAGCCATTTTCACAGGTTTCTGGCCCGTACGTAGGTATTGAATTTTGAGAGTTGAAACTTCTATAGAACCTCAGCCCTTCACTCAGTGGTCAAAATCAACTTCGTATTTGGTCTCCTTACCCTAAAAAGATGGAAAACGGTACAAGCCCACGCTCACTAAATCTCAAAAATACCGAATTTTTCACCCATAACACCCCTGGGTGTTTAACGATCGGGCTGCCGGGATAGTGGACACAACTAGGGCCCAAGTGGAGCCTGCGAAAGAACGAATTTTTTAGACCAAAAATTGAGGTTGATATCGATGAAACGGCGGACAGCGTTGCATTTTATGAATCTGCACACCTTGAAACATAAAAGAAAAAATTTCCATGAGGGCGTTCCAAAAAAAATTTCCGAACCGAGTACATAGGTGTATTATTCAGAGAATAATAACCCAAAACGGTATTTATTGACAGTATTTTGGGTTTTCATGTTTGTTGAATTGTTTTAACATGGTTTTGGTTTTTGGTTTTACTTTACCATTGTTTATCAAAAGTAGGTACTAAATCATAAGTGTATGTGAAGGAGGAATTCAAAGAAAGCCCATCGTGTGCCATTCCCAGGGCAGCTGAAAAGCATACCTACCTAGAGGGAACATACAGAAGAGATAAATACCTACCTGCTAGCCTTTACAAAAACTGTCTAAAAGTGTTGTATCTGTATTTTAGGTACGGTGTCTATTATAGTAGGGGAAGGTCGTGTACCTTGGGACGATTTTGGATTTTTGATTCCTGTGAAGTCTTGAATAGAAAATTTGGAACCCTGATTCTTGCAATATTATCTAATACTGAAGCTCCATGATTTATTTCAGATTTTTAAGAACACTCTAAATATTTTTAAAATGCATTTTTCGAAAACCATTTTTTGTGTCCCGAGGTACCTGACCAGTCATGTTCCATGGGACACCCTGTTCTGTACCTCGGGACATGTTTGTACGTTCGGACGGGGAGGCTAAATTATTCAAAAAAGCTTCAACACTTTTCAAATTGTTTGATAAAATATAAATGCAATAAAATTCAGCCCCATTTCTCCTCCAAAATGACGTTGATTGCAGCTTCATAATTTTTTCTGACGACCCGGAAATCGAAAAACTGTTATCCGTCCGATAAGGCAGCAGATAATCGAAAAGGCGGTCTTCACCTATTGTTGCCATTGCCAGGGCCTGCTTCTAGTGTCCTCGGGGGATTTTTTCCCTTTCCTTCATATTTATCCCGCGTCTGTCCCGAGGTTCAAACGTCCCAAGGCACACGACTTTACCCTACTATTTATATTAGGTATGGTATTACATCATAGTACCGTCGGTTTGTCAATTTGTGACTTGACCCAGGTTATGCCGTAACTTGCCCTCCGCACGCTATTGGTTTCACAAACTCTAATATTCCGTCCAAAATACCCAATTCCCAATATTTTTCTTTACTGTTATTGTGATTTCGTTGATGCAATACTATACGTATTAATTTGGCACATTAGTTGTAAAAATCGGGGTTTTCTCGTTGAAATTGAAACTTGGGTCATAGATGATGGTGAAACGTAATCCATTTGCTAGCAATTCAGCCTAGAAACGCACTCGTGGCTACTCAAAGAGCAATCTGTAGGCCCAAGAAGTTGAGTTGACGAGGTTACCCGCTCCCCCCTTTACATTTATGTTTCAATCATTAGCCATATGTCTATTTTGTTAAAACTCGGCTTAAGTACCTGGTATTTTCTGTTGCCTTCACTTGATAACAGGCTGTATGTTCGAGTAATTACCACAATGTACATATTGTAAATAGTTGGTTTTGTGTGGGTACGAACTGGATCGGTGCACTCATTCAATGATTTCAATGTCTTACATGTGGCAACAATCTCCAACTGACGATGTCTGTATGGATCTCCCACTGCCTTACAATGGAAATAAAGTGAACATTTATTTTGAGTTAAATTACCTTTCATGCAGCGTACTTTTATTAAAACCCTGCAAATTATTAAACGACGGCTTATTATTTAGGTACCTTACCTGTATAGATGGGGCATCCACGCAGAAGGGGCTTCTGTGTAGATCACTGTTTTCTGTGATCAATACCTACCCTCGAGCTCTCCCAAGGAAAGCCGTACATCGAGTACTGGAGCCGCCCCCGGAATTACATTTTCATACAAGTTATTTTCAATAGTGAACCTTTGGAATCGAGCATAACCCCCCCCCCCCCCCCCCCCACCTACCATTCTTAAAAATTGATGGTTTCCGTTTGTGTGTAGACCGAAAGCGCAATGAACAATTTTCTGTCCGTCCACCGTACTTCGCACTTCCCTTAGTTCCATGAACCAAAATTGATGAAATTTGGTTTGTAGGTTGTCAGCTCGGCGTTGCTGTCAGTCATCTCTAAGGGGTAAAAAATAGGGGTTTAAACTTTTCTACTTTTTTCTTTACGTTTTTAAATAGTTTTTGAGCTTGGGAGTTTTTTGAGACCTCCCGGAGCATTGTACGTCCACCGACAGGATTCGTCAACAGGAGGGTGAATCAAAGCCCAGAGATCATTGCTAGGGAGCGCCTGATTATAATCACGGATGGCCGTATGAAGTGGAGTTGGTTGTTCTGTGATATTATTCCATTTGAAAAATGAAGGTTTTGGGTTTTGTTGATGGATACTTCTGCCACTTGAACAAACGTTGAAGTATTATTGGGTAAATTATTACACAACGGTTTATTATACTATCTACGCAAAAGGAGCAAATAATAAACAATTGTGTAATAATTCGCAGCTTTTTTTATTCTATTTTTGGATTTGGTGTACCTTGAAACAGAAACCAATCAAATGTTGAGGTTAAAATTTGTTTGTTTTTCATGCTCCATTCCAAAGATTCATTATTGAAAATAATCTACAATCTAGTTTCACGAATTCAAATTATGTACCTATAAAGTAGGGTGACCCTGCGCACCTAGGGCCTCTTTTTATTTAAATCGAACCGAAGTATTTAAGGTAGCTATACGGTAAAGTAGGGATGGGATATCGATATCATCAGAATATCGATATTGCCTTTTGACGTCTGATATCGATATTTATAGGTTCGTTCACAGTGGGCTTTTCCTTATGGTTAGCTGACTCGGGTCTGTTCGCAGTGACCATCCGGCAGTTATCTATCAGAAAGGCGTTGGACTGTCCGCAACGTTTAATTACTATCCGAAGCCTAGTTTTCTGATCCGTCACTCCAGTACTACAGTAGCCGTTTTCAAGCGCTTATCATGATGGTATGTTTTGCTCCCCAAGCAGACCTGAAACCCGAACAGCGTTGAAAGAAATTTCAAGTTCTTCAAACAGGGTTGAAAGAAACAGGGGTTAGGGGGAAGGAACAGGTTTCTATACGCCCAGTCCAAGTGCGAGGTGCAAAGAAAGAGCTGAACTCTGTAACTACAAACTACATCTCCTGTAGTGCAGCTGCTTCAACAGCGATGATAACAATGTGACGACAACGGAGAGCAAAGCGCGGCTACACTGCCCCCCAATGGGTATCGTACTGTTGTTTCAGAGAGTAAAGCTAGGTTCACATGAGACGCAATTCCGGACGGTAGCCCGGCACGGCTATGCGTTCTGCAATGCTATTGGCCAACGCAAAATGGATTATTTCAACGCAGTGCCTTGGATACTATATCAAAATCTCCAGATATTTTCCGCTGTCGGATGCGTTGCCGGATCTGCGCGGAGGTTACTGCGCACACCTCTCTTGTTTGGTTGTTCAGCCATATTGAAATTCGACATTAATGTGGTTGATATTGCGGTTTCGAGTTCGAGCAATTGTTTGTTTTTTGCGATTGCATTTTGTTATGACTGCGCTGCCATGTGAACGCCTCTGCGGCAAAAATTCCAGGAAATGCGTTGCCGTGCCGGATTACCGTCCGGAATTGCGTCTCCATGTGAACCTAGCTTTAGCTCTCATAAAACGGGTCACTTGGTTAAAACGGGTTTATTATACAGTGTTCGTACTTTCCGTCATCTTTACACATTCAACCGTGCAACTGATACGCCAAGATGATGTAAGTTTGCCCGTGAACGCAAAGAACAACACGTTACGGGAAGAGAGTGATTCAAGCTCACTGTTCGGTTTCCACAGTTGAACGTTTTAAGATGACGGGAAGTACAAAAACTGTGTATTAATTAAGACGAGTGCCGAGCAAGCCTAATGGCGAATTGTAAAAAAGCTTCATCCCGCAAAACGGGTCATCCGAGGATCTGCCGTTCATGCGCAGAAGCCTCAATATTGCATGTTGATAACAGTATCATTCCTTTGATGTTATGGGGGAAAGCCGTTTTTTAGCGATCAGGTCCATTGCGTACCATTTCCTTATATTTGCTCCAGGGCGTTGCCAATTATGCCATCATAATTGCTACGCAATGGTGATGTGATATTGCGACTGGAAGCAGGTTAGCATTTGGATTCCTGAGTCTTCACTATCAGCCCTCTCATTTTCTGGCATCTCATAGAAAACGATTTCTCCTGACTAACCAGATATAGGAGCTGATGAATGTATTAATAAAAACGTCTCTGAAGTTGGGTGGGCAGTATAGTTTCCTCACTTATTGTAATAGGCGTACAGGATCATTTGGTAAAATATCGATTTTTGATCACCTCTGTTGCAGAGGTAGGTACCATTGGTCTGACGGCAATGAAATTCATAAGGGGCCTACACACATAATCCCCGGAAATTTCACTAAAACTGGTCTAGTAGATCTGGAATTTTGCCTGTGACAACAACATCCCGACACCTAGCCCCCACCTACCCTCCAAAGCCAAGTGCATTACGGCAATTTCTAGGGTAGTTATGGGCTCTACTAGGATTTAACGTTTGGGCATGCGCATACGAGTTACTATATACTTTATCAGTGACTTCAATACGGGACTATCTGTGGCCCAACCCCCACCTACCTTCCAAACCTCATCGCTTCACGACGTTTTCTCTAGGGTAGTTGTGGGCTCAAGGATTTCACGTTTGCGCATGCCCAGACAAGTTACAATACTTTATCAATGTTGGACTGTGGCCCAACCTTCCAAACCTCATCGCTTCACGACGTTTTCTCTAGGGTAGTTGTGGGCTCTAGGATTTCACGTTTGCGCATGCCCAGACAAGTTACAATACTTTATCAATGTTGGACTGTGGCCCAACCTTCCAAACCTCATCGCTTCACGACGTTTTCTCTAGGGTAGTTGTGGGCTCTAGGATTTCACGTTTGCGCATGCCCAGACAAGTTACAATACTTTATCAATGTTGGACTGTGGCCCAACCTTCCAAACCTCATCGCTTCACGACGTTTTCTCTAGGGTAGTTGTGGGCTCTAGGATTTCACGTTTGCGCATGCCCAGACAAGTTACAATACTTTATCAATGTTGGACTGTGGCCCAACCTTCCAAACCTCATCGCTTCACGACGTTTTCTCTAGGGTAGTTGTGGGCTCTAGGATTTCACGTTTGCGCATGCCCAGACAAGTTACAATACTTTATCAATGTTGGACTGTGGCACAACCTTCCAAACCTCATCGCTTCACGACGTTTTCTCTAGGGTAGTTGTGGGCTCTAGAAGGATTTGACGTTTGTGCATGCACAGGCAAAAGTTACTGTACTTTATCAGTGACTTCAATACGGGACTATCTGTGGCCCAACCCCCACCTACCTTCCAAACCTCATCGCTTCACGTTTTCTCTAGGGTAGTTGTGGGCTCAAGGATTTCACGTTTGCGCATGCCCAGACAAGTTACAATACTTTATCAATGTTGGACTGTGGCCCAACCTTCCAAACCTCATCGCTTCACGACGTTTTCTCTAGGGTAGTTGTGGGCTCTAGGATTTCACGTTTGTGCATGCCCAGACAAGTTACAATACTTTATCAATGACTTCAATGTGGGACTATCTGTGGCCCAACCCCCACCTACCTTCCAAACCTCATCGCTTCACGACGTTTTCTCTAGGGTAGTTCTGGGCTCTAGGATTTCACGTTTGCGCATGCCCAGACAAGTTACAATACTTTATCAACGACTTCAATGTGGGACTGTGGCCCAACCTTCCAAACCTCATCGCTTCACGACGTTTTCTCTAGGGTAGTTGTGGGCTCTAGGATCTCACGTTTGTGCATGCACAGACAAGTTACTATACTTTATCAATGACTTCAATGTGGGACTATCTGTGGCCCAACCCCCACCTACCTTCCAAACCTAATCGCTTCACGACGTTTTCTCTAGGGTAGTTGTGGGCTCTAGGATTTCACGTTTGCGCATGCCCAGACAAGTTACAATACTTTATCAATGACTTCAATGTGGGACTATCTGTGGCCCAACCCCCACCTACCTTCCAAACCTCATCGCTTCACGACGTTTTCTCTAGGGTAGTTGTGGGCTCTAGGATTTCACGTTTGCGCATGCCCAGACAAGTTACAATACTTTATCAATGAATTCAATGTGGGACTGTGGCCCAACCTTCCAAACCTCATCGCTTCACGACGTTTTCTCTAGGGTAGTTGTGGGCTCTAGGATCTCACGTTTGTGCATGCACAGACAAGTTACTATACTTTGTCAATGACTTCAATGTGGGACTGTGGCCCAACCTTCCAAACCTCATCGCTTCACGATTTCTAGGGTAGTTGTGGGCTCTAGGATTTCACGTTTGTGCATGCACAGGCAAAAGTTACTGTACTTTATCAATGACTTCAATATGGGACTATCTGTGGCCCAACCCTCATCTCCAAACCTCATCGCTTCACGACGGAAGTACCATTACTTTGTCAATGAATTTGATGCGGGACCATCTGTGCTCCAACCCTCCAAATTTCAACTCACTATTTTTCCGGATAGTTATGGGCTTACAAGGAATTGGCAGACATTTCGTGATCAGCATCCAAATGTTACAGCCCAAATTTGATGAAACCTACAATATAGAACCATCAGGGTACCATTCTGCACCTACCCTCCCAGCTTTCAGCTCATCGACGATTTCTAGGGTAGTTATGAGCTTTACAGGAATATTTCACGTTTGCTCATGCGCAGACTAAGTTACTGTACTTTTTCAGTGAATTTGATATGGGACCATCTGTCGCCAAACCCGCACATACCCTCCAAATCGCAGTTTTGCCCGGGACAAGGAGCTGACCACAGACAAACACGGAACCAAATATGTTCCTTGATGTCTGAAACAAGTGAATTCTGAAGGGCATAGGTGCATTTTTTTCCACTCTAGCACGAATACAACGCTTCGCTACCTTCGTTAGTGAGGAAGCAAGCAAATAACACATATACCTCAGCTTAAAATTGGTCTGAATTACGTTCAGAATCACAAAGCGCCTCCGAGCCAAGATTCCCGAGAACCTATTTCGCCTGAACAGGGACTATTACCAAAAAGAAATAGCAAGTCGTAATGCAATGTAATCGATTTTTTATTGGTGTATAGGTATAAATTAGTACACATAGTTCTCAAAAAGAGTGAGACAACTTTACAATCTCAAAGAAAAAAAAATTAAATTGCAGAACTCAACTATACGTGACTTTACAAATTTCATGTTATATTTACAGTGTGCTATATAAACTAATTTACAAAATACATCATTCAATCAACATATTCTCATTTGTTTTGGTCAATAATTTTCGTAGTACAATTCTACTTTTTTCAATCCACGGTTTCGTCACGTAAAATTCATAGTAGTTCAAACCAATGGTTTTGTCCCGCAAAATTTATAGTAGTTAAAAATATATCACAGGTGATGTTGAACGAACTTAAGAAACAAAGTGAGTATTCGTGAAATAAAAATGAAATTTATTAGTTGAAAATATGAGACCAAGAACGAGAGCAATTTCAACGGAATACCTTTGTCGATTGATAACACTGAATGATAAAATGAACTAACTTTATACGAACCTGATCTTTTAACTCGAGTTTTAAAGTTTTTCATGTACATAAGGCCCTGGTAACTAAGGATTATACCGAATGGTGATCGCCGCGCATGACGAATGCATTCGAAAAATACGATTGGCCTCAACAGGACAACTAAGTGGATGACGGCGTGGGATCTTCCGCTCGCAAATATTCAAAACTCGAGTTGACTAGAAATTGAGAAAACAAAAAAAGGCAAGGGTTTCAGATGAATGTTCAAACTCAACTGGAGCGATTTGCGAGAGGGTCAGATGGAAAATTGGACTAGACGACGAGCAGGCGACACTCGAGGGTTACGAGTTCAGGTTTTTTTTAAATGTTCATTTTTTCGTACATGTACATGCATGTTTCAACCCGCAAAAGGGCCTTCTTCAGCCTAATATTGCAGGTTGTTGTCCGTAATCATTCTTATCGAAACATTTATCTCCATACAGAATACAAACAAGTCACGGTCCATCTGCTTATTTTTTATTATTAAAATCATATTATAGCACTTTTACTGAAGTGTGGCAGATCTTGTAAAAATTAAGATATTATGCGGTGTCAACAAAAATGGCGCAGTGTTTCGATAAGAATGATTACGGACAACAACCTGCAATATTAGGATGACGAAGACTCCGTTGCGGGTTGAAACATGTACCTAAGGGAAAAAAATTCAAAGAACAAGCTCTAGAAATATTATTTTCAAACAAGATCCATACCAACCGACCATGAACGAGCTTTGTCCGAGTCAGGCTGCCGGGACCGTAACATGTTCACAATGTGTGTGGATCATCATTTCTGAAAGGCTGCCTTAATTTTAAACGAGCAAGCTTTCAGAGAGGACTTTAAACGTGACCGGAAAGGTAGTTGAGCTCGATCACAGCAGCCCATCAAGGTAACATGCTATAACAAGCGAATTCACTATTTATTGTTGTATGTGTTGTTGTAATCATTCCCTTTTATAGCTGCTTGGTTGAGAAACTGCGCTAACCAGTTAGAAAGTCTGCTAACATAAGAGAAAAATAGAATATGCTACTTCCGTCCTTTAACAACGTGAAAAAATCCTCAGCACAGGATAACAAGTAGTTTTAAACATTAAAATACATAACGTGAACGAAATATACACCTCAGCTAACTAGGAGGAATTGTTCATTTCGAGTGCAGAGCTGCTACTATCTACAAGATGTATTTACAACAATTGCAATTGAAAGTTTCATAAAAATGTAATAGGTATTTGTGGATTTCAAATTTTCTGTTTATTATATTTCTATGTACAAAAATAAGTTTCATTAATTGAAAATTCGTATCTATACCATTATATTTACAGACTTTTGCATAACGCACTTGTTTGTACAGCGGATGTATGTACAGAGGTTAAGTGGGTGATTTAGGGGGAGGAGGAGGGGGCGTGTGCTAGCGTCTCATAGGTGAGTTCAAAGGTTGCATCAGGTAGGAGTTGTGGATGGTGCCACCGTAGGGCGGATACATCGTGTTCTGCTGTGACGGATCCTGAGCCCCGGGGTACTGAGGCGGCTGCATCATCTGCATTTGGAGAGACGGAGGCCCACCCTGATTGATGAAACCGGCTCCAGGGTAGCCCGTGGGCGCCGAGGCCCGGCCGGCTGGTTGGGGCGCGTAGCCGGGGCTCCCGTTGGCGAAAGTCTGGTAAGGCAACATGTTGTGACCCGAACCTGTAAGACAAACGTAGGAACTCTTATCAAGGGGTACGGCACATGAGGATCCAGTGAGGTGTCGTGAAGAATGGAACACAGTAAAGTGGAACTTCAGCTATACAGGCAGAGCCACCTCGTTCATCTCCTATCACACAACTAATATTTTTGTCTTAAGACAATTTTTCCACCTGTCAACAATAGGAAACCTGTCGAGAGAATTTCCTTATAACGAAAAAGTTGACTCAATTTCTTCTGGAAAGGGCTATACCCACTGTGGTGAATGGTAAGTTGGAGTTTGGTATGGGAAGGTGAGGTTGAGATAATGAGGTTGGATGAAGAGAGGAGTATGAGAGGTATCCGCTCGGTTCTCACCTAGCTGGATATTGGAAATGAAAGGTAGGAAAGTATCCGTCCAGTTCTCACCAAGGTGAATGCTGGGAAGGAAATTCTCGTCCGGTTCTCACCACGTTGAGAACGTAGGGTTGAGGAGAAGGGTGAGTTGATGAAGAGGAGGTAATGTAAGGCCCAGTTCACATAGAACGGACGTCGGGCAGAGACGTGGCAGAGAAGTGGCGTGTGCAATGCACACAAAAGGGGCGGGACAGTGGCGAGAAAGGAAGTCAGTTACCTTATGATTTTGTGGAGTGCAACTCAACATGGCTTTTTCAAGCAGTGACGAAGATGAAGATATGTTGGATTTGGTGTAATTGGCGAATGTGAATAAAAAAAATAGGAGGTATTGGGTTCATCCATTCTGGTTGAAGAAGGGGAAACCCGGTGGAACATTCGACGTTATGCGTGAATTGAATATGTACCCAGAACGGTTTCAGAATTTTTATAGAATGACTCGTGAGTGCTTCCATAAAGAATTTTCTGCCAGGCCTGGTCTTGGGCATTCCTATTGCAGTAATCCGCACGATTGTAATCAAATAAACATGGGTATTTCCCAATTTCCTCACAAAATTCTATGTTGAACTCAATATCATCCCGCATTTTGAATCGGACAACGCGTGGCGAGGAACTGGCGTGTCCCTTCTTCTATGCCACAAGAGACGGCAAAGAGACGTGGCACGGGCGAGAGGGCAAATGCCCCCGCCACGTCACTTCTGTGTACATTGGACCATTTGTTTACATAGGAGAGACGCAGAAGGGAAAAAGGTCCGTGCCACGTCTCTGCCCGACGTCCGTTCTGTATGAATCGGGCCTAAGAGAGAGAAGGCTCTGGTTCGAGAAAGATCTGTAGAATGAATGAAGATAGAAATGTAGAATGATCAGATGAGAGAATTTTCATAGGTTCCTAAAGCCCCCTTAATCATGTTTTAATCGTTTTCATAACTTATGCCACTTTTAACTATATTTAGAAACAGAAAAAAAGAAACACTTGGTTGGTCTGAGAATTTAGCATTTTTTTCACGTGAGTGAACAACCCCACTAAATAATAATCCCTCTCCATTTTTTAGCAATTTTCGTCGTTTTTATACGATTTTTCAAACAAAAAATGAATTTGACCACTATTTTACGAGACAAAATTGCCCATCTTCTAACTCATCTTTTCTTATGTTATTATTTATATTTTGACAAAACAAGGAATTTCGTACACCAATTCAAGATAATCTGATGATGTAAAGGACGCTGAACTTGAGCCTTTCAGGGAACAGAAATCTGAGCCCACCATCACATTATTTAAACATGTTTTGCTGCAGACCGATTTTTTCAACTATCCGTAAAAATTTACAGCCATTTCCACACTGCTGATAGTTGTTGTCACTCGTAGTGTGCAATGGCCTAAGTAAGCCTGCACCTCCAACAGTTTAGTTCTTCTTTCCAACCAACTTTCCATCGAAATTCTACACACTGCTTGATATAGGTGTTCTTAATACAGGTCATTTACAGGTATTTACTTATCCTTAATACAGGTAATTCACTGTATATCGCTCACCAGGTTGAATATTGGGATGCCTTTGGGTCTGGTAGAACTTGTGGTAATGATTGTTGGCTGGCGGAGGTGTGGAATGCGAAGGTGGGGTGGGAGGAGGTGTCCCACCGCCCATGACTTGAGTCCCTTCCAGCCCATTAGTTAGCTGCTGGAGCTTTGCAAGAGACGAATGAGGAGGCGGAGGACCACCTGCTTGAGGACCACTTGGGCTCCCACCAGCTGCCACGTTTTGCAAGTAGAAGTTAGCTGTAGACACGGAACACGAACCAGGGGATGGACCTAGTCGCCCTTGCTGCAGATTTCTGAAATCAAGAAATTTTTCGTTTTAAACACTTCTGCGATATACATTGTTTCCACAACTCACAATCACCAGTTTTTGTTTTAATGAACAGAAAAATCATACCTGTGACCCAACATGCTGACATAAGCAGCACCACCCTGAGGCATCATATAATTGCTTTGATGATAGTGTGCCGGGCTTTGGTGGGACTGTGAGCAGAAGAAAAACAGTTGGTTACAAAATAAGTTGAAAATTAACATTATTACTAATCAAGTCACAAAGACCTGGAAACCAGCTCAACGATTAGGAAACTATATCACTTAATGGTTGAAATGCATCATTTTCCATAAAAACTACACTTAAGCTGACATAGAGCAGGGTTCATGGCAGCAACAAGTCACCCAGAAAAGGTGTTTTGGATCAAAGGCTTCACTTCAGAACTTACCTACTAAGTACGATTTTCTGGAATACACGAACATCAAGTCCTACAAGGCCAAAGGAACTTTTCTTAGTTGGCATGTGATACCAACTGAGGGAAAACTGCGTCTTCAGTGCCATCATGATCTTATTGAGCAATCCATTTAATGGAAATTATTACTACCTTAAACATACCGGGGGGGGGGGGGGGGGGGGTGGGGTCATGAACTGGGTCCATCGCCATAATCAAATACTCACTTGTCGATTTTGTGCAGGGACCCGTGACGACCTACTATTCACACTTTGCTTGCTCGAACGGTTTTGTTGAGCTTGGTACCTGGAACATGAAGAGTATGATTTTAATAAACAAAAAAATAAAAATAAATAAATAAGAACTAATTAAAACCAAACCAAAGTTATCACAACACAGAAAAACTATTGTTTGCCGATGATTCAAAGGAGCAAGTTGATGGAGAATATAGAGAAACGAATCCTCTGCTAATTTAAATTCTCCTTATTTGGAAATAGTTTCAGTCAACCTCACCCTTCACCAGTCAGAGATGTTGATGTGTACCCCAAGTACAACTCAAACACAACTACAAGCTGTACTTCTGGATATACACAGTTAACATCTCTGAATGACGATGGGTGAGATAGTCCGAAACTAGTTTCAAATAAAGAATTTAAATTAGCAGAGGATTTTTCACTCTCTACTCCCACCAGAATAAGTGGTTCTGGAAAATGAATGACTTGGTAACTGGTATGATATATATTATTCGTACCCTAAGTGCATATGAGGAGGCGCCGTGTGCTGACTAAGGTGATGAAGAACAGCAAGGTTCTGCTGAGCACAATCCGAGAACTGAAGCTGCCGTTGCTGCTCTGCTGCAACCTGCGCCGCCATCATCGCGCTACTAGCAGCACTCTCGTTCGCCAAATCGAGATCCGAACAAGGGTACGAATGAGAGAGTGGGTGGGGGGACTCGGCAGAGTACATACCTCCCGATTCGGACTGTTTGCTCTGAAATAGGGGCAATTGTTTGCTCTGAAATAGAAAAGAGTGTCAGAAAAATTGGAACTACCCAAAGTACGAATAGAATCACTGGCTAATAATAAATCCATGTAGCTGTAATTACTAGGTACCCACTTTCTCAGGCTGGGGCTTTTCGTCCGACTGCCCTGCCAGCATCACAGACATGATCAGCTGTCCTCCAATGAGAGGATCAGAATTCGACACTCTCTCTTTACCATTGCCTCAACCCCTTGAGTGGAAAGGGTTCCCCCAACAGCTACATGGGTCATACTTGGACGTGTTGACAGTCACCCATCCAAGTACTAACCACGCTCGGCTAGCCCTCATCATATTCCTAGTAAGCACAGCCTGCCACTGTCAACTATTCCCATAACGATCCTGGCGTTTGGACCTTCGTCTCATCCTCCAAACATCCCGTCACAAACTGCCCTGCAGGTTCTCCTAAGAACCTTTCCCGAACTGCTAAGGTGTGAACCTTAGCGTGACAATAGGTCGTACGATGGATTCAAATCCTTGCCTTCAGGACCCAAGACTCCCTTTCTCCCCCCCAACCTCTACGTTATATCACGAGCACTGTGGACTGTGGACCGTATAAACGTGGAAATGATGGCACCAGCTACTGCTGAGATGATCAAATCATCATTTACACTCTTACCCACTTGAATAAAGAAACTACAGTATTTCACGGATTAACTTGAAGCCCAGGTTGCTGTCAGCTGTTCTCCTGCATTGTGGGAATGCACCTTTAGGTTGCGTCGTTTCCGTATAACTATTAGACTTCAAATTTCGAAGCCTTCGATCTCTCTTTTTTTAAATCTTATAAAATATCTTACAAATTTGATATGTAACAATGAAATTACTTGTTGTAGAGGAACTTCTTCATGCCGATGACTCTGTTTTGATTCTTCATTACTCGAACCAGATGAAGAGTGACTCTTCCTCTCCTTCTTCTCCTTCATGGGGGTCGACGTATTGTACCTATGAGAAATAAACTTTAGTATCAGAAGTAACATAACATGTAAGCTAACATACATACTCAACATCAATCTCAATCTGCTGCTCAAAAACCTGCTCTATCTACTACTGCTGAAAACCAAATGTAATCACAAAAAATGGCTACCTTTCTTGGTGAAGCTTAGGGTCAGGGTAAGGACTTCTCGCTGGCATGTTCACCATTTTCTTCTCTTCTTCTTTCCTTTGGTGATGATGAGACTCGAGAACTGGTGGTGGGGGCGTATGAGGGTCCATCGCATGGCGTTTTAGGGTTGGTGGAGCGGGCGATCGGCTGTCATCTGTCTGCGTCAGGTCCACTTCCATCGGGAGGACGGGATGAGGTTTCTTTGGCTGCTCGACATGCTCGAAGCCTTTTTTCGATTCTTGAAGAACTGTCTCGAACGACTTCCTTGGATGATCAGAGACGGTGGTGGCAGGCAGAGGTACAGTAACTGGCTCAAAAACCTTTTTCTGTGAGTCTACTGGTGGCCCAGAATGCTCCATTTTTCTCTTGTGCTGATCTTGGGAGTTGACAACTTCAAAAGCTCTTTTTTGGTGATCGGAGAACGCCATTGGCTCGAATCCTTTCTTTTGGTGATCCATTACAGGGGATTCGTAAACTTTTTTCATCATCTCGTGATGTTGTTCATAAGATTTCTTCATCATCTCTTGATGCTGCTCATATGTTTTTTTGATCAACTCTTGATGCTGCATGTAACTCTTTTTAGCGTCTGCCTCATTATTCATCTTAGCCTTCTTGCTACATGGACCCATGTCATAATTTTTCCTAACATCCACACTGTCACGAACTGTATTTGCATGATCATAGGCTCGGTTCTGCTCAAGAGAAGGCATCTCATTTGGTTTCTTGGGGAGATCGAATGAGGGTTTTGATAATTCCACCAACGGTTGAAGGACGGGAGGTTCAAAGGCACTGCGTTGTTCCAACTTTGGTGGTTCCTGTTCTTTTCTGTGGAGCTTTACAGGCGCAACTTCCTGCTGTGGTTTCAAAGTTGGAGGTACTGACACCACAGGTGGTGCTGTTACCATTGTAGCAGGTGGCGGCCGAATCTCGTTCTCAGATTCAGATTTATTCCTGGCTTGGGGCAACTCAGGGGGAGATTCCCTGTTGATTTGAGGTGGCATCGAGTGCTCTATACTACGATCCAGAATTGGGGCAGACAAAGCCTGGAAAATTACAAGAGAAGTTACCTGATGTTATACCTTCGTTTACGATGACACCTTCAAATAGAACGTTGTACATTCTTACACAAATAAAAATTTCAGATACAGTGATGCTTACATTAGAATCTATCCTTTCAAGAATTGGTGGATTCGATCTGTCGTCAACCAGAGGTTTCTTCACCAGAGGGACCGATGGGGTGTTCTCCACAGTTGCTGGAGGAGTTTCTTTCTTGGGCGTCTCCAACGTATCTGATTCCGGAGGTGGAGGCGTCGAGTGTTTCCTGATTTCAGGTTCGTCATCCTCGTCCGCAACTAGGTCAATGATCTGCAACAAAACATGGTTGCTCAGTATACTCACAGCATCGTTTCTGTTTGTAATATATAACAAAAATCTCCGGGAAATCAGAGCACGATTCCTGACTGTTCACCCTGGGAGTTGAAAAGGTCCCAAATAGAGAAGTTATTTGTACATAAATGATTTCCAAGTCGATAGTATAATATTAGGGGTATTCACGGCCGGGCCGTTGTCGACGTGTTAACGAGTTAAATGTGTTAAACTGGTTAAACGTGGAGAAAATCGGTCGCAAAGATGTTATCAAAGTGCGTTATCACTTGTGTTGAGTTAACTGAGTCCGAGGTGTGGTAAACGTCGACAGCAACCATGTTATCTGTGTTATCAGTTTTCTGACGAAGATTCAAAATGGTGGGTTAGGTACTGTGCCGTGTTTTATGTTTCTTTCCTGATAAACAGTTTTATTTGTCTATAAATCGGTCTTCATCGATGTTAGGGAGCACGTCGGTGACCCATGAACGAGATTCAACAACTGAGCCTGGTTTGAAATCAACACCGTACCTGGACATGAAAACAACTTCAAGTTCTTGGAGACTTTCTTCCCAGATTTCCTCCTCCTCGTCAGTGAATTCGGAGTTGATGAGATTAACTATTGTTTTTGTAACAAATTCGTCAACTTGGTTTTGTTTTTGGCTCTTCTTCGGCATTTTTGTAAATAGAAACTCACAAATGTAAACAAACGTCAAATATTATAACCTAGGCGGGACGGAAGCAAAATACCGAGGACGTTGTTGTTGTTTTTTTACATTCCACCCGGAGATTCACCAACGAAGTGCTCCATGGCTAACTGCTAGCAATAGAATCATACCACCACCACCCGGAGATTCGTGATAACACGTTACCGAGGGCCAGAGTGCCTCATGATTTTTCTGAGGACGAAGTTTTCTACTTAGCAAGTTTAACTCGGCAAGCTCAACCGTGAATACCCCTTATTATACAATAACTAGAATCAGTACGTGAACAAAACGCAGGTGAATCCTGTGACTCAATTTTGACCCTGTGAGAAATCTTGCAATCTTGCAAAATAAATTGTTGGGAGGGCTGCTAATAAAATGGAAGTTCCGTACAAATTCAGTCAATACCATTATAATATTGACACTTACTTCTTTCGTGGGAGAAGGTTGAAGTTTTGGTGGGGAGAGACTTTTATCTTCAATGGCTTCAAGGGGTTCTTCAACAGGCTTCGGAGACTGTGGACTTGCTACTGCAATTTGAGGCTCCTGCCTTCTACCTGGGATAATGCCAGGCTCCACTGTAGGACATTCGTCTTTAGCATTGTCCACTGAGTCAGCATCCGGTTTCTTTTCCGGTGGAGCGATTTCATCCAGCGGAGTCTCCATCGGTACCTCAGAATCGGACTTTGCTTCCTCACTCGTCTTGATTTCCTCATCTCCCTTGGTTTCGTCCCTTGCCTTGGCTTCCTGGTTGGTCTTGGTTTCCTCCCTTGCCATGGCTTCCTGGTTTGTCACGGTTTCCTCCTCTGTCAGGGCTTCTGGTGGCTCAATTTTGCTGTTTTTAGTTGAGGTTCCCTTGACCTAAAATAATCAGCTGAGGTTATAATAGGTATTAAAGAGGAAGAAACAGTCAACAGGACATTTTATGATTGTATGATTGAAAAAACCGCATCTCATCATTGATAACTAGAGGAATTTGAAGAATGAAGAAGTTATACCGGAAGTTTTGAAAACACAAAAATACTCACAATAAAGTTATTGAATCATACGACTAGAACAGCTAGGGTTTCTTGAATAGTTTACAACTATCGTACAAGAACATGAGGACCACTTACAACTGGGAGAGGTTCTTCAGGCTCGGTTTCTTCACCAGACGAGCTATTGGAAGAAGTATCCGATCGATCCCTAGGAGGAGATTCAGGCTGTGCGCCATCGTCCACCTCGGAACTCGGAGGCCCATCTTCAGCTACAGGATTGGCTGCTGTCTCGACAACGCCATCTTTTTTCTCCAATACCACGTTTTTGCGAGGATGTTTCTTCTGCAATGACGTCACAAATTGTAAACTGAATTTAACAATGGTGGTGTGATTTATACAAATAAGGACACTCTTTGACTGCATGCTTAATGAGTCGCGTTCTATCCCAATCATAGATACAAATACTTGTTATTATGAAAGCCACTTTCCAAATACCACAAAACATGATGACCATTCACTTACTCTTCTAGGCTTAACTCCCCATCGCCTATTGATCTTTGTCTTTGGTTTGGTGAGAGCAGGTTTAGGAGTGTAGCCTTTCCTGGACAGACCTTTTGTCCAACCTCTTTTCTTGGGGGCAACTGATCCACCGACTGATGGGGATGCAACGAAAGAAGAATCTTCTCCAGCCGTGCTGTCCACCTCCATCTTTTCTTCCTCCAAGACCAGCTCTTTTTCTGCCGTAATCTTGGTTACATGAGAGGATTTCACATGTTTTTCCAAGACATCTTTAGATTGTTTCTTATCCTTGATTGTCTCCAATTGTGTGTGATTGGGTGTGGAATCTCTCCTTCTCCTAGGACTGTAAGAAAACACCACTCAGATTGAGAACAGGCAAAAAGCACCAGTCAAGACACATTCGAATAATAGGTTCCACAGAAAATACAACTAGTGCGAAGCCATCGCAGTTGTGTTTGATAATATACGCCAATCTTACGTCTCTACAAACAAAAATCCTAATTTGCATAGTGGTGCAAGTACTGACTTTTCAGGTGTCTTTTGTTTCATCTTCTCTTCATCGTTTTTATTCGATGCAGACTTCCTTTTTATCCATCGCTCCTTGGCTGCAATTTGCCTCTTGTTGAGCTTTTCACTGGATGCTGGCACTGGCACTGGCACTACAACAGAACGATTTAAATTAATAAAAGACTACAAATCTAGGCATACGACCATTATCAATAAGGCTACTTGGTTCTAGAATGGCAGAACTCCTTAGGATCCATACTACTATGACACCTACCAAATGTGAGAAGTACACAATAAGACAGAATCAGATCATTACCTGATTTCTCTGGAGTTTCAATGTCAGTTTTTGGTCTCTTTTCTCTTCTAGGCCGTGATGATGATCTTCGTCCGAGAGATTCTGGCGTCTGATGAGGCTGTAACTGAATAGAGAATGTTTAAGAAATATTTTCATGTAAGAGTTCTGACCATTAAAATGAAAAATATTCAACTGGCAAGCGGTACAGAACGAATGAGTAGTAGTCTAAAAACCTTGTCTTCTTTCTTCTCAGGGGTTGCAGGTTCGGCTGACTGCAACAACTTGAGTCTAGAGGGTCGCAAGATGGCCGAGTTCTGGGCAGGCTTTGTTGCAACTTGAGCGGGAGGTGTTTCAGTTTTAGCAGAGAGTTGAGGGGTCTCATCAGCAGGTTCTGTTCTCCTCCTTTTCCTCTTTCCTTCACCGGACTGCGACGGTGGTGGGGAAACCGCCTCGATGTCGTCTTCTTCCACCTCCTTGTACTGCCTCTTCTGGGTTTTGCTTCGCCTGCTACCCCGTCCCAAATTTTCCGCAGTCTCCGGGAGAGTTGGGGAACCAACTCTCTCATGTGTCTGTTTCTCTTTTTCAGCTTTCCTTTCCATCTGCTTCCTTCGAGGAGATTCTTCAGGAGTAGGTTCAGCTTTATTTTCTGAGGCTTTCTTCTGAGCACTCAAAACGGATTTCCTTGGAGACCTACCAGAGGCAGCAGGTGATGGTTTTTCAGCGTTCTTCTTGAGCATATCCGTTAATAATCTGGGAAAATAAATCAATAAATGATCAGCTGTCAGGCTTCTAGCATTATAACAACTTAAAGAACATAATGAGTGAAGGCGTGATCACATAGAAATTGCTGTACAGTTGTATTCTGCACTGCAATCTTTCACACATCAACATTTTGCTTTTCTGTTAGAAAATGGATATCTATCTACAAACAAAGTATGTGGTAACCTAGATTCCTCTATTTTCTGACCGAAAGTAACGACCATTCTACATTAATGGAAAACTGGCCAACCGATCACGAAATATTGCAAGCTATCTACCAATTTCTGAAGCAGAGATTCAATATTCAGCTTTTGCTTTTAAACAAATTGGTTTTATTGTAATATGAAGTTACAAAAATAAAATACCTGTTTCTTTCATCCATCACCTACACAGTATCATCATAATATTTTTCAAAGCACCTTGACAGAATTTTGACAATCTGTCTACAAGTGTAGGTTACTTACTGGAAACATTATAGTATGGATTCATGTGCAATCTATCATTGTTTAAATATTTATCCACAAGTTATCTACTTCAAAGTTATTACTCACTGTTGCTTGGGTTTCTTTGTTCTCTTGGAATCTCCCGAATTCCGATCAATAACTAGCAATGGGGTTTGGGCCTCACTGTCGGAGGAATCTGTTATTCTTGACCGTATCCGGGCACGTGCACTCTGAGTTTCTCTTACTGGCGTATCTTTGAGAGGTGAAGGTGTTTTCTCTTTCAAAGTCGTACGTCTTTTCGATTTTGTCGACTTTGGTGGAGTCTGTCCATTGAGTTCAATGGACTCCGGTGCAGAGGGAGACCGTTTTTCAGGTTTTATTGATTCAATGTCTATTTTTACGTCTTCCCTTTCATCATCTCCTTCTTCACCATCTGCATCACTATCTTGAGTCTAAAATGGAAAAATAAATTAAAAATAAGGGGGGGAAAGTTGACCCTGTTGACAGTCCGTGCAAATAGTGGTGCAAGTAGTAGGTACTAAATCAAACCAAAAATTCCAATTTCTGAGTAGAGCCAAAACCATCGGAGATATGAGAAGGGTACCAGCATGGACTCCCGCCAAGGGTTTGGAAAATATGTATATCAATTCTAACTTTCAGATGTGATTTCCATCTTTGACTAGCTACATTAAATGTATTGGAAGGAATCCCTCGTATATCCATGAACCAAAATTCCAAAAACATAAGAAAAACTCCTCTAGTGCTACATTTTTGAATGAAGCAAGTAGCTGCAGGAAAGCCATTGCTCATTGGGTCCTTTGGCAAGTGCACAAAACATAATGGTCAAGGATAGCTTTCAGGTGTAAACCTTCCACTTCTCACCATTCGTGCTCCCCCACCCCAGGTACTCATACCTCGATGGCAAAACCTCCTTCCACCCCTTTATATTGCCTTTTACCTTCAAACTGCCAGTCGTCCTAACCATTCAAAAACTCCCCCTCCACTGGGCCAGGAAGCTATCCACATCCATGACTCATCTGCTGCCTAGCATCATCACAATCAACTTGTACACCAATATGTGACATGTGCACAGGTAGGGAAAAGACGAAGATCACTAGGACAGCCACCAATGACTTACCGGCACACGGAAAGGGTTGACCATTGACGGTAACAGTGGCGTCCACCTCAAACACTCTGGTTCAATAGGTATACGATTTTTTGATTTGGCAACACGCTCCGCATGGGCGTCGACGATGGACCAATCAACAACGATGGTGAGTTTAGTGTCAGAGTTGCCGTCACTACCTGATTCCCGTTTAGTCACTTTGATCATGCCCATTATCATCAGCATATCAGCTATGTCCTGAGGAGACACACCTACAGAAGAAAAAATTCATTTTTACCATTCTTTCAAATGAAAATGTAAATAAAAATGGCATTTTCGATCAAGCAACTCACCAGTTTCACTGGAAAGTTCTTTAGGAGAGAAGGAGTCATCTCTGTGTTCATGCAGGTATTCCAAGATGATGCTGCGCCAATACGCGTGATAAGATACTCTCCCTAAATCCGATAGAGGCTTCTCCGGTGTCCCAGGCTGTCCTTCTTCTTTGGACAACAAGTAACCTATAAAGGAAAGACATAAGTAGGAACCAACTCCGACCATAACGTGAGCATGAAATTCTTACAAAAGGTCAGGACTACAAGATAAATTTACTACTACTAACCACTCCCTTTCTCTATTTATTTACTTACTTTTTCTTTTGTATTTCTTTTGGTTTATCATTTTCAATAATGAACCATTGGAATCGAGCATGAAAAAAAAAATTCTTACCCCCCCTCAAAATTTAATGGTTTACGTTTCAAGGTATGTAGAATCCAAAACTGCAATAAAAATATTTCTGTCTGTCCGCCGTACGGGCCACTTTTCTTAGTTACCATGAAAAAAAATTGATGAAATTCGGGTTATAGGTTCCGTTCGGCGTCTAGTTGGTCCTCGAAGCTCGACGTTACTGTGAGTCATCTCTACGGGGTTCAAAATAGGGGTTGAAATTTTCAAAACGCCTATACCATTTTTTTACGTAAATATTTTTACGGTTTTAAATAGTTCTTGAACTTGCGAGTTTTTTAAGACCATCCGGAGCATCGTACGTCCAGCCGTTCGTTCACAGTAAGGCCCCGAAGTTTGCACCGACAGGCATTTTCGACTCCAGTGTGAATGAAATTGTATACAATTCAAACCAAATCTCGTAACCAGAGACGCGCCCACAATAGGAATTTGTGAATACGGCCAATCATTGGTAGGGATCACCTGATTATATTGGCGGAGTATGAAGTCGAGTTGGTTGTTCTGTGATATTATTCAATTTGAAAAATGATGGCTCTTTTGGAGTTTGTTGGTAGGTAGTGAAACTTGAACAAACGTTGAAGTATTATTGATGGGTAAATTATTACTACGGTAAATCATTACTCAACGGTAAATTATTACACAACGGTTCATTATACCATCTACGTAGAAGGGGCTGGAGTTTGTTGGTAGGTACTTTTGCAACTTTTTTCACTCCTCATCAACAATTTCTTTTCAGAACTTCATTATGTGTGTTTCTTTTTGTTAGGTACTGTTTGTCATCGGCAGAATTATTATAGCAACATTTAACTCGTGATTTAGGTAGGTACCTAGTAACGAGTACGGGGTTAGGTACTAACCTACGGAGGGTCTGCGATCTACATAATATGCATAGAATAGTACATATTATATTATATAGACGGGTTATCTATACATAGAGCTGTGATCTGTAACAGAAGGGTATTCTATACAAAATAATAAACCGTTGTGCAGGGATTTGCAGCGTTTTTAAATTAACTACAAGATTAAATCTGAGCTCTAAGAGAATTAATATACTCATCAGGAGTAGGTATACAAACAGCTACTGACAGAATCAGGAGCTGTTTGTATACCTACTTCTGATTAGTATATTAATTTTCTTTGAGCTGTCGCTTGTTTTTTGGGTCAAATTTAGTGCCAGGAGCAGAACCTACTAGTCAATATGAACAAAATGCAGTAGAATACTTACTGAAATCTATGAGGAACCTGCCAAACCCCTGCCGTTGGTAATGGGGCAACGTCATAATACAGGATACATTGTACTTTTGCAAGCAATGTTTTTCTTTGGAAAAATAACCAACGAGATGGAATCCCTGAAAAGCAAGTAAGATTGATTATCGAAACACATTACTAAATTGCATTATATCAACGGTCATGATAATAATGGTTCCAGTCAGAAATATACCTTTTCGTCGTTCTTTGTTAATACGTAAAATAGGAATGGCTCGACGTCATAATATAACGTTTTGTGGTCCAGAAACAGTTTTGCAAGGAGGCAGAGGTTTTGGCAATAAAATTTAGCTGTGTTTCCATCCACCTGAGAGAAGAGAGGGTATTCCAAACATTATTCACTGCTGTCATGCATAAACAAAATTATTAAAAAGAACAATCCAGGAGTTACATACCTCAAACACAGACAAATCTTTGTATCGATAAATTTCTGTACCAGGAGGATGCCTCCAAGTACATTTATCCAGATGCCTTTTCAACACTGCCTTGCTTTTCGTGTATTTCAAACAAAACTCGCAAAGGAAAAGTTTACCCAATCTGAAACAAGGAAACGAAATATTACATTATATAAATATTTTTATTCCAAGGGTAGTCCTTTGATCCCCCCAAATCTCCCAAATAACGACTTTGAGGTCCTACATATTAACTAGACAGTCCCCCTAGATAATCCCCATACACTATAACAGCATGTAAGCACTGCTCCATGCAAGTTCTGTTGCATGTAAGTTGCTCGAGCCATCGCCATTTGTGTAGAAAACGTTAATACTGTTGCATAAATATTCCATTCCACCTGATCTATTTACTCAAACTAATCGATATTTTTCAAAAAGTACCTAATTGATTTGTCTTTTCAATTTCAAGCTTGAAACACTGCAAACTTCTATCAGAATTCCCAATAGCAGCGGCCATCGGTGTAAATAAGATTTGAGATATCAGCCTATGTCACTGGTCTGATAACCTTGATAATCCTCGTTGATATCCGTGCCGTCTGAGAGTTCTATATGTTCCGGGGTTTCTTTCTCAAAAAATGATAAGGATATGCTGCGTTCCTCTTAGTATGAAGTTCATCGATCCGAATGGGGGTTCATCATTTTACCGTTTTCCATGTTAACATGCGAGATCCTAGTCAACGAACAAAGTTATGAAGCACTTATAAGAATCTTTTTATACTTGTGGCTTCTCACAAAATGAGATCAAGAGATCGCTCAATTGTATCGGAATTCAATCAATATTCATGCAAAAACGAATTTGCTGTGAGGAGGAAGGAACTTGAGTAGGAGCATAATTATCAAGGCTTCGGTCATTTTGGCTAACGAAAATTCGATTTGCATTTTTTATAGAAATTGAATGAAATTTGGTTACATTTTATGATACACATGAAAACTTACTTCTGTAACCTATTCTGTAAAAGAAGAAGACTAAGTACCTACTTAACTAGAGAAAAATCAAGATTCCAAGTTTCGGCAATTTAATGTGCAAATATTCTCACCTCAAGTTTTTAAAATACAATTTCATAATACTTCGAATGGTACTTTCTTGTTTATAGAATTACACAATAAGGCGGAGCAGCTATATAAAAAAAATCAGTGATGGGGGGGATCCACGGCTGGGTATATCTATATTAATAAATCAACGATAATTTTACAGGCCTACAAACTTGGGTTTCAGGTTTCGAAAACTATGTTTCGAGAAGTTCTTGAATATTTATTAGCACTTAGGTTCCCAGGTAGTACTAGATCTCATGAAGGTAGATTACTTCGAAAATTTATGCTCATCATCGCACGCTGCATGACTGGAACTTTACTGAAATTCCGATGGTCACAGATACTTATCTAGTAGAAAACTACTCGAAACAAACTCAGGTTTCGTCGGAATTTGAAGTGATATGGGACCCAACGCCGACTGACAAAAAATCGGATTACATAAAGGAGAAGTGTAATGGTTATTACATAAGGAGTATAATTTGGAAAAGAAACATACAATTTCGTATTAAATCTGAAGGGTTGTTTCAGCTAGTGTAAGAAGTATGTAGCAGCAATTTCGTGATTCTGGATAATGCACAGAGAGACTGAATCATGTATCGATTTAATATTTTTAATTAGACAAACTGCGTTCAGAATTACAATGTTTACTAGTTCGACTGTTTAATATTTGGTGTTGGTAAGGCATTCGAATACGGCAGGTGTTAAAATACCCTAGCCACCAGGAGCGGTAGTGAATTCTTTTGCTGCCAATACAGTAAGTTAGGTGAATTATAGTGATGGTGCTGTTGGGAGTTTTGGAAATACATTTGGAATTGATCCCTCACGAATCGACTAAGACGACAGCAGGAGAATCAGGTGAATTTGAAATGAACTTCACCAGTAACGTCCAACTTCTTACCTGGCATATTCCTGAGGGAAAGGAGACGAGTACCAGGTGTGAATGTGATAGGGACCAAACTCAATTGACGCAGGACACCTTCCAGGGAGACCAGACACACTAGCAGCTCCCAAAGCAAGGATTTCTTGATCGGTTTGTACAGCAGTGTTCTCCTTAGTTACCTGCATCATCAGAAACCCACAGAATGTTAACAAGAATATGTACAACTAGCATTCAAGAAATTAATGGGATGGCAAGAATAAATTCCATCAATGTTTAGTTGTAAAACTCGCTGATTGGCTAGTCTGTGAGACAGCCAACAGTTTCCAAACTACAGTTCAGTTCAGTGACAATCGTTAATATTGTATACCCAAGAAGGGCCGATAGATACATCAGATAGTACCAGATGCCGACTATTAAGATAGAAATTGTTGACTGTAATCAACTGGGCGTACCCTAATAGCTTCTTCTCGGGCAGCTTTGACCATTTCCAGATCCTTCTGAGTCACACCGGGAGGAAGATCGTTTGACATGGTCATGAGACTAGTGATTGTAGCCACTGAAACGAATAAATCAACATTCATGAATATAGAACGCCTTTGAATTTTATTTATTAGGCACCATACAGAGACGTTTATAATACGTACTGAAGCATGCAAACACAAGGACCAGGACACAGAAAGCACAGTACATTTGGGTAGGTGGTTCACATTTCTCGGTGACTTACAAGGGCTATGAGACATAAACTTTTGATTTCCAGTGTTTTCACCACATGTTGTTTTCGATGCTGCAGTGGTTTGTAGGTGAAAGTCTAGTTGATTTTCTATTCTGCTGAGCTGAGGTTGACTATTCAACTAGTACAAACCCCATTATACTAAACGATGATCCTAAATGTCCTCCAAAAGGAAAATCTTTGAAAACTAATACTGAAAACCAAAATGTGAATACGCCGAACACCAGCTGTAAGGCCGATATGGAGTAGAGCCTGGTTCATATGGAGCGGCAATGCATCGATGTGTTGCTGCTGTCAACTTGATTGATCAAGACAAAATACATCAAGATCTTCTGAAACTGTCTGAACTGCCACAGCCTGATCTTCAGTCAAGGATACTGCATTGATCATTCTCCCTTCAAATCGTCCGTCATGTTGGTTGATTTAGATATAACGGATCCACTTTAGTATCGTTGATTCGGAATTTCTCTCAAAATGTAATATTTTAATTCACAAATAAAAAACAAGAACTATAAACGGAATACCAAATTTGTTTTACAATAAACACGATTCAACTTGGAGGATTACTTATAGCTGACGTGTGTCACGTCATCTGTTTGATGCAATGACAGATTACAGAGACGCTTTGCTGCTCCATATAAAACAATCTCAAGTCTAAAACACATGCTGTCCAGACTGACGCGTTTTGAACTTGAGCAACCACCAAACTGATTCCTCTAGTTCAGGCAAGTGTAGATAACATCTACCCACAACTAACTACAATATACTAATAAAGTGGTCTCAAATCCCAGTGAGATTCAAGAAAATGGACATCAATAATTCAGAGCTAGAAAAGCCTATTTGATGATAAAAAGTCACCAGCAACTACCAATAATAGAGGCACATAATTCAAAACTAGATCAAATAAATTTTCCCTGGGACGGTTCATCGTCCACTCAAGTATTCAAGTGGGAAACAAAAATTAGTGATGGCAGCGTGGCAATCAAACATAAATACGCGAGGCACTGGCACACAAGAATCATCAACTAGACTCACCAAACTCCACCAGTTAAAGAGAAATAAGAAAAGACGAGAAAGGATAGGTCTAGCGCCATACTTAACACCATAAAAGCGGTTTCTATTTTGTATAAAACTACAACAGATAGATCGGCAAGACTGCCAACATGCGAACGGCACCATACAAAGAAAAACAGATTTGAAATAATTCAACATCAAAAACGTACCTGTAATTTTACATAATAATTTAAGAGTCATGAAGACTAAGCGCGGTCCCTCCCCTCAAAGGTGTTAAGTTTGCGCAACAATATAGGAATATTGCCAGGCCTTTTTTTTAAAACTTGGAGTTTGTTTGATTCCAAGTCGGATATCAACAATGAAATACATTAACAAATGAGCCTGGCATGAGGATTGGGAAGACCCCCTCACCAACCACAGAGGCGATGAGGAATTAAGAGCACTTTCTACGGAATAAATACACAACTCCACAACTGAAATACATGGTAAACATAATTTAAACCTTTCTTACTGAGAATTGTGAAATAAATACAATTTTGAAAACAAAATGAGCGTAGGTAGAATAGCACACTGAAATGACACAATCTCCAAACACCAAGATGACAGGTAGGTTCAGAAACAATTATAACTAGTAAAGCTTGGAGTAGAACCAAATAGGAAAATGATACGAAAAGAGGAATAAGATCAAACATCCCACTACAACTAACATGACGCAGTAATACAGACTTCTGCTCTTATCTTTCAACACCAATGACAAGTTCAGTCAGTCCTAGGGGAAGATGCAGCTTAAAATAAGTAGATAAGGTGCCAGAGGGTTAGAGGTTCATGACAGTTTACCTCCAAGAAGTCAATGAGCCATACTGCAACGAAATGGCTGACCGTCACTCCACTGGCTGCTGACAACTTTGTCTAGTCAAAATTAGAAGTTCGGAAGAGAAGAATGCAAAACGAAGGCTTATAAAGCAAGGCCCATAATAATGTCTGATGAATGTACACGAATGGTGTATCTGGCATGGGGTGGTGTAACTGTGCAAGCCAAACTCCAGGAGGCTGGCAGAGGGAACATTATTAATATCCATGACAACATCGTTCTTTGATGTGCGTAATAATCATTACTGCTGACGCCGGTCTCTTATCCCCCAGACCATTCGCCCAAAACTCAGCCAACACCAAGTAATGAGGATTTTCTTTTAATTTCCAAGCCCTTGGTCTGCTCATGCGATGGAGCCTTGCATCCCGAATATTCCAAATTCATTCAGTCACTCTTTCAGACAAACGGACCAAGCTAGGACACGGGTGAAAACCCAGTACCGAGTCAGAAACTCAGGAAGTCTATAAGAAGCCTCGCTCAGGAAGACCGAGAAGCTGCAGCAGTCCGTAAGGAACTGAGAGTACAGAAGGGCAGAAGACAAGCGACAGGCGATCGTCAAGTACATGAGAATTTTCACTATCACATTAGTTTGAGCTTGGTATTTGGTGAAATATCTCTTCGTTTTGTTTTCTCATCTTTATTTATATTTCTGAATAGAATGTTTGATTTCTTCAAAGCGTGTTCCCTGAAATGATGGTTCAAGTCGAGATGATAATTTTCTCCTAACTAAAATTCACGCAGCTGCGCTTATAGAAATCACTTGATCTACCAGGTTTTGATTTTGATAGAAATTAATCTTTGTGTAAGGATCAACTACGCAAGTTCCAAGTCGAAATAACAAACCACTACATAAACATGGACACACCATTATCCTATACAACTGACTCTCGAAGCTAACAAGTTGGAGCTTCAATGTGAATAGCCTGTCAAAAATTAATTACGAGGTGGTAATGGACGAAGCTTACGTTTTTTGGAACTTGCTGCATGCTTTCATCAGCATTTTCCCGAGAACTCTGAAGGATGGAACCTATGCCAAACCCAGCATTCCAGACTTGAAACCCCCTGAACGGTGTAAACTGCAATACATTTGAGAACATTAATTAAGACGTGTTTGAAACCCATTTCAATTCTGAACACTCCAGAAAAGGCACGAAGTTCTACTTATTATCGATTAGAACATAATATAATGCTGAAGACTATATGTGATAATACAATATAGTTCAGCAGCTAATTGCTCTTGAACTGATACACTCTTGCCCGCCATTCTTGGTGAAGGGAAGACCACAATGAGACGAAAATATCTGGCTAATTTATCAATGTAGTGGAAGGTTTGTGTGATTGTGTATTTATAATCGTGAAAGAAGTCTTTACTCCTGGCGAAGGAATCAATAGGTTCCAGCGGGGAAGGAGGTGGTGCGGCGGATCCAGAGGAGTTTTGGTGGTTAACGGGGGCCGGTGGGTCCTTACCCTTCACAACCGGAAGAACACCAGCCTGAAGACGTTGGTGGGCTTCAGCTGCTTTCGAGTTGACAGCAAACTTGACGAGGCTGGATGGGGAAAGGGCTATGGATGGAGGCGGCGGTTTAGCGTCCTTCTTCTTCTTGGGAGCAGGTGGTGGCGACAGCTCAGGCTGCGGTACGGGTGCTTTAACAGCCGCGAACCCCCATGGCTCGTCACTGTCGGTGCAGAAGGCAGCGAATGGAAGAGTCCGCGAAGCGGTAACGTTCGATGGGTTCAGCGGAGGAACATGACGCGGGAACTGTGTCAACGGTGTCACAGGGGTGATTGCTCCAGTTTTCTCTTTGATGGTAACAGCAGAGGTGCCACCCGTTTGGCTAATGCTCGCAATTTTATTGTTGTTTGTATTGTACCTTTTAAAGAAGGCAGAGCCCATGAAGAATTTTTGTTTCTCTTTGGAAATCACTTCGGACAGCTCGAGACGCCGGCCCCCAGGATTGGAATCGGAAGTTCGGATAGGTGAGGAGTGGGATTGGGATGACTCTGAAGATGAAGAAGAATCGGGATGATTACCGTCTTCGGAGCTATTTTCGACCGTCTGCACCACTTGCTGTCCTTTCTTAGATGTCAAGCTCGCCCTGGCCGCTTTCCTAAACAAACACACACAAGCAGATATATAAGTTAACTACAATAATTTTGCTTCCTAAGATGATTCATCGACCATGTCGTTTGATTCGGGAAAAACAATACAGAAAAAAATAGTCAACTTCACGTGTATCATTATGTGGAATGAGGTATTTCTGTCACTTTCTAACTCATTTTTTTCCAAAGTATCCAGCAAAGGGGTAATGAAAATCAGATACGTTTGCAGGAAGAATAATTTTACATAAAATCTCAGAAACAAATGTATTGTAAAAGGACGGGATTATGAGCCTTTGGGCCAAGATGGATACGGGAATATATGTGAAACTGGAAGCACCAGTATCCATGCTACAACAGTGTTAGAACAAAAACTAGTAAAAAACAGTGCACAGAACGGAGACAAAGAATTTTATTGATCGAGCAACTTTAGACGGACTACATGGACGGGAAGTCCAGAAAAACAGTCTAATTGTTTATACTGACGGACACTGTTACCTCTTACAGTATCCACCCTCCAACGAGCCCCAGACGTGTTTCCCCGGGCTTTTCAGAGTCCTGCTTTTTAATTTTGCACTGGCCTGTTGATACAAAATAATTATCTTATCTTACTTCTTTACTGAAAGTAGGTAGTTTTTACATACTCTTGAACTGACATCTTCTTTTTCCATTCAACCAGCATCTCATTTTCAGGCTCAAGTCACAGGAAACCAAGGTTGGACACGTACCTGAGGTAAAGGACTGATGGATACCTGGGAAATGGGGTATTCTAGACTTACCTCAAACTCCTCAACTGCTGGACTCTCAGGCTCTTGTTCGACTTGGGGGTCTTGAGAGGCGTCGAGTCTTTGGTAGGAGTGACAGGGATCGGCGGCGCAACAGCAACAGGCGGCGCGCCGTCCATACAGAAGTTGCACCGCCATGCATTCTTGCCACCGGTGTTTTTTCTATCTGCAGCGGGCAGCATGCAGTCCATGTGAAAGCACCGTTCACAAGACCCGCACTTGATGAGACAGATCTGGAGGAACAAGATAGTGCGAACAGACAAGTATTATCAAGTCCAAGTTTCAATATTCTTGTTTTCGTTATCCTAATTTTGCAAGTGTAACGAATCATTTTGTTAAGGAGTGATCATGTAGGTACCAAGTCATACAAGAACACCCAAACAAGTTTTCCTATTACCTATTCCAGCAAAATTGTACTTATTTCTTGCACTATATTATCTTGTAGTAGGTCAATGATACCAGGTACTAAGAAATCCCTTTTATTTTCGGTACTAAGAAATCCCTCTTATTCTGAGTCATAAGTAGTTTGATAACTACTACTGTGGTCGACTGCTGCACTGAAGAGGTCTAACAGATAATCATTGCAGGCACAAAGCTTTAAAAAAAATTACCTTGTAGGTAGTCCTGTTGCAACCAACGCAAGACGTGCATTCTTCGCACCGCCAGATGTTGCCTCTAGTGGTGAGATTAGTGAGAAGATCATGCTTGGAGAGGCAAGAAGGATGCACACAAGCGCCGCAAGAACTGCATTCCGAAAGGCTCTCGATTTGACCGGCCTTATTCTTGGTAGTCCCCAGACATTCACTGCAGATGGGAAGTGCAGTTTTCTGAAACATAACATTAAAATTACGAACAATTAAACCGTTGATGAAGGTTATATACAAGCCACACTCAAAGATTCGGTAGCAAGTACGTACCTCGTCAGTGAGCATTCTACAGGTTCCCAAAAAAACAACGTTCATTTATTTACTCGAAAAATGTATTACTACAATTTCTTAAGTTGTAAGAAATTAATTCTGCATCAAACTAGACTAAATAATTAAGGTTCTTCAAATGTTCGAAAATTACTTGTGAAAAAATTAACATAATTTAATGGTTTCCAATTGATGCTGAAATTGACCAATTCAGGAAATGGAGATGTGATAAATAACAGGATAACTGTTCAGTGATTATTCAAACTGGTAAGGTACCTACTTGAAAAATGTCGAATCTAACCTTCATTTTCTCAATACACTGGAAATCAAAACAAACTATGAAAGCTGCTTTTGGGGTCATTAAACGCAAAATTTAATATCCTACGACGATTAACTCGAAGCATTTTTGATTTGATCGTTCTTATTGGCGTCTTTTTAACCAAAACCACATTTAAAAGTTTTAAAATTTGAAGATTATTTTCTAAAGGTTATGTAGTTAGTTTGATGTTATCTACAGTGCTCACATTTCCATTACAGGATACATCGAAAATACCATTTTGACAGGAATTGTGCAAAGCGAAGGTCAAGAGCTGGATGGAACAGTATGTACCTGCATATTATCATCAATTTAAAAAATTAAATTGACTATAATTTATCATTATTCATTATCGTTTATAAAATTTTGGATATGATCACTCAATTAGTTATATTTCGGTGGAAGTGTGATCATCACATGGACAGCCATCACCTCTGTGTTCGGAAGCAAGAGTCTCCAATGCCTCGGCGACCCTAAACCGGTAATTGTTGATTTCTTTGACAATGTTAACGACCCTAATAGCGTCAACAGTCTTGTACTTGTGGCTCACCACGAGACGAGGACGACTAGGCAAACATTTCCTCATAGCGTCGATCTCATCCTGAAGGGATTTCTCTCCTTTTCCGAGCATCCCTTCCATCTGATAGAACTCCACCACATCCTCCAACCCAGTTTTATCAGAATCGTTCCGCATCCGCGCAGGTTTCGCTAGAACCACTGGGGAGATGCCACCTTGGGCGCAATTATCATCGATGGAGTCAACCGTGGCTTTAGGATGGATGTACTTCCTGTACAGAGCCATCAGCGACTTCTTGAGCTCAACCCTGTTATCCGAAACTTTATTGGCGATGTTCAAATCCGCTTTGACGTCCTCCAAATACTTCTTTACCTGAGCATCGAACGCGATTTTCTGGTTTTTCTTCTTCAATAATTCCTCTGTCTGTTTTTTTGATGCTGCCATACACAATATCACGCTCATCACCCTTGATCGTTGAGATTTCAATTCCCGATGCAATTTTGCTTCAGTTTCCCGACACTGCTTCAGCTCAGCTTCTATCATGGGCACCAGTACTAATTTTAAATTCTCCAGCCGCTCAGTCTTCTCCATCTGCTCATTAACGTCACTCTTCAGACCCTTTCTAATGCTAATAATCAGATCATCTTTCTTCTTTGCTTGAGCTTCGACAGCATCTAGTGTAAGTTGTAAAGCTTTATTTTTGGTTTTGAGGATTCGGCTATCAATTCTCATTTCGTCAAGATGTTTGAACGTCTTCATTCCAGAGCCGTAGAAACTATTAATCTTGTCTTCTAACGAAAAACTTTTCTTAATTAAGAAAAGTATTTCATCTTTGAGATACTCCTTTCTCTTGGCCAACTTAGTCAAACGCCTGCAATGATATTCCTTATACTGATCGATGCAATCGTTGACAAACTTCTCGAAATTGTAAGTTTCGCGGCTGAACTTCTGAAGCAACGACTTCCTTTTGTATCGAAGTTCGACAGTATCGTATTTTATTTCCTTGACTTTAGCATTGACGAAGCTGTCATATAATTCGAAAATCTGCTTCGTAGCGGCTTTTGAAGTCTTGATAAATTTTCTAACATCATGAATAAAGACAATCATTTGGCCTTTCATTGTGTCAGACTTCAAATACTCCCGCATCAAATCCGATTCGAATTCTTTACTTTGCTTTTCTAGCTCAGCAACATAATATCTTGTGAGTTCCTCGAATTTTTGTTGGAATTTGGAAGTTTGAGTCGAATGCAGTTTCTCGTTTGCCTTCATAAACCTTTTGAGGTTTTCAATTTGGAAGAGAAAATCTCGGGTCACACTGTCCAAAGCCTTCGCTTTAGCATCTTGAAGATGTTGAATTATATAATTATGTTGATAGAGCTTTCTCCCTATGTTCATCTGTTGTTTTTCGATTGTTTCATCTTCTTCAGCCAATTTCTTCACATTAACGACTACTTCGCTTAGCTGAGGAGTATTTTCGAATTTCGGAGCCCGTTTCTCAGGCGGGACTTTGATGCGCCAAAATCCGATTATTCCTTTTTCGTCCATTGAGATCAAGGTTGAATCGTTGTCTGTAATCAGGATCTTTTTTATAGGCCAACTATGCATCTTGAACTCCATGTGAATCGCAGTCTCCATAAGTGGGAACTCAATGGAAACTATAGAAGCTTTTTCTCCGCCAACAAACAAACATTCTTCAGCATCGCCCAACGCTATAGTGTTTAACGTTTTCTGGTCCAGCTTATAACTCCGTAGTTGCTCGTTCGCTATCTGTTTCAAATTGCCATCTGCTCCAACGAAATACACTTCACCATTTCTCGTTGTTGTCACTTCGTAATTTGCAGAGTCCAAGAATATTTTTGTGTTGACATCTTCCCCAGTCTGAAGATCCCAAAAATTCACTGATCCGTCAGGATCCGTAGTGTACACGTAAGTGTCTTGGGCTCCGAAATGGACAGCGGTGACGGGGTTATTATAGCACTTGAAAACCCACATGATTTCGAAAGAAACGCAGCAATAAACCTCTATACTGCGCCTCGAATGGTTACCAGCAGCAAACAAGTGCCCTTGATTGGAAAAATTGACCAAACTACACATTTTAATTCGGAACAGACGTAGAGATTTCAGCTCGTCGACTAGAACCATCAGCATTTTCAGCTGATGTTTAAATCCTAAGAGACAATACCATCCTGAAGGATGGAATGCGCATCCATAAATTTTGTCGTCAGGATAATACTGGCACAGAACTAACTTTTTGGTTTTGTAGTTCCAAATCCTGCAACACCCTTCGTCTTTCCCAATAGAAATCATGAGCGGCTTCCACCTACATACGGCAATGGCGGGGATTCTGCCGATATGTAGTCCAGATAGCACTTTCTTGCATAGTCTCACGTCACCTTTGTCTAATACTTGGTCCACTAATATATCCGTGTAGTATATTTCTTTTCTGCCAGTTGTGCACGCCAATTTTTGACCAGACAACGAGACGGTCACAGACCTAATCAAATCTTCCTCCTTGAAATTCGAAATAATCCTTGCCGGTTCTACAGTATGCACAACGTTTTTTCTGATCCATGTGTGGGGATTGGTTTTCTCGAAAACGACCACCAAAGTTCTGGTGTAGGAATAAGCGAATCCGTTAGCAAAGGACGTAAGCCCGGTGATGTTGTAAACTCCATGTTTATAGCCTTTCGGGATGGATTTGGAGTCCATTTCTACCCTATGTTCTCCTCCCTTCTCCACAATAATTTCCACAACCTGATTCGCACGGTAGACCCCACGGACTTCACCATACTCCACGACCAACAAACGACCACACTTGGTGCCAGCAATCACCATTTCATCAGTTACCCAACAGACATCCGATATCATGAGTTTATCCGCGGCATTGAACCCGTACTGCACCCACTGGCCGTCCGTCCAGCTGATGAAGCGGAAAAGGCCGTAGCCAGTGATACACAGGATGGTGCGGTCTGCTGGATTGCAAGCAAGCTGCTTTACGTTTACAGCAGACGCAGGGGCGGGATCTCCTATTGCGCTAGTGTAGCTTTCAACGTGGCCATTCATCCTGTAGTAAATCATCATCCATTCAGGAGGCCCAGTCACAGCTACTATGTACTCATTGTCGCAAGTGAAAGATACGAACTCGAAGGTTTCTGAAGTGCACGACTTCAAAGGATTCCCCAGCAGTATCACTCGGTGACGAGTGTCTAAATTGAAAACAGAAATCGTTGGCTTACTCCCCTTCTCGACCACCGCAAT
The DNA here is from genome assembly GCA_954871275.1 of Leptopterna dolabrata. Lineage (NCBI taxonomy): Eukaryota > Metazoa > Arthropoda > Insecta > Hemiptera > Miridae > Leptopterna > Leptopterna dolabrata. The sequence goes on from OX940976.1 coordinate 13,527,940, forward strand.
GAACTTCCTGCTAGGTGAAATGGCGATCTTTGTTATAGTTTTCGTCGTTTCCGGTATCTTCATGTAGCGCTGAATATCTGTTTGTAAATTGTGGAAAAGGAACACGCGTCCTATCGAAAACAATATGGTATTCTCATCGACAAAATGAACATTTCCCTTTACATCTGTGGAGACACCAAGAAAATATTCGGGTTTCAGATGGCAAACCTTGGCAGCTATTTGTTCAGGAGTAGCCATCAGATGAACGCTAAGTTTCTTACCGATAGCTGGTTGTAGTCATAATAAAACGAAAAACACAGAACCCCCATAACAACAAACACACTGGAGATAAATCCCGATTGGGCAGAATTAATAATAGGTACTGGAGTTCCACCACAAGTACGACCGAGCAGCCGAAGACGTACGGGGATCGTACACACCTCTCCTTGTGTCACAAAGCAATCACTCCATAAAGAAATGGAAGGGGTTCATCAGAAGAGTATCCTCGCAACGAAATAGAAACTATCACAGACAATGGGGTGGACAAGGATTCTCCAGGCTCAAGGATATTAAGTTTTGCCGATCCTTCCCCATCGGCAAACCTAAAAATACCGGCATATCTAAGAAGTACCGAAGACGCATGAACCTGATAAAAACCTACCAGCCAAGAAAAGAGTCTCCCTATTATGAAAAATGAATCAACAATGTTTCTTGAAAAACTCGATTGAATTTGCGAAATATTCAACAGGTGTAATGTAAATGCAGTGCCTGGTCTATTTTGAACAATTTGTCGAAAGGCAGCTCTGGAAGTGAAGAAGTTGTTCGTTTGTTGGCAATATTATAATTAATATCACGATTGAAAGAAAATATTATAATTATAAAATGAAAATAAAATCCACCTGAAAGGTATGAGGTTTATTTATGTATTACCCGTGATTTATACAAATTGCGGAACTCTGTACAATTACGAAAATTTCTACAAAAATTGAAACTGAATGGGGTATGTGAGCGTATTTATTATATTTTTTTAAATGAAAGTAGATTCCAACCTAGGAATTTTGACACCAACCGCAATCCTATGATAAGTACTTAGTTCTTTTTCTATGACTATTTCAACCAATGGGATATGTCCATGGGTCACAAAAGCGGTTTATATTATTTTTTAATGAAACTAAGTTCTTTTCTGAGAACACCATCGTCAAAATAAGCGGGGGGGGGACGTCAGAATTGGTAGAAACTTTGAAAAATCATAGAAAAATAACTATTTATCGTAGGACAACTGCAGTTGGTGTCAAGTTCTCACTGCATCCGTCTCGCCTGGGCGGGACCTACCTGCCAACTGTGACGTAGGAAGGATCTTTGAAAAATCATAGAAAAAGAACTACTTATTGCAGGACAGTGCGGTTGGTGACGAAGTTCTCAGAATGGAATCTAGTTTCACTAACTAATAATCAGGACTCATAATACGACAATAAAAGGACTCACGGGTTCGACAATAAAAGTCCTATTTCGATTTGAAATATTTTAATGAGGAGCTGTCTACAGCCCTCTGGCTGTCACTGTCTACTCAAACTGCAAGACAAAACGGCTCAATTAGACAGGCAGCAATGCCACTGACTGACAGCTGATGTGGTTATTAAAATATTTCAAATCGAAATTGGACTTTTACTGTCGAATCCCACTTGACTGAAAAAAGAAGAATTTGAATTAAAAATAATATGAACAGCTTTTGTGGCCCACGCACATACCCATTGTTCGGGTAGCAACTTCGCTGACCTAAATTCGCTACCCAACGTACCAAGGTAGAAAATACCTACTAGATACCATCCTCTCACTATCGTACTCCTTCGATATTCACGCACACATTTAGTAAATTACTCGTACCTACAAGCAATGGCCGTTCGCTTCGCTCGCTTGCCCACCAAGTTACCCTTTTCTCGTAACAGCGCTGCACTATAAAATAAATAATATAGTCACTATAAACTGTCAAATCAAACCTGTCCCGGCTAAAAATCAGGCATGTGTGCGAAAGAACGAATTTTTTATACCGAAAATGAAGCCTGTACACGTGATACGGCGTACGGCGGACGGACATTGCATTTTTGGAATCTACGCACCTTGAAACGGAAAAGAAAAAATTTTGAGGGGGTGTTATAAAATTTTTTTTGGTGAGCGAGTACATAGGTGTATTATTCACATATTCACACAATAATAAGCCAAAAACCCCATTTTTCACTCGTAACACTCTTGGATACATTCCGATCGGGTTGCAAAGTTTCAAGACACAACTTGGGCCTAAATGGAGCATGTGTGTGAAAGAACGAACTTTCTAGACCAAAATTGAAGTAGATATGCATGATACGGACGGACATCACATTTTTGGAATCTACGCACATTGAAACGTATAAGAAAAAAAATTTTGAGGTGTTATAAAAAAATTTTTACTGGGCGAATACATAGGTATATTATTCACAGAATAATAAACCAAAATTGCTGTTCCATGACAAAGCCCCTTATTACCTCAAGGGGAGAGAGACATCATAATAAGATGAGATGATAAGGATTAAATGAAAATGAAAACAACGACCTACATTGGATTTTGCGCGAGAGAGCACTGAACAGGTTATGTTTCAATTATAATATCGAACGACAGGGGGTGGAGAAAGGGTATAAAAACCCATTTTATTGATCTGTTGACGGATCTCGGACAGCGTGTCGCTCATAACAAGGAACTGCGCCTGTTAGTTAGGAGTGGTCCACCTGACCTGCTCCAATAGCCAATCGAAGGGTTGGCTGGAGGAAAGGGTTGGGGAGCTGCGGCCCTGGGATGGAGCCACACTCCGGACGGGGCCTGCAAAAGTACTATTGGAGGGTCAGGTGAAGGTTGGGGTCTGGATCCCCACCGACTTCCTTGACCGCTCCGATGCTAGGAAGCTAATTCCCTTGTTTGAGATCCAGAACCCTGGACTCTCAACAAAGGAATGGCGACTACTGAACAGCCGAGCAGACGAGAAGGGGATGGAACTTGTGCTGACAGTAGACAAGGACTCTCTGGAATGGTTGAAGGGGCATAACTTCAAACCCCACTTCCACACCCGGAGAGTCACCTTCAGGCAGCTGTCCACACCACCAAGTGATGCTGCGGGTCATCCAAATAAACCTGCAGCATAACAAGGTGGCAACAGCCGCCCTGTGCCAGCTGCTTGCAGCTGGCAAATACGACATCGCCTTGATACAGGAACCCTGGGTCTACCGGGGCGAAATCAGGGGCCTCAATAACGCAGGAGGTAGGTTAATCTATAAACGCAATTGCGTTGATAATGTACGTGCCTGCGTATTTGTCAAAAATGACATCAATTCACTAGCTATGTCTGAGTTCTGTTTCAGGGACTTAGTAGCGGTGAAGATAACCCTCTCTGAAAACGGCCAAAGGGAGCACATAGTAACTGCCTCAGCCTACTTTCCAGGGAACTCATCTGAGGGGCCACCACCTGCAGAAATGCCGGACCTCGTTGAAAAATGCCGCGCAGACAACGTGCAGCTCCTAGTCGGCGCAGATGCCAACGCCCACCATGTTGCCTGGGGAAGCACTGACACCAACACCAGAGGTAAATGCTTGTTTGACTACCTGGTAGCGAGTAATTTATACGTAGCAAACCGGGGAAACAAACCAACATTTGTCACCACCAACAGGGAAGAGGTCCTTGACATTACCATTATTACCCCTCCACTAGATCAGAGAATAAGGAAATGGTTCGTATCCGATATCCCCTCCTACTCGGATCATAGGTACATTGTTGTGGAAATCCAAGGCGTGGGTAAAACACAGCAATCTTACCGCAATCCACGGAAGACGAACTGGGAGGCATACAGGGAGGAAGTGGAGGGCTGGTTGAGAGGGACTCGAACCAAGTTGCACAACATAGACGATATCGAGGCAGTAGCGGGAGAACTGGAAGAGGCGCTACTCACCTCATTCAACAATCACACCCCTATGACAACTAAACTCTCAACCACCGGGGTTCCCTGGTGGAACAGGGAGATAGAGGTCGTAAGGCGTGAAACACGCAAACTATATAATAGGGCGCAAAAGACGGGCAACTGGGATGCTTACAAGACCAAGTTAGCCCAACTCAGGAGCCTTATAAAGAAAGCAAAACGGGACACGTGGAGGAAGTTCTGTGAAGAGGTGGAAAACACCTCAGAATGTGCAAGACTCCAAAGAGTCCTATCTAAGGCTCCTATCAATCCAATTGGCACATTAGTTAAACCAGATGGAAGCTACACCACAACAGCTGGGGACACTCTAGTACTTTTACTGGAGACTCACTTCCCTGGCTCAGTGGTGACCGACGTTCAGGGACCTTCACCTCACCCACCAACCGGGGCTCAGGGTAGGAGAGCGACCAGAGCAGACTGGGAAGTGGCAAAGGGTGTAGCCTCCATGGAACGAATCAAGTGGGCCATCAGCACCTTTAGCCCATACAAATCGCCTGGCCCAGATGGCATTATCCCCAAACTGCTTCAGGAGGGGGGCCATGGGGTAACCAGGATACTGAGTGCTCTCTTTAGGGCTTGCCTGGCAACAGGTACAATACCCCAAAGATGGAGCAAAGCAAGGGTCATCTTTCTGCCTAAGCCAGGGAAACCTTGGTACAACCAGGCAAAGGCTTTCAGACCCATCTGTCTAACGTCCTTCATCCTGAAGACATTAGAAAAATTGGTTGACAGGTATCTGAGGGAAACCTCTCTCTCAGAGAGGCCTCTACACACCAATCAGTTTGCCTATCAACCGGGCAGATCCTGTGAGGCAGCACTGCACCACCTGATATCACGGGTGGAATCGGTGCTAGCAGCTAAGGAACTTGCCATTGGTGTATTTCTGGATATAGAGGGCGCCTTTGACAACACCTCTATAGACTCAATTATAAACTCAGCGCGCCAGCATGGAACAAACGACACCCTGTGTAGGTGGATCAAAACCATGCTGACAAGCAGAACAGTAGAGGCAGAGCTCCTTGGGGAGTCCGTGGAGATGTCTGTGGCAAGGGGTTGCCCGCAGGGCGGGGTACTGTCCCCCCTTCTGTGGGACCTTGTTGTGGACTCTCTGCTGGAGAAACTCAGCGGTCAAGGCCTCTACGTACAGGGCTATGCTGACGATGTGGTGATCCTAGTTAGGGGTCCCTTTGTCGGCACAGTCTCAGATCTGACACAATCAGCTCTGAAAGCAGTGGAAGACTGGTGTGGCACAGAGGGCTTAAAAGTAAACCCAAATAAAACCACGCTGGTTCAATTCACAAGAAAGAGGAATCTGAGAGGTCTCTCAGAACCCCAGTTTTACAATTCAAGGGTACCGTTTCAGCGTGGGGTGAAGTACCTGGGCGTCTACCTGGATGCAACACTCACCTGGAACAAACACCTTGAATACATAGCAAATAGGGGCAAGGGAGCCCTTATGTGCGCAAAACGCACATGCGGAAAAACATGGGGCCTACAGCCGCGGATGGTCCACTGGATCTACTCCGCGATAGTACGACCCATTCTTACGTACTGCTGCGCAGTGTGGTGGCCAAAGGTCAGTCAGGTAGGGGCCTGCCAAACCCTCACCAGTGTACAGCGACTGGCCTGTCTAACCATCACAGGCGCTATGCATGGTACACCCACTGCAGCCATGGAGATTCTACTGGGCCTACCCCCAATAGACATCTACATCAAAGGGGAGGCCGCAATGGCCTCCCTGAGGCTGAAATGGAATGGTACCTGGCGGGATACACCCCACCCAGGTCACACCAACATACTAAAGGCTATACAAGAACCACTGCTCGACATGGTGGCAGATGTTATGCCAAAAATCCTACCTCAACCACGCCCATATGCATCCGTGCTGATGTGGGCGGGGCATGGCTGGAAAAAATGCTGCTCCAACGATATAATCTGGTACACAGATGGATCAAAAATGGATGCAGGTACTGGTGCTGGAGTGTACGGAGCAGGACCCAGGTGGGAATTTTCCACCCCACTAGGGAATTACACCTCCGTTTTCCAGGCAGAAATATTGGCAATTGATGCTGCCGCCTCTGAGAGCTTGAGGAGGGGACATCGTGGATCCCACACCCGCATACTCTCGGACAGCCAAGCATCGATAAAAGCACTCACAGCCCCCACTGTCTCATCCAGAGTGGTCTGGGACTGTATGCAAACTCTCAACGCCCTGGCGAAACACAACAGAGTTACTCTGGAGTGGGTGCCAGGCCATAGAGGAATCACAGGCAATGAAAACGCCGATTCTCTCGCCAGAAAGGGCTCTCAAACACCCTTCACTGGCCCAGAACCGGCGGTCGGCCTATCAAAAACCACCATCAGAGGGGCCATCAACCGGTGGGTCCGCACTCAGACCACCAAAAGATGGTCACGTATAGATGGACATGCTCATAGTAAGCGGATGATGGCTAGACCCAACTCCAATGCTACTAAGGAGCTTCTCAGATTAAACCGCAGAGAGTTAAGGCAAACAGTCGGCTTCTTAACCGGCTTCCTCCCCCTGCGCTTCCATCTAAGTCGCATAGGGGTTACACAATCAACAACCCAGTGCAGATTATGTGAGGAGGCAGAAGAAAAAGTATCCCACATAATATTTGAGTGCCCAGCACTCGCCCAGCGCAGGTACAACCTCTTTGGGGCCCCAACCCCAATGAGGGAATTTCCCAGCGAAAATATAATCAAAAACCTAACAACCCTCACCAGGGGCCTGGGGTTATTTGATTAAACTGGGACACTCAGGAAAAGTACAATAAGCCAATAGGCTTCCGTGCTTTGGGGCAACCAATCCCCACCCCTGAGCGATCCCAAATACAATCTACAATCTACAATCTGTTAGTTAGGAGTAGCCTCCTCTCGCTCCTCATATTTTTCTTCTTGTTGGGCTCAATGACTCGACGGGAGTCGCGCAGCCGCCAGTTGGACGAGGTGAGAACACTGTGATGAAGGCAACTGACGGAGGATGATGGTGGGGGCCACCGCTTGCCTGGGCTACCCGCGGCATGTTCCGTTCCCCCACAAACAACCTGTGCACTAAATCCTCTCGCTGGACAAGAGTTTCAACGCGCTGCTACCATCATCAACAACAGAGCTGCGTCAAAATTAAAACCACCAACTGTTGAACGCGACATAATGAATTAGGAACAGGTACGAGCATGATCAAATAGTGCTGAAGAACGGGTCACTCGTCCAGCTCCTCGTACAGGGCGACCGCCAAGCGCTCTCACAATGGGCAATTCGTGGGTTAGAAATGTTCTCTCTTTTTGGCCAAATTCTGTTCAATAACGGAAATTAACACTTACTGACCTCATAATGAGGTGATTATGTCGGAAATTCTAGGCATAAAACGAGTGTGAGATTTGAATTTACAGAGTAGTTCAACTCAAACCCCGCTTAAGAGCGCTAACGCATCAGTTTAAACGATGTGTACATAGCAATGGACAGATGGATGTGTGCATGTGTAGAACCCGCAAACCATGTGTTGAATGGAACAGCAAATTTGTAAATAAATTTTCAAAAACATCCTCAAAAATCAAACTGAGGGGTAAGTCACTGTAAAGGTTCTTGAGGTTGCCAAGAAGGTCTGCCATTTCTGATGTTGGGTTGTTGGCAGCATTGAGGACCTTCACCTCCTTGGGCGAACTGACCTGACAGGTACATAATTTTGTTTGCCGCATTTTTACTTCTAATCCCCCTCATTTAAAAAACAACGCTCATTTTAGAAAATGGGGTTCGAACTACCATTTTTCCAGAAGTTCTAGATATTTTTTTTAAAAATCGAAGAAAATTCCTCGTTCCTTGAAAATAATTTTGGGATTTGGATGGTAGATTCGGGGAGTGTGGAATAAGAGAAAACAGACTTGCGGATCAGTATAGAATTCGGATTTTCGTCTAGTAAAAAGTAGGTAAGAATTAAAAAAATAATAAGGTCGAGACATGCAGCATGACCATTATGAGCGAATTTCGAAGTAACCCCATCTGCTATTCAATTATAACTACGTTATTAGATTCAAATGGTTTATTTGGCTTATAGGATTTATACATCTCACCTCGCACGCCAACAAAACATTTAAACAAATGAATAAAACAATGGCAGGTTTATGCAAACATACGTAGAAAAAAGAATTATAAAAATAGATGAAATAGTTTCCTACCGTTTTCAACAAAGCACAATTCCCAACTTAACAATTTATTGCCCAAGAAACGTTTTTGTAATTTACATATTTGGTATTACGTAAGTATATTTGATATATTCCAAACCTATTACAAAACAAATGTGCGCCTACATTGAGATAGACAATTTCTGGCTGGGGTCACGATTCTATACCAGCTTTGGCGATTTTATACACATTTTTAGTACTCAACTTTTGACCAACATGCTAATTCTAAAATCCCCACTTTCGATCAAACTCAACTGTTAAACATCTGACTTCCAGGATAAGAGTATGAGTCTTGTTGACTTCACCCCATTTAATCGGCGTGACTAGCTTTATACAGGTATAAACGATATATTAATTATGATCTCCAAGTATCTAGCAGAGCTTTTCACGGGGTCTGCACACCCAACTTCACTCGCCCATTACTTCTCAGAAGTCCACAGGTACACCTCCAGTTTTCGAACTAATCTTGTTCAATGGCTGAGTAATTTTGGCGTTGTATTCAGCGCTTGTACACAGAAAAATTCCTGAGTTTCCAGGATCTCCAGGTTTCCGCTGACTGACATTCTTGTAAGCTTCCAACTACACGATAAGCTCAAGACAGGTAAGCAGTCTTTCCAAATCGAGGTTTACAATCGTTAATGGAGTGACCTGTCGTTTTTTTTCCCCCAATGTATATTGCTTGGCGTTAACGAAAATAGGGTCTGTTTTCGAGAAAATGTTACATCGTATAGAATTAGAGAGAATTGAAAAAAAGGCGGGCCGTAGAGATTTCACGGCTTCCTCAAGTATCACAAAAACGCACGGAGTGACAAATTAAAATGGAATAAGCAAGATGGATATGGAAATAATATAACAACTGAAGTTATGTTTCATCTAACGTAGCTTTACCACTTTTGAACGATAAAAGGTTTGTTCGCAGTGACCATGACTGAGGGTTATCTGACTGTCAGGCGTTTGGCCGTTCCCAGTGTTCTCCTCTTTTCGGACTGTATAGTATCCACTCCCGACTGTTTGGTATTCTCCTGACTATCCGAAGCCAGATTTCTGATCGTCATTCCAGTACACAGAAGAGAGGGCGGACGAGAAACTGACCACTTGCCTTCTTGCTTCCCAGCCATTTTCAAACGCAACCCCTTTTCAAACGCTCATGAAGATGGCATTAGATCATGAAGTTTCTTACGGTTTTCTAGGAGTCAGCTAAAAATCACAAAAAGGCAGTCCGAACAAACCTACAGTAACGTTAGACCAGTGGTTCCCAACCTTTTGTGGCCCATCTCCCCTTTCTGGAGATTGACTAACAACCATCGCCCCCCTTTTCATTTTCATTATATGCCTAATTTTAATTTGAAGTAAAGTGTCAATAATAAAGTAGTTTTCTCATTTTAAACAAATTTATTACCGTATATAAAAACAACCAAAGCAGTTTTATCCGGTCACTCTTAAATAAAATAGACAAAAAATTAAAATGTACATTCTTTGCAGATTTTTTTTATGAACAAAGAAGTGAAATAATTAACTAAGATCATTGACGTACATTTAAAAAACAGGAGTACATGTTTTCATTTTTAAATTTGAATCTGAAAAAATAAGAAAGTTGACCGTTAAAATTTGAAAAAAAATGATTGAAAGTTTGAAAACTTTGTTATTGTTTTATTTTACCTTTTCAATGGCTGCCTTGTGCTTGGTGGATTTTAGTTAAAGCTTGAATATCTGGCTTTATGTTCGTCAAGTTCAGGCGCAAGTCTCCTTTGAGACAAATGTCCAACTTATTTCTTTGTTTTGTGAGGAGCTGGACAACAGAACTAAATCCTTCTTCAACTAAATATGTTGACGGGAACGAGGTGAGAAGTGGCTCAGTTTTTTCCCACAGTTGTGGATAAGTGTCCATAAGCTTCACCCAGGCTATCTCGTAACCGCTCTGCTTGAAAATGATTTTCGCCTCACAGTCATACTTCAGATCTAGAAACTCCGTCTGCAAAGAATTATCAAGCTTATCCACAGCTTCAAACGAAAATGGATCTAGAATTCAATCCGGAATTTGTAACTTGGTCAAATCTTCAAATCTTGATTCCATGTCAGTTTTTAACTGGTCGAGGTGATCAGTAAAAATTAGGATTTTGTCTTCTGGGAGTTCAGGAGTCTCGTTATCTGACACTGAACACTTTTTAAGGGTCGGAAACTGAATCAGCTCTTTACGGCCAGTATTTACCTTATGAATATCTAACTTGGCGATGAATGATGAAATAATTCCTTTGGCCTTGATCCGACAACTTCTACTGTACAGTACTATTTTAATTTTTCCCCCTTTGAATACTCATCGCCCCCTAATCGCCCCCCACTTATTTATCGCCCCCCTGATAACCCAAATCGCCCACTTGGGGGCGATCGCCCCTAGGTTGGGAACCACTGCGTTAGACTGAATGAGCGGAGACCTTCATAGCAGAGATCCCCATGGATACTACAATGCCTTATTGCTTTTATGCACGCGCGCGCACACAGCTCACCCGTGACGTACAGTCCGCGCTTTTCCAACATCCAATATCTTTATTTCGCATTTCCTTCCTTATATTACTCAATTATCATCGTCTCCCACACTCTACGCCTATTCGCAGATCTCGAACTAAAACACTCCGAAAATCATCTAATTTTTAGACTCACCGGAATACCCCAGAATACTCGATTGAGCGGGAAACGGTCACTCAACCCAAAGGACGAGAGAGGTTTTTCCAGGGGAGGTCAAAACGGCAACCAAACCCTTCGAAATCGTTACTGAACAAGTGGGAGGGTGGTCCTACCAGCTCAATTTGCATACAACAGCCCTCCCACCCACATGAACGCGTCCCCGCGTACTATCTGTGCCATTTAACTAATCGGTTTTGTATACAACTAATATTCAAATATTATGTTTGGAACGGAACGTACTGTGCTTATAACAAACAAATACCTACTAAACATACAGTAAATGATCTTATGTTTGATTAATAATATAACTTCAACACTACAAGTAGCATTTCGATTTTTGGTAAAGAATTTAAATCTGGAATAAAAAACGCTGCAACGTCCTTGTCACATGGGTTTATTATTATAGGACGTACCTACAAAAATTTTGACTGTTCAATTATTGTTTCTTTCATATTCAATAACTGAAATAACTATTTTTTATGGTTTCCTCGAATTTTGGCCCCCAACATCACTCATTGGGGTCCAATTTTTTTACAAAAAAATTATCTTTGCTCACTGATAGTGCCACTTAATTGTCTTGCTTCACCTGTTGATACTACTTCTAGGGTTATTATACACATTTATGGTGATTTCAGACCATTTCCCAGGTTTTTGACTCAATTTTGACCTCAGTTCTTCAAAATCAACTTAATATTCGGTCTTCTTCTCGCCCTAAAAAACATGGAAAACGATACCTCACTAGCTCATGTTCACTGAACTTTAATTTTTAAAAAAAAACTGCCCCCCCCCCCCCCCTTCAACCATAACCCCTGGATGCATTCCGATCGGGCTGCCGAGCTTCGGAGCACACCTAAGACCAAAATTTGTTCCAAAATATGGACCCAAACTGTGTGAGGAAGAACGACGATTTTAAACAAAAATTTATAACGTAAATTTACGGCTGAAACTTCGTTAGAACCTCAATTTTCCATTCGTTGGTCAAAATCGACTTCATATTCCGTCTCCTCGTCATAAACAACTTGGGGAACGATGTCTCACAAGCTGATGTTACTAAAACACAAAAAACCCTATTTTTACACCCATTTTTCACCCATAACACCCCTGGGTATATTCCGATCGGGCTGCAGAAGTTTCGGGACACAACTAGGGCCCAAATAGAGCTTGTGTGCAAAAGAACGAATTTTTTAGACAGAAAATGAAACGGACATATGGATGATACGGCGGAAGGCGTACGTCGGACAGCGGACGGACATTGCATTTTTGGAATCTACACACCAAAGAAAAAAAACCACAGTCATGCAGCATGGCTATAAGAGCGAATTTTCGAAGTTTTCGGCATCTTCCTCCTCCGCCTAAAATTTTCTGAAAATTAATTTTCGGCCAATGTTTTCCCAACTTGATACCAAACAAAATTAAAACAGGAGTAGTTTTACGCAAAGTAAAATTTGGGGTGGAAGGAGGGGGAGGGGAAATCAAAAATGTTTTGAATACCAGAAGAGTAGGTATTGGGTACGTAACAAATTTTTTGTTCCATTTTTTGCCGAATAACACCTCGGTTTGTAGATTTTCTAACGCTGAACACGATGGTGAAGTCAGAATTGCGATATCCCATTCCGTTATCAGATTAGAGCAGACGAACCAGGAAGAACATCTCAAGAAATAACCACGTTCCTTCATCTTCAAAGTGCTCCAGTTTGAGAATGGAGTGAGATATCGCAATTCTGATTTCACCATCGTGTTCAGCGTACAAAAACCTTTAAAATGAGGTGTCACTTGTCAGACTTTTTCATTTTGGGAATTTATGGGTAATTTTCCCCCCCTAAAACTCCCCCTTAGGGTGACCCGATTCTGCCCATCTTCGAACTTAGCCTGTCGATTGCCAAGACAGATTTTTCGTGCAAATTTGAACTTTTTATCTCAATTCTTTCGAGAGTTATCGTCTGGAATGACACATACATATATAAATATATATATAAATATATAAATATATATATATATATACATATAATTTTTGGTGTCTTTCGGCAGGGAATTCAGGATGGTCTGAAACGGATTTTGGTATAAAAATCTTTCGGAAATTCGAGTTTTACAAATTTTGGACCGAGAACAATAGCTTCCTTTTCTTCGAAAATTCGCTAAAATTATGAGGGGGTGTTACCTATACAATTTTTTTGCTAAGCGAATACACAGGTGTATTATTCACAGAATAATGAACCAAAATTGTCCCAGATACATAAAACACGGGTTTTAGAGCGCTAACTTCCTTATTTTGAACAGCGATGAAGGCTTTTTCTTGTTTTCCCAAGTGAGAAAAGAGGGTCACAATCACATATTTATTTGGGTTGCATTAATTTCTATGTAAGACATTTTTCTGTCGATTTTCTTTGGACACCTTTGATAACTTTGAACGATTGTCCGGAAAGCCGAAAATAATTATTTTCCACGGTATCGCTGGTTATACACCAAAACAAGGCAGAATTTCTTCCTTATACTAGTACTTCAAAATCCCCTTCCGTAGGAAAATACGAGGGAATGTTCTTCCGGGGCACAACATTGTCGTAAATAGCCCAGTATTTGGTTAATTTGCACCTAGCACGGCACAATGAGAGTCACCCGTAGGTCTAAAAAATGTAAGCTTTATTTTATTTTATTTTTTTTAAATGAAAGTAGATTCCATCCTGAGAATTTTGACACCAACCGCACTCTCCTACGATTCTCTAGTAGTTTTTCTTCTATGATTTTTAGAAGTTTCCCACACTGCAAACGCGGTTGGTGCCAAAATTCTCACGATGGAATCCTCTTTCATTTTTAAAACATCCAGTAGAGTAATGCACGCATTACAGATGAAGCCCCTATGATGGGCTATAAGATAATCCATTCCCACCCCTTCACAATAGAAATAAATTTCGGGCTTCCGGCGACGCAGTGCACAACGGTCAACAAACAAACGCAGCAAATCATTACACAACGGTCGACCAAAAACGTTGCAAATTATTACACAACGGTTCACTATTTACCTTTATAGATGCCTCTTTGCGTAGCTCAGTTTTCTGTGGACAAACCCTACCTTCGTGCTTCCCACAAGAGAACCCAAAATCGAGTACTGGAGCCAGACGGGCAATCAAATTTCATACCTATGCGGTGGAATCAAGAATTAATTCTATCATTAACTATTTGTTGTTATTCATGAAGCATAACGTTTGTTCAAGTTACAAAAGTACCTATCAACAAAATCCGAAACACCCATCATTCTTCAAATGAAATAATAGGTACTATCTCGGAACAACCAACTCGACTTCATACAGCCATCGTCATACTTCATCACCATCAGTGTTCCCTAGCAGTGATTTACATGGGCCGGATGTATACCTACCGTTTGATTCACGATCGTGTTGACGAAGCTTTTCGGTGCAAACGAACGGCTGGTCGTACAATGCTCCGGGTGGGCTCAAAAAATTCTCTAGTATGAGATCAATTTAAAAACGTAAAAAAAACCATATCCTTCTAATAAAAATTTTCGAGCTACGGCGTTCAAGAAATTTCAACCCCTATTTTTCACTCCCTTGGAGATTGCAGAGAGTGACGCTGAGCTTTGCGGACCAACTAGACTCCAAATGGGACCTACAAACCAAATATCATTAATTTTGGTTCACGTTAACTAAGCGAAGTGCGAAGTAAGACGGAAGGACACAAACTATTTAATTCCCTTTTCGGATTTTACGCACGTTGAAACGAAAACCTCTCGTTTTCCTCATGCTCGATTCTAAAGGTCCTGCTCAATTCATCGATTGCTCAAAGGTCATGCTCGATTCATCGCTGAAAACAACCATATGAATCGGTTGAGAATTAAGCCCTAGGCAGCGCACACAGGATTAAGCCAAAATCCCCACTTTTTACAGCATTAACCCCCCCACCCCCCACCCATCTAGAAGTAAATTCCAAAATTACGGCGACAGTTTTGTGATCCGAAAAAAAATTGCGATTTTGATGAAGATTTTGTCACATACACATAGACCTGCATACGTAAATCTATGGCTTTTGGTTTATTATTTTCAATAATGAACCATTGGAATCGAGCATGAAAAAAAAAATTCTTACCCCCCCTCAAAATTTGATGGTTTACGTTTCAAGGTATGTAGAATCCAAAACTGCAATAAAAATATTTCTGTCTGTCCGCCGTACGCCGTACGCCGTACGCCGTACACCGTACGCCGTACGCCGTACGGGCCACTTTTCTTAGTTACCATGAAAGAAAATTGATGAAATTCGGGTTATAGGTTCCGTTCGCTGTCTAGTTGGTCCTCGAAGCTCGACGTTACTGTGAGTCATCTCTAAGGGGTTCAAAATAGGGGTTGAAATTTTCAAAACGCCTATACCATTTTTTTACGTGAATATTTTTACGGTTTCAAATAGTTCTTGAACTTGCGAGTTTTTTAAGACCATCCGGAGCGTCGTACGTCCAGCCGTTCGTTCACAGTAAGGCCCCGAAGTTTGCACCGACAGGCATTTTCGACTCCAGTGTGAATGAAATTGTATACAATTCAAACCAAATCTCGTAACCAGAGACGCGCCCACAAGAGGAAAATTGGCGGAGATAAAATCATTGCTAGGGGCCACCTGATTATATTGGCGGAGTATGAAGTCGAGTTGGTTGTTCTGTGATATTATTTCATTTGAAAAATGATGGCTCTTTTGGAGTTTGTTGGTAGGTAGTGAAACTTGAACAAACGTTGAAGTATTATTGATGGGTAAATTATTACTACGGTAAATCATTACTCAACGGTAAATTATTACACAACGGTTCATTATACCATCTACGTAGAAGGGGCTGGAGTTTGTTGGTAGGTACTTTCGCAACTTTTTTCACTCCTCATCAACAATTTCTTTTCAGAACTTCATTATGTGTGTTTCTTTTTGTTAGGTACTGTTTGTCATCGGCAGAATTATTTTAGCAACATTTAACTCGTGATTTAGGTAGGTACCTAGTAACGAGTACGGGGTTAGGTACTAACCTAAGGAGGGTCTGCGATCTACATAATATGTATAGAATAGTATATATCATATTATATAGACGGGTTATCTATACATAGAGCTGTGATCTGTAACGGAAGGGTATTCTATACAAAATAATAAACCGTTGTGCAGGGATTTGCAGCGTTTTTTCACTCACGGATTTGGATTCTGGATGGTCTGAAACGGATTTTAATGTGGTTCTTTTCATTCTTGGCTGTGCCTTGTCCTCTTCTGACCATATCAAATATATAAGGACGTCTCTTGCTACTAAGGGACGTCCTAAAAACTGAACGCACAACTGAACCTAAAAAACGTCTGCCAATTCGAGTAGGCAGTATAGCTTCCTCACTTGAATCGCATGAACGTATAAAGTGATTGGGCAGGTTCATTTTGATACGGGGCCATCTGCGATCCAACCCGCGTGTACCCTAAAAATTTCAGCTCTCTACGACTATTTTTCGAGGAGTTAGAAGCGTTACAAGGAAACGGCTAATTTTCATGTGCGCGCATGCGCAGACTAAGTTACAGTACGATTTCAACGAAATTCATGAATATGGAACTATCAAAGTATTATTCCTCATCGACCCTCTAAGATTCAACTCATTTCAACGATATTTAGGTTGGTTATGGGCTTTTCAAGTATTTCACGTTTGCGCAAACGCAGACGAAAGTTACCGTTTGTTTTTCAGTGATCTTGGTATAGGACGGTCAGTGAACCGACCCGCACCTACCCTTCAAATTTCAGCCCATTTCGAACATTATTTCGGGTAGTTATGGGCGTTACAAGGAATTACCACAGAAGACAGACAGACATGGAACCAAAAACGCTGCAAAGTCCTTGTCACATGGGTTTATTATTCTATCGGACACACCTACAGAAATGTTGGCTGTTCAGTTATAGTTTATTTCATGTGAAATAATTGAAATAGATGAAATAGAGAATTCTGATTGTTTTCTTCTTTTTTCCCCCCCAAATTATCTTTGATCATTGGTAGTGCCATTTAGTCGTCTTGATACACGTGTTGATACTACTTCCAGTGTTATTATACAAATTGATGGTGATTTCAGACGATTTCCCGGGTTTTTGACTCATAAAAAATCAATTTTGGGAGCTGAACATTTGGTAGAACCTCGATTTTCCACTCTTAGGTCAAAATCGTCTTCATATTCGGTCTTCTCGTCCCCAGAAACATGGAAAACGATACCTCAAAAGCTCATGTTACTAACATGTTACTAAAACACAAAACGCTGCAAAGTCCTTGTCACATGGGTTTATTATTCTATTGGACATACCTACAGAAATGTTGGCTGTTCATTTATTGTTTCTTTCATGCGCAATAATTGAAATAGCTATTTCTAATGGTTTCCATTAATTTTGGCCCCTAAAACACAAATTAGACACGCTTTTTTTTAAACTATCTTTGATCATTGGTAGTGCCATTTAATCGTCTTGATCCACGTGTTGACACTTTTTCCAGTGGTATTATACAGGTTTTTCACTCATAAAAAATCAATTTTGGGAGCTGAACATTTGGTAGAACTCAATTTTCCACTCTTTGGTCAAAATCGACTTCATATTCGGTCTTCCCGTCCCCAAAAACATGGAAAACGATATCTCAGAAGCTCATGTTACCAACATGTTGCTAAAACGCAAAAAGTTACTATTTTTACATACATTTTCACTCATAACACCCCTGGGTATATTCCGATCGGGCTGAAACGTTTCGGGACACGACTAGGGCCCAAATGGAGCATGTGTGCGAAAGAACGACTTTTTTAGACCAAAAATGAAGCCGGTACACGTGATACGGCGTACGGCGTACGGTGGACGGACATTGCATTTTTGGAATCTATGCACCTTGAAACGTAAAAGAAAAAATTTTGAGGGGGTGATATAAAACTTTTTTGCTGAGCGATTACATAGGTGTATTATTCACAGAATAATAAACCAAAATGTTCCTCGTTGTCTGAAACGCAAAATGGTAGTGGAAATTTTCATTTTTGAGCACTTAATTTTTTTTTTACTCAATCACGAATCCAAGGCTTCTCTACCGTCGGTAGTGAGGAAGCAACAGTCGACTGCACGAAGAACCACGGGAATCGGATGCGTGAGCATTACACATATTTCGTCACATACACTCAGACGCACATCGTCTAGCCCCCCCCCCCCCCCCCACCAACTAAGGATATGGTTTTACAATTATCAAAAACGGATTTCCATGTGCTTTAGTAGGCTATAGGTTGACCCCCTTCAACCCTAAAATTGAAAACAATAGGGGCACCTAATAATGTGGATCTGGTGAGAAGGAATTAAGAGAAAGAGAGTCCGGCGACAGCGGGTAGTATTAGAAAGGGGTCAATAACACAGAGGGTGGCCACAAAAGGTCAGGATGTCGATCGATTCGCAACAAGAGAAGACGTAATGTGAAACAGGTGACGTATTAATTTGAAACAGCCGGTGAATGAAACTACAACTCGTGCATAATGAATGAAAACCACACAGAATTGTTCATTACAGACTAATGGAACAAACTGATGGTATCCAGTTAGAAAAAGAAAAACGCTGCTAAGTCCTTGTCACATGGGTTTATTATTTTACTGGACGTACCTACAGAAATTCTGGCTGTTCATTTATTGATTCTTTCATGTGAAATAATTGAAATAGCTATTTCTGATGGTCTCCACCAATTTTGGCCCCAAAAAACACGAATTACGCTTCTTTTTTCCAAATCATCTTTGATTGTTGATAGTGCCATTTTTAACTGTCTTGATTCACCTGCTGAAACTACTTCTAGTGTTATTATACAAACTGATGGTGACTTCAGACATTTCCAAGGTTTTTGACTCATAAAAAATGAATTTTGGGAGCCGAACCTTCATTACAACCTCAATTCTTCACTCTTTGGTGAAAATCGACTTCATATTCGGTCTTCTCACCCTAAAAAACATGGAAAAAGATACCTCAAGAGCTCATTTTACTAAAACACCAAAAAACCCTATTTTTACACCCATTTTTCACCCATAACGCCCCTGCGTATATTCCGATCGGGCTGTTATGCATGCCCGAGTAGTTATGCATGATACGGCGGACGGACAGTGCATTTTTGGATTCTACGCACCTTGAAAAGTAACAGAAGAAATTTTGAGGAGGTGTTATAAAAACTTTTTGCTGAGCGAATACATAGGTGTATTATTCAAAGAATAATAAACAAAATTGACGTTCGAGTCAATAAGTATAAATATAAATAGTTAGGATAAACCACTGAAGTTCTGAACAACTTTTTGAACGTAAACCATTTTTCCGGTAACACCTCAACTTCAGGTTCTGTACGTAAGAACTTGAATTTCTCCGCACAACGGAAAAACATTGAATAATGTTGATGGTATCTATCTATCGGTAGTACACCCAAAAAGAACAGAGCACAAAAAAAGGAAAAATTCAGCGCAAATTAAAACTACTTCCATCAAGATGCTAAAGCTACGAGTTTTTGAAAATTGCATCCTTATTTTTCAACCTTTCCGATTTACCTACCGGGTTTTATGAGCGTTTTTAATATCATCCCCAGCCCAAACGAAACCCTTAATTTTTTAAAAATCCAACGTCAATTTTGAACGGCCAAAACGTTTTATCGTAAATCTACGGCCCGACCCGTACGTATACCCTACAAATTTCAACATGTTACGACCATTATTTTAAATAATTATGCGCGCTGCGAGATCGCTATTTTCGGATCAACTGATCGGGGTGGCTCCACAACCTTTTCATTTCAAATTTTAGCAGCGCTGAATAAGAAATAAATTAGCCTCAGGCCTGGACAACTGCTTGTGCGCTATATTTTTAATGTTTCGGAAAATTTGGAGGGAGGAGTCGTTGTCGAGGAAAAGTCGTGGCAAAAATATGTTCCGGATGCTGAAAGTTCAGGCTAACATGGGGAATTTCAATTTGCGGGAAAACATTTCAATATGACGGGAAAAAGCTATACGAACAACAAAGGAGGGTGCGGAAATTGGGTAATGTCAATACTTCTCAACCTACAGCACACAACCTTACCTACATGATCAATTATCTGGAGAGACCAACAACCTCACGGATATGCCCTCGCCCACCGGAAGCAAGTACGTAAATATCAAACGGTCACATAAATTAAATTAACGTCCACAATCCGAAGGTAAACAAGCTCAAGTCGAGTCATCGTTCACCTATCAGTGGCGGTACCGAACAGTGGTGAGCAGATATACATTGAAAAAAATGCCTAAAACGATAACACAAGCAAAACAAATTAGGCTGCTACAATCACAACAACGAAGCAAGATCGGGTTCTTCAACCTCACTAGGTTCTGCCAAGTCATTTAAGTGGTAAACAAAACCTGCCTCAGTGATAATGTTCACCATCGCGATGTCATCAAATACGAACCATTCACGAACACATCAAAACAAATCGCCGTACTGTATAATATCTCGACATGTCAACCAACACGTTATTCCAAGTACAGTCGAGGGACAAACAAAACTTGAGAAAACAATTATAAGACCACGGTGCAATACTTCTTACTGTAGACACACCAGAATAAGTAGCACGAGCAGAACACCCACAAACTTCATAAAATTACGAGCTAGGATTTGGGTCAGAAAGGCCTTTTTTCAACTCGAAAAACATGAAAACACACGCTCACATATAAAATTGAACATCTCGAAATAAACAGTGTTATAAATTGAATTACTCATCGAATGACGGCGAATTCGGTCCTCGGGGCAGATGTTTAAAACCAATGAATTTTGTAAGTTTTGAAACTTTGAACTCTTAATTTTTGAAGGGCTAAAATAATTTTATTTAGTAACTCCGAACATTCAGCACACGTTATACAACAGAACCGTAATGAAATGAGTAAGAGAGAATTCGAAACTCGGGGCACATTATTTAGAATTTCAAGAATTTTAGAATGAATTTTAAAAGTTTGGGAACTTCGACATCATAATTTTTGAAGGGCTAACACAATTTTATTTTGTAACTGAACATTCCGCTCACATGCTATACAAAAGAACTGTAAGGAAATGAGTGACAGCAAATTCGGAACTCGGGGCAGAAGTTAAGAGCCAATGATTTTTAAAAGTTCGGAAACTTGGAATTCATAATTTTTGAAGGGCTAACATAATATTAAAAGTTTGGAAACTGAACTCCTAATTTTTGAAAGGCTAACTTAATTTAATTTAGTAATTCCGCACACGTTATAAAACAGAACCGTAAGGAAATGAGTAAGAGCGAATTCGGAACTCGGGGGACACTGTTTAGAACCAAACCGAATTTTAAAAGTTTGGAAACTTGGAACTCATAAGTTTTGAAGGGCTAACATAATTTTATTTTTTAACTGTGAACATTCCACGCACAAACGTTATACAACAGAACCGCAAGGAAATGAGTAAAACCGAATTCGGAACTCGGGGCAAATTGTTTAGAGCCAATGAATTTTTAAAGTTTGGAAACTTGGAATTCATAATTTTTGAAGGGCTAACATAATATTAAAAGTTTGGAAACTCTGACCTCCTAATTTTTTAAAGGCTAACATAATTTTATTTAGTAATTCCGCACAAGTTATAAAACAGAACCGTAAGGAAATGAGTAAGAGCGAATTCGGAACTCGGGGCACACTGTTTAGAACCAAACCGAATTTTAAAAGTTTGGAAACTTAGAACTCATAATTTTTGAAGGGCTAACATAATATTAAAAGTTTGGAAACTCTGACCTCCTAATTTTTTAAAGGCTAACATAATTTTATTTAGTAATTCCGCACAAGTTATAAAACAGAACCGTAAGGAAATGAGTAAGAGCGAATTCGGAACTCGGGGCACACTGTTTAGAACCAAACCGAATTTTAAAAGTTTGGAAACTTGGAACTCATAATTTTTGAAGGGCTAACATAATTTTATTTTTCAACTGTGAACATTCCACACACACGTTATACAACAGAACCGCAAGGAAATGAGTAAAACCGAATTCGGAACTCGGGGCAAATTGTTTAGAGCCAATGAATTTTTAAAGTTTGGAAACTTGGAATTCATAATTTTTGAAGGGCTAACATAATATTAAAAGTTTGGAAACTCTGACCTCCTAATTTTTTAAAGGCTAACATAATTTTATTTAGTAATTCCACACACGTTATAAAACAGAACCGTAAGGAAATGAGTAAGAGCGAATTCGGAACTCGGGGCACACTGTTTAGAACCAAACCGAATTTTAAGTTAGGAAATTTGGAACTCTTAATTTTTGAAGGGCTAACATAATTTCATTTAGTAACCCTTGACATGGCGTTCACATACTTATATAACCGTAAGGAAATGATGAACTGCTTGAAATGAGCTGAAATTCAAAGGAGGTGGAGCCTGAGAGTAGACAGGTATGATACGATGACTGATGAGTCCAGTATCCGACATTTTAACGGCAAAATGGAGTTAGTTATTTCTAGGGCTCGGATTCGAGCATATTTGCATTTTTTTTTTTCCTGAATAGTAAACATTGAAAGAAGCCCTTGTTGGTAGTTTCACCACTATGGGACCAACAGAATTTAAATTTATCGAGAATATAAATGCATAAAACCGCGGTTTTCAGAATAAACGCATATAAATTCATATTCTAGTGGTTTTCGTCTAAATACTTCGTTTTTCTTCAAATTTTCCCCGAATTCGGGCCCTGACTATCCGTAAGGTTCGAAAACAGAAATTATTGAAAAGCGTATATATCTGCTGCAAATACAACTTCATATTTTTTACCTTCAGTGAGGCCATTCACGCACCCAATTACAGTGGCCTTCGAGGGTTGCAGGTTTTAATCCTCTGCCGGATTTTCCCATGAAGTGGGGGAAGGTTCGACCCTGGTTATGGTATACATTTTAATTACCGATCTAAATTTAATTTTATTGAACGATCCAAGAAAATCATTCAAAACTGAAAATATAGAAAAAATTCTTGTTGTACAGACCAACACGAATATCTACTTCAATGACTCGTCTAGTAGTACTGAACATTTTGTAAGTAGACTTTTAATCTGTAGCGTGTATAAATGAAACTTGTCATATATTATATACCTGAAACTTGTAGATACAATTATACATACAATATATACATACAATTTGAAAATAAAGCTCGTAGGTATATATAAAGATAAGTTGTAGATTTTTTCGGTTCACTTTCCTTTCTATAGTTTTTAACGGCGTTTTTTGAACATATCTATCGAGCATAAAACGATCTCGAGCATATCTGGAGATTTTATCGAGCATATCGATCCGAGCCCTAGTTATTCCGTAGGACACCTGGAAAAGACCAGTTAATATATAAATGCGGGCAGATGGAGGAGTGGATCTTACCTTGGGAGACTCGAGTTCTTTCTTCTTGAACTTCCTGGGGGACTTGGAGCCAGGTGTTCTGGATCTGCCGGCTTCTCTGCTTGAACCCGGTTCGTCCACCCCCGTCGCTTTGTACACTTTACCCTCGAGAGTCAGGAGACCCCGTTCGACGGCTCTTTTCAACGAGGATTTCACTATAAGAGTAAAATCGACGCCGGGTTTGACATTGAGACAGTTGCTGTGGCCGATGTATTTCTCTATCGTTTTCACAGAGCTGCCGTCCGGATCGTCAATTTCCTTGACGGACCTGGCAACGAGCTTCGTCAGATCCGTGTCTTTGTTGACGACGAGGAACCGCGATTGCATGCAGCCGGGATCCTTGTAACTGCATTTCCCTTTGTTGTAGACTTTCAAAATCAACCCTTCCTCGACTAGTTTTTCGATTTTGTCGGCTATCGCTCCTTCGGAATAGCTGTGATTCTGACGCACGCCGTGGCATACCCGCTCCAAAGACGGTCTCTGCTTCTGTTGCCGGATTTTGTTTATGGCTTCCACCGCCCATTTCGCCCACTGCGACGAAGGCACGTCCGAGTCCTTCATCTTTTAAAAATCCGCAATTCCGCGAGTAACGCGTTACTAAAAAAAATTCTAAAACAAAAATTTCGCACTGTTCCACAAGATGCCGTTCAATATCGGTCGCGTAACGATTTCACACCGTGAATGCGTCGTTTAAAAATAACTTTTCGTCTTCTGTTGGATCCGGGCCTCCAGAAACGTCACCTAAAACACAAGGAAATCTACGTCATGAATGAGTAACACAAAAAGTACGGCAATATTGAGCAACAAGGCGCTTGAGAAGGCGGGAGATCGAGATTTCCATCAGGAAAATAACGACATCCCGAGCGTTTGAAGAACGAAGTGATGGTTTTGTAAATTGAATGAATATTTGAGGTAAGTGATGGAGCAAGTATCGGAGCGAAATCGTGAAACGCAAGGTGAGAAATAGCGCGGGACGGCTGGCCCCCGTTGGATCGGCCGTCGATCGCCATCTTAGCTTTGCACAAAACTTTGAAGCGATTTTAAAACAAGAAAACAGCGTTGTAGGGCCGGAAAAATGTAATTGTTAATTCTATTGTATATAAAATAATCTACTGAGAACGAGTTACTTACCCATAGCGGCTTCAAAATGAAAATAATCAGCGATAAAACACGCGGGTCGGCAGGGCAGAAGGGAACCGATCTACCTCCTCTGCTCGGGCGACGGGGTTGTTTTCAACGAACAATTCACCACGAAAATACACAACACCCGAGCACAATCACGCACTTTTCATTCCGACAAACGATACGAACGTGTCTGTTGGATGATTTCTAAAAGTTTTCAAGGCGAAACAGCGCTGTTAACAATGAGGAATTATCGAAAGAAAATCGGACATTACGGGAGAGCTGGCGATGTGTTTTGTTGCGGTAGACATGTTGAGATGACGGGCCAAGATGGCCGTCAGCCCTGCTTAGTTCAACAACGCATTCTGGAGTCGGCTATTGAAATACGACACACGGGGGCTTCAAATTGATCACCCACCCATTAGAGCCCCCTTCCCCACCGCCGAAAACATTTTTATTTTTCCTACCGCCTCCAAAGGGTTTTCCTTCTACTTCGGCAACGACTACCTGACGAACCAAATCGAGAGACTTCGAGAAAAATCGAACGAATAAAAATAATCAAGTCCGTCAAGTTGGATAAATAAAGTATGAGCAGGCTTTCTCTTCAAACGGCGGGTGCGATGAATTCGCATAAAAACCTGCGGCAAGGTCACATGGACGGTGAAACGATTTCTCCGCACGCCTAGAGATTTACAGCCACATAATTCGTTTGGCGGATTCGCGAACCCAACCCAAGATTGAAACATTATTTGTTATTATTGTAATCTACTACAAGGTAGACTGCCATGTTATTGAAGATAGTACAGCATAAATTTTTGAGAATGGTTGCATATATACAGGGTGATCCGCTCGTAGATGCAAAAAGATTTTTCCGTGAAATTACATCAAAAACGCTCCAAATCCCTGCACAACGGTTTATTATTTTGTATAGAATACCCTTCTGTTACAGATCACAGCTCTATGTATAGATAACCCGTCTATATAATATGATATGTACTATTCTATTATATGCATATTATGTAGATCGCAAACCCTCCGTAGGTTAGTACCTAACCCCGTACTCGTTACTAGGTACCTACCTAAATCACGAGTTAAATGGTGCTAAAATAATTCTGCCGATGACAAACAGTACCTAACAAAAAGAAACACACATAATGAAGTTCTGAAAAGAAATTGTTGATGAGGAGTGAAAAAAGTTGCAAAAGTACCTACCAACAAACTCCAGCCCCTTCTATGTAGATGGTATAATGAACCGTTGTGTAATAATTTACCGTTGATTTACCGTAGTAATAATTTACCCATCAATAATACTTCAACGTTTGTTCAAGTTTCACTACCTACCAACAAACTCCAATAGAGCCATCATTTTTCAAATTGAATAATATCACAGAACAACCAACTCGACTTCATACTCGGCCAATATAATCAGGTGATCCCTACCAATGATTGGCCGTATTCACAAATTCCTATTGTGGGCGCGTCTCTGGTTACGAGATTTGGTTTGAATTGTATACAATTTCATTCACACTGGAGTCGAAAATGCCTGTCGGTGCAAACTTCGGGGCCTTACTGTGAACGAACGGCTGGACGTACGATGCTCCGGATGGTCTTAAAAAACTCGCAAGTTCAAGAACTATTTAAAACCGTAAAAATATTTACGTAAAAAAATGGTATAGGCGTTTTGAAAATTTCAACCCCTATTTTGAACCCCTTAGAGATGACTCACAGTAACGTCGAGCTTCGAGGACCAACTAGACGCCGAACGGAACCTATAACCCGAATTTCATCAATTTTTTTTCATGGTAACTAAGAAAAGTGGCCCGTACGGCGTACGGCGGACAGACAGAAATATTTTTATTGCAGTTTTGGATTCTACATACCTTGAAACGTAAACCATCAAATTTTGAGGGGGGGTAAGAATTTTTTTTTTCATTCTCGATTCCAATGGTTCATTATTGAAAATAATAAACCAAAATGGAGTAAAATGCCGCCAACCGCATATTTTTATCTCAATCCGTTCTCGAGATATGATTTTTTAAAGGTTTTTTTTCAGGAAAACCATGTTTTTAGCGAATTTTCAAAGAAAATGAAGCTATTGCAATGGCTTCGAAATTTAAATAATATAAATTTTTGGAAATTTTCTTCATAGAAATCCGTTTCAGACCATTCTAAAACGATTCCTGAAATTTAACACTTTTTTATATGTATATATATATATATGTGTCACTCCAGACGATAACTCTCGATAGAATTGAGATAAACAGCTCAAATTTGCACAAAAAATCTATCTTGGCAATCGAAAGGCTAAGTTCGAAGATGGGCGAAATTGGCCTACTCTAAGGAGGGTTTTGGCGCATTTAAAGTGCGCAAAAATTACCCAAAAATCCCCAAAATGTTATTTTCCAACAAGTGACCCCTCATTTTAAAGGTTTTTGCACGCTGAACACGATGGTGGAATTGGATTTTAGATATCTTGATCCGTTCTCAAATTAGAGCATTTAAAGTGCGCAAAAATTACCCAAAAATCCCCAAAATGTTATTTTCTAACAAGTGACCCCTCATTTTAAAGGTTTTTGCACGCTGAACACGATGGTGAAATCGGATTTTAGATATCTAAATCCGTTCTTAAATTAGAGCATTTAAAGTGCGCAAAAATTACCCAAAACTAGGATAATCTTTAAACTCTTACCCCCCCCCCACCCCCTTAGAGTGGTCAGATTGAAAAATGTGAGAAGTATTAATTGAAGACGAGAGTTCGAAGCAAAAAAGGGGGAGGCAAACGATTAGTACAACTCCTTGAATTTCCCATTTGACATATAATTTATTGTTATGATACCTTCATAGATAGACAAGTACCGGCCCACGTATTACTAGAAGGAAGACGAAAGAAAAAATCTATTTCAAATTATTCAATTTAGGTACTAACAGTAGGAGGAAGAAGGTTAGGTAGGTATCTTATCAATTTATTATCAGTATCATACGAATATTTGATATTCAAAGGTAGGTAGGTACTTAACATGATAAAAATAATATCAATGAAGAAGGAAGGATCTACCTACCTAGTAGAGCAAATCTTGAACTGGTTTTAGATACCAGGCCTGAAATCGTAGTCAAGAGGAAAGGCCATTCAGAAGGAACAAGGAATCTACTTATAACAAACGGTAGAATCAGGATGGACAAAACGTACAAATTAAAATAAATACGAAGAGAATATACATAGAAAACCAAATTTTAGACCGAAGTTTTCCTTTATTCAAAACCATAGCCATTAATTCGAATATTTCTTTGAAAATTCGCTCATTAAGTCATGCTGCATGACTGGTTTTTTTTACCCCTCGGATTGGTAGAAGGGGTGTGATCAACTGGCCCGCCAGGTCGCCGGACCTCACACGAATGGACTTTTTCGTTTGGGGATT
The DNA here is from genome assembly GCA_954871275.1 of Leptopterna dolabrata. NCBI lineage: Eukaryota > Metazoa > Arthropoda > Insecta > Hemiptera > Miridae > Leptopterna > Leptopterna dolabrata. The sequence continues at coordinate 13,555,727 of OX940976.1, forward strand.
GTTCAAGAGCATTGTTTATGCTACTGATGTACAAGATGTTGAAGATTTAAAGAGACGAATTCAAGAGGCAAGCGTGACGGTGCAAGAACGTCTGACATTCAACGTGACAGTGGGACAAACGCGTAAGCGTGCTAGAGCATGCATAAGAAATAACGGTGGGCATTTTGAAAACGGGCTTTCCTAATTACCGAAAAACCTGATTTAGAAATTTAAATTGGCATTATTGACTCAATTTATTCAATTAAAAACATTAAAAACTTTTTTTACATTTTTTCTACCCTCTGATCAAATTCCCCCTTTTGAGGTGCCTAACGTTTTCTTGCATTTAAACTTGAATTTTTCATCAAAGAAACAAGATAATCGCAAAGTTGACCATACCATTGGAAAGCTTATTAAATGAAGAAGTTTTCAAGAGATTTGCCAGTTTCCAGGATTTTTTTTCGGAGGAGCAGTAACTTTTTAAAATTTCAGAAATTTTATATTTTCAAATTCGTCTAATGTTTGAGCTGTTGTTGTCTCTAGATGGTACTTTTCAAGACTTGAAGTACACCATGCGTATGGGAAATTTAACGCTGATTCCGAAAATGAGGTCAAAAAGTAAAATTAAATGAGGTAAAGCGGAGAAATTTGAGTTTAAAAGGAAAAAAACACGGTTTTCCTGAAAAAACCTTTAAAAAATCATATCTCGAGAACGGATTGAGATAAAAATATGCGGTTGGCGGCATTTTACTCCATTTTTGATGTAATTTTACGCAAACATTTTTTTGTATCTACGAGCGGATCACCCTGTAGATTGGGTATACCAGTTGCCTCAATAGATTACAACCATATAATGTCAATCCTAAATATAACTTCCCTGGAAAACCGTAGATCAACAGCTGACCTAGTTTTTCTTTATAAAATAATCAATATTCCGTTTTAGGGCAGACGCGCACTAGACCGACCACGACCACGACCACGACAAAAAACCCCGACTGGTCGGGTCGTATAGCCATGCCGCTGAGCCCGACCACGACCACGACCACGACAACGAATGCCAAGCTAGTAGCTAATTCAGTACACAAGATGGGTGTTGAAGAGTTAGCTGTCGTTGTACATTTGTACCGTAGGTACGTTAGGCGAAGGAGAAAGCGGTACTGGGTGCATCCGATGTTGGCTGTCAGGTCAACGAGAGGGCAGTTTGCAACATTTTATGGAGAATCGTCAGTATGAAGAACGGTTTTTCAATTACACAAGAATGTCGGGTAAAAGCTTTGATAAGTGACATTATGCTAATAAAAACTACACGCAAAGACAGGTGTACACAGTTCGCTCGACCAATCAGTACTGGTCGGGCCGGGGGTGTTGTCGGTGGCAGTGCGCGACGCGCCATTCTAACCTATCTTATTTTCGGCTGCAGTCGTGTCGTGGTCGGGCCCGACCAAACTCCCGAGACTCTGGTCGTCCGACCAGGGTCCGACCGCTGCGTCGCAAGTCGGCTAGTGCGCGCGGTTCCACTTGCTTCCATTATAAAACTGGCCCCATACGACTGGTCGTGGTCGTGATCGGTCTAGTGCGCGTCTGCCCTTAGATACCCCTGAACTTCTTTCTCTTATCAATTTTCATGTACCAAGTCATAACATTAGTAACCCATCGCCATTTGCCATTCCATATTCAAAAACCAATTATTCGATCAATTCCCCACTCATCCGTATAGGTACAGAGAATCGGTAACAGCCTTCCCCAGCTCGATTATTCCTCATCCCTCCGTACTTTTAAATCTGTAATCGCACAACATAATAAATAGGTAGTTTCTGGTCAATTTTGTATTCCTTAATTTAAAAACATTCAATTTATTACTTAGTAAGTTGATTACTTGAGTTACTTATTGAATCCTAATGTAAAATTTTATTTCCATTGTTTACTTCATGTTAGTTGACATCATTTCACCAGATGTTTAGTATAGAATCTAATCTCATCTAGCCTTTTGTAACGCGCTCCTATAGCTTGGCCCTCTTTTGTCTTTGGTACCTACCATCTCCTTTTTTACCTGTTACTTAAATATTTGTGTATTTTTTTCTCTCTCTCTTTGTATGCCTGTTCAAATGGGTTCGCCCGTATATGCTATAAAATTAAAATAAAATAAAATAATACTGATAAGTACCGACCTGATGATTCATTGCAAGGGCCTACAGAATGGTGGAAATTTCATACATTTTAGCGAGTAGTGACACGATTACAGAAAATAGAACTTTGCTTTTTACAGCTGTTAAACAGAGGAAAATGGGCAATTTTCGTGGGTTACAAATTCTCCTTTTTTGGCCAAATTCTGTTCAATAAATAACGGAAATTACTTAACACTTATTGACCACATAATGAGGTGTTTTATGCCGGAAAGTCTAGGCCAGAAAATGAGTTCGTTTCAGGAGGGTGACGGTTACATATTTCGCTTATAGGGTGCACATGCTGCATGACTTGAACTTTTCAAATTGTATAACAAATACTAGGTACTTTACCTACCTAGCTAGAACTTGACTGACAACGTTGAAATCACTAGTAAGTACCCGCCTACAAAAAAATACAGATCTCGATAGGTAGGTACCTACCTAAACCTATAAAATTATATTTATGTAGGTACCTACTTGAAGCGAATATAATTAATAGGATTATTATACAAACTTTACTGATTATACAGGATGTTGACCTTACACCGCCAGAGCAAAACGTGTCTACCAGTAATTTTTCTTATTCCGCTCATTTCCGGAGCTGTTTTTTTACGATTGAAGATGTTTTGTGTGTTTTCGACCTTATGTCAGTAAAATTTTCAAACAAAATCAAATCAAATCAAAATTGAGCATACAGTTAGAAAGAGCGAAAAATTTCCTATATATCCCCGACGCCAATTTTTTAAGCAGGTTCGATGAGGGAAAAATCAGCTTTAAAGTGAAATTTGTCAAACCTTGTAGGTGAATCGCCAATTAATTCTGCATGACAGTTTTTGCCCGTAGGCCTAAAAGATACGCCAGGATCTCACCTTTGCAACGGCGTAGACGGTACCTATAATTTTATACTATAATTATTATTATAGTAAATATTTTTTCAATTGAAACTTACGACAGAAAATGACGTTTGGATGCGGAAAAACGAGGATTTGTTTGGAAAAATCAGCATTTTTCGGGAAAATTTACCTATTGTGTATTACTTAGGTACTACATATTTTTTTGAAGCTGAACCAAATGGTGGTACATTTAATCACAATCCAATCCTTCATCATCCAAAACTGTTGGTTATTTCTTTAGACGTTAGAGCTCAAAAATAGCGTGAAAACTCACCAACCGGCTCCTTAAATTTCCAAATAGTTCAGTGGCTTCCTGTTTCAACAGCTACACCAACAAAACCTAGGTACGTACCTACTTGGTCACTAACAAATTTTTCAGCCATGCAAGTTCAGCCTGCCTTCTATGAATCCAAGTGGGAATTTTATTTAGATCTACCTACATGTTATGTAAAATTTATTGTAAGGTACCTACCTACATACGAGAATTATATTTCTGAAGAACTTGATTTTACCTTTTTATTTGTCGTAGGTACATGTTTCAACCCGCAACAGGTCTTCTTCGGCCTAATGTTGAGAGGGTTGAACTATCAAATCATTCATCTTCATGCAGAAGACAATGTCCAACAGCTTGCTACTTGTTGGGGGAAAAAAACTGCATTCCTAGTCACACGGGTTTATTAGTCTATTGGCCATACCTACAGAAATGATGGCTGTTCATTTACTGTTTCTTTCATGTCGAATATTTGAAATAGCTATTTTTGATGGTTTCCACCAATATTTGCCGTCAAAAACACGTCTCCTAGTTTTTTACAAATTATCTTTGATCATTGATAGTGCCATTTAATTGTCTTGATTCAAAGAAAAACGGAGTTATCGAAAAGATAGTCTATTTCCACTAATACACGAAAAACGCAAAAAACACTGTTATACCGGTTTACACAATTGTTTGTTACTGACGATGGTTTGATCACCGAAACCGGTATAATAGTGTTTTTTGCGTTTTTCGTGTATTAGTGGAAATAGACTATTTTTTCGATAACTCCGTTTTTATTTGAAATGGGTTTCCACGATTTCGTCGCGAGTGACTTAGTTCGTGTCTTGATTCACCTGCTGAAACTATTTCTACGAGTAGCGTTATTATACAAATTTATGGTGATTTCAGACAATTTCCCAGATTTTTTACTCATAAAAAATGAATTTAGAGAGCTGAACCTTCGTTACAACATCAATTCTTCACTCTTTGGTCAAAATCAACTTCATATTCGGTCACCCTAAAAAAAAAAAAAAAACCACAGTCATGCAGCATGGCTATAAGAGCGAATTTTCGAAGAAATAACTGATTTCATGTAAAATGTGATGTTTGGGATATCCCATTCAAATATGGGCAATCTTAAACTTATTGGGTAATTATAGGTATTCAAGTATGACGCCATTCGGTTAATTCGGTATGCATCAAATATGGGCATACATATCTAACAAATTTTTTGTTCCATTTTTTGCCGAGCAACACCTCGGTTTGTAGATTTTCCAACGCTGAACACGATGGTGAAGTCAGAATTGCGATATCCCATTCCGTTATCAGATTAGAGCAGACGAACCAGGAAGAACATCTCAAGAAATAACCACGTTCCTTCATCTTCAAAGTGCTCCAGTTTGAGAACGGAATGAGATATCGCAATTCTGATTTCACCATCGTGTTCAGCGTACAAAAACCTTTAAAATGAGGTGTCACTTGTCAGACTGTTTCATTTTGGGAATTTATGGGTAATTTTCCCCCCTTAAAACTCCCCAAAACTCCCCCTTAGAGTGACCCGATTCTGCCCATCTACGAACTTAGCCTGTCGATTGCCAAGACAGATTTTTCATGCAAATTTGAACTTTTTATCTCAATTCTTTCGAGAGTTATCGTCTGGAATGACACATACATATATAAATATATAAATATATATATATATACATATAATTTTTGGTGTCTTTCGGCAGTGAATTCAGGATGGTCTGAAACGGATTTTGGTATAAAAATCTTTCGGAAATTCGGGTTTTAAACATTTTGGACCGAGAACAATAGCTTCCTTTTCTTCGAAAATTCGCTAAAAAACATGGAAAACAATACCTCACAAGCACAAGCTCATGTTTACTAAAACCTCAAACCTCGAAAACCCATGTTTTTACACCCATTATTCATCCATAACACCTCTGGATATAATCCGATCAGGCTGCCAAGCTTCAGAGCACATCTAGGACCCAAACGGAGCCTGTGTGCGGGAGAAAAACGATTTTAGACCAAAATTTAAGGCTGAAAATATGTTTGCATCTCAATTCTTCGCTAGCTGGTCAAAATCGACTTCATATTCGCCCTCCTCGCCCTAAAAAACATGGAAAACGATGGGACCTCACAAGCTCACGTTAGTAAAACACCAAAAACCCCTATTTTTACACCCATTTTCCACACATAACACCCCTGGGTGTATTCCGATCGGCTACCTGAACCAAGTATTCGTTCAAGTGTGGCACGTTGTAACAATTTTTCTGTAATATTTGGCTGAAGCAGAACCGTTACGGGTTGAAACATGCAGCTAAAGAAATATAAGAAAGAAGTATTAATTCTCAAATAAGAAGATGGTCACTCCATAATATCCAATCATGAACCTACAACATTTAAAAAACCTAGATAGGTGGTACCTACCTACCCGAATGAACAGTACAGAACTATCCGCTCAGTGTTTGAATAACTGGACGGAATTGGAGCTACCTACCTACTAGAAGTACGTCTGAAACGTAATTCAAGGCATTTTTGTTTGAATTCTGAATGACTGTAGGAAATTGGAAAGAACTAAGATTGCAATATGGCGGTAAAAATTGCGCACTCAGTTCCGTTTCTCCTCAAGCAGACGTTACTGTTTTTGATGACGTCCGTATGGCCCAACATGCACATACACTCTGATGCACGTGTATTATTCAATATATAATATTGTATCATTTGTGCGTCATTTCTCTCTGAATTTTTGGAGGCAGTGAATGATCGTTTCCATCACAAGCCCATCAGAAGAAGTGTGATGGCGTTTTTGATCAGACGTAAAATGACGCACTGAAACCGGTCAACGATCCATCTAGCTGATAATATTGCTAATTAGGAACGTTCGGAATTTTATTTTGCGGATGAGTTTTGTAAACTGAAGGTTTCTTATCCGCTGTGAGGTGTTTACGTAACTGCAACAACAATTACTGAGCGAAGTATTCGCATTTTTTCGTGTATTAGTGTTAATAGACAACTTTTCAATAACTCCGTTTTTCTTTTTAATAAAACGCGGTTTTCACTGATTCCCACTTAATCTGAGGTAAATCATACAGGCAAATCTATTACATATACCTACATTTTATCCATTTTCGCAGAAAAACAGTGAATCATGGACATGTTTTTGGGCGCATGAATTGACAGCATACCGTACTGCATATCCACATCCAACGTTTTTCCGTGAAAACGGAGAAAATTACGCTTACAATGTTTTTTTTGTAAACGGAGAAATATAGGGATTGAAGAAAGCTCACTCAGCTGATTAGGGAGGGCCCTCACCTCATCCTTCTTACACTCCAGTCATACAGAGGCTCCATTTCGAATTTCATCCTTGCAGGTCAAAACAGGAATGAAATTAGCCTCAGGGCTCACTCAGCTGATTAGGGAGGGCCCTCACCTCATCCTTCTTACCCCCCAGTCATACAGAGGCTCCATTTCGAATTTCATCCTTGCAGGTCAAAACAGGAATGAAATTAGCCTCAGGGCTCACGTAGCTGATTAGGGAGGGCCCTCACCTCATCATTCTCACTCCCCAGTCCTACAGAGGCTCCATTTCGAATTTCATCCTTGCAGGTCAAAACAGGAATGAAATTAGCCTCAGGGCTCACTCAGCTGATTAGGGAGGGCCCTCACCTCATCCTTCTTACCCCCCAGTCATACAGAGGCTCCATTTCGAATTTCATCCTTGCAGGTCAAAACAGGAATGAAATTAGCCTCAGGGCTCACGTAGCTGATTAGGGAGGGCCCTCACCTCATCCTTCTTACCCCCCAGTCATACAGAGGCTCCATTTCGAATTTCATCCTTGCAGGTCAAAACAGGAATGAAATTAGCCTCAGGGCTCACGTAGCTGATTAGGGAGGGCCCTCACCTCATCATTCTCACTCCCCAGTCCTACAGAGGCTCCATTTCGAATTTCATCCTTGTAGGACAAACAGGAATGAAATTAGCGTCACGGTTAATCTAGTAAACGCCTTCAGTAAACAACTACCTTGCATTATAGGACTTCAGGTGTATGGAAACCGGTATTGTTGATCGGTAGTGCGTTACACTTCTGGGTGTCGTCTGAAATTTTAGATTGTCCCCCAGCCCAAAAACATATCCATGTTAATATTATAATTGCGGTATGAGGATAGGTAGGCCTGTCTATAGGTACCTACCTACTCACCGCTTCGTTCATTTTCTTACTCCTTCATTCAACTAAAATATAGGTAGGCAATAATAATTTTCTACTTCTTGTTCATTCTCTGTCAAATGATCTCCCTCTTTACGTTTATTTAGACACCTTATTTTCGCATGAAGGCGGGTAGGGTTGCTAGTATAATCGGTACTTTCTTATTAGTTCCCTTCCAGCATTCAGGGAAAAATAGACTTGTTACAACACATGGTAGGCAACTAACTGGTTACCTAGGTAGCAGGAAGGTAATCAAACACTACATTAAGACGCCATGAATTTTTTATTACAACCTATAGGTACGGCTTAGGTACATGCGGACAACATGATGGTTTATCACACAGTAAAATGCTCAAACTTAATTACTTTCAAAGAATACCACCAAGGTATCACCGTTTAAGGCACTTCATTAAGTACTTTCAAAACATGATCACTTCGTAAACAACAAGGATTACTTGTCATAATTTTGTTTTCCTTAGAAACGTAAAACGAAGTAAATCACAGCCTGTACAATAATAATAGACATATCTGTAAATGGGAAATATATATTTGGTTAACAACCTAAGATAGATAGGTACATTTAGTGGTCAGGTGGTTTTTTCGAGGGAAACCTCCTCCAAGTAGTTCTCAATAATATGCAATATATATATATATACCTACATATATATAGGTACCGTTAATAATCATGGATGGAAGCTGGTATCAATACATAAGGTAAATATATACCTATAGTACAATACCTATAGTAGGTCACCTTTAAGTTGAATTTGGAGAATCATAATCTTTCGAGCTAAAAATATTAATAGTTCATTCAGCCAAAATGTTACCTACACAACAAAAACAGGGGTATTCCTACGTAAACATAAAGGTGCTTAACATACTATGTTGATGGCGGTAACTGAAGTACCTATAATTTACTTAATTTCGCCCTTCGATGATATTAAGAACGAGACTGAGGAGAACCTTTCAAAGGAAAACCAACACAATAATGAAATTATTTCGAGGCAGGGGGTGAGAGAGATAAGGTAGTTAACAAAACTAAATCCATCAAAATAGTCGTACTATAGGTGTGTTAGTAAATTAGAAAAAGGTTTGGTCCCATTAGTAATAGGAAGTGAAAAAAATTGAACGAGAAATTCTTTTAGAAGATAATGAAAAAACCTAGGAAAGTGAAATCCGTACTATTTGGTCGCGATAAATATCAATGTTGTTTCTATCTTGAAACGTAAGCTTCGTTCCAAGCGAGCTGCGTTCAACAAATTGGGTGCAAGAAACTCAGTTCATGTGGAACTTGGTTCAGAAAGGGGTGGGGGTAGGTGCAGCACGGGTTCAGAAAAGTTTTGAGTTCACGAACCAACTGCTTGGAAAGCAAACAGGTTTACTTCTGCACTTGAACTCCCTGCTCCACCGTGGGTGCAGGAAGTTCATGAACTCAGTGCGGCACCTATCAGAACCCAACGCTCTTGGACACAGTCTGGGTAGAAAATATGTTTCTCTAAAAAAAAGTGGTTCAAATTTGACTGGAAGGTCAAAAACCGGTAAAAATGGCTAAAATCACAAAAAAATGATTTGTTACCAAAAGTGATTGGTTTCGCATTATATCATCTTTTTACACAATAGCACGAATATTTTTTTGAAAATTCGCTGCATGACCTATTTTTATTACAGCCACTTAGGACAAGTTCAAGAAAACAGACAAAATCCGACATTCGGTCGGAACATGCCTTTTCACGAAATGGGTGACGCAACAAACCTGGGTTACGAGCAGGAGGCAAAAAAGGAGGGTGACCCTTGTCCACCGTTCTGGGGGGAGAAATAGCTGCTAGTGATTTTACCCGTATCCCTCATCACGAAAATAGGGCGGGAGTTGAAAAGAAAAAGTGGGGCCGAGATGAGGAAGAGTTGAATACGGTTTCTTGAACCGCTCTAAAGCGGGGTTTACACAGTCGACGGCGGTGATTCGGCAGAGTGATTCAATTCAATCAAAGTCAAAAGCCTTTCTACTTTGGCCGATCAACAGGCCAAATAGAACAATGGGCAATTTTCGTGGGTTACAAATTCCCTTCAATGACGGAAATCAACAATTATATCACATAATGAGGTGATTATGTCGGAAAATCTAAGCAGAAAACGGGTGCGAAACGCGAATTTCGGAGTTTCCGCTAAAAATTACGTATCAGGCAAATCACCAAGTAGTTTAACTCTAATCCTGCTTAGAGCGCTAGTGCATCACGAATGGACCCACAAATTTATAGATAAATTAAAACATGTCCTCAGAATCAAACCGCCGGGAGGTTCTTGATAGGTGACAGCAAAAGTTCTTGAAGGTTAGCAGGAAGATTTGCCATTTGTAATGTTGGGCTGTTGGCAGCACTGAGTACCTTGCTTCCAAAGCTTCGCTCCGCCAATCAGATGTCAATAGACCTAATATGTAATTTCTTACTGCATTTTGGTTTATTTTTTTAATAATAATGAAACTTTGGAATCGAGCATAAAATTTTTCTTACCCCCCCCCCCCCACCAAAAGTTTGATGGTTTATGATTCAAGGTACGTAGAATCTGAAAATGCAATAAAAAAGTCTGTCTGCCCGCCATACACAGCACTTTTCTTAGTTACCATGAACTTAATGAAATTTGAGGGTTTGAAATTTTCAGAACGCCGTAGCTCAAAAACTTTCAATAGAAGGGTATGGTTTTTTTTAGGTTTTCAAATTGATCTTGAACTAAAGAATTTTTTGAGACCACCTGGAGCACTGTACGACCAGCCGTTTGTTGCACCGAAAAGCTTCGTCAACATGATCGTGAATCAAACGGTATAAACCCGGCCCAGATATCATTGCTAGGAAGCACCTGATTATAATCAATCACAGATGGCTGTATGAAGTCGAGTTGGCTGTTCTGTGATATTATTCCATTTGATAAATTATGGCTCTTTTGGATTTTGTTGATAGTTACTTTCGCAACTTGAACAAACGTTGAAGTATTATTGGGTAAATTATTACACAACGGTAAATTGTACTATCTATGCAGAAGGGTCATCTATACAGGTAAATTATTACACTAGGGTTTATTATTTACCTTATGCTTCATGAATAACTATAAATAAGTAACTAATAATTGAATGATTGAATCCCGCGTATTTGTATGATTTTAATTCCCAAGCTGTCTCCAGTACTCCATTTAGGGCTTTCCTGGAGGGAGCTCGAGGGTACTGACCACAGAAAACAGTGATCTACGCAGAAGGGTCATCTATACAGGTAAATAATAAACCGTTGTGTAACAATTTGCAGCTTTTTAACTTTTAATACCCCTCATTTAAAAAATACCGCTTCTTTTTTTAAAACGGGCTTCAAACTAGCATTATCCAAGAGCTCCAATTTTTTTCCCCAGAAAAAAAATTGATGAAAATTTCCCACTGAATGTGTAAAAAATATGACTCAACGTGGCCGAATCCGACTAGGATCCATTCCACGGGTACAGCTGGTGTCAGCTGATCATTAAAAACTGAAAGCTGGTTGCTTGGGTATTGTGTTCATGTTTGTCTGAGGTTGTATTTTATTTTTTGTTATTTTTATTTAAATTAAAAAAAGCTATCAACTTATTAAAAACTTGATCCTTCAAACGTCAAGCAGGAATATTGAAAGCGTACATTTTGGACCCTGTACAATGCTGATGAGCACTAATTGAGTCGCCAGCCGCCAAAAATACTAGCGTCATCTGCACCTTCAGTTCTGGCGGTACGGCTTCCCTCATCTGGGCATCGCTTTTCTTTATCAATGGAGTGACACGGTCCAACAGATACGTAACCAAAATGTTCGGCGTCCACGCGCAGATGTACTCGGTAGGATTCAGGGTCTTCTAAACGCAGTACTTCTCTCTTCACAAAATCCACTCCCTAGTCAACCACCGTCTCTTCCTCATCGTTGGAGTGTCAACCTTTCGCAGCTCCTCTTCCATAAACGAACAAACCAAATGCACACACCACAAACCAAATTCTACGACGCCATCACAAACTATACTGTTTGTGTGGCAATCGGAACTGACCGTTCCTTTCAATGACCAGTCCGCAAGGATTGATGAATCCCAACTGAACATCGCAGTCGACCAGTGTAACATCTCTTTTTTTCTACTTGTTCAATCGGCATTCAACATTGATACAGTGTAAACACATTTTTTCCCTACTTGTTTCGACTTAATTGAATTGAGCGGTCGACCCAGTTGATCAACTCAGATCGTTCAACCACCGTTGACTGGTGTGAACCCGCTTAGTGACCAGCATCCAGGGGTCTACCCTATGTTTCTAACAGTGCTTTCTAATGTTGCCAGTAACACAAGTGTGAATTCAAGTGTGTATGTGTGGTAAGGTATCCTTGCGCCTATCGTTATTCTAACCACATTATAGATAATGAATACCTACGTACCTAGAACCAATCTAACTCAGCATGTGCCAGTTGTATTTCATTATTTACAGTACGTTTTTCAATTTAAAAAATGCCCCTCTTGAGAATCTACAAAACACGTGGGTCTAATTTTGTACAAGAAAAGGCGAAAGAATGCGCTAGATGTTGACGATTTTCTTTTGATTTAAGCTTTGATAAGTATATATACTATTTTATAGATTGAGTTAAAACAATAGAAGACAGGAGCACGATCCTAGTTACACGTTAGTTGCAACTAAAATAGGTATACTTCTATACCAATCCAATCGTTGGTACTATGACAATGCTTGACAAAATGGAATACGTTAATAGAGAACATGAATGGAAAACAAAGGATCACTCGGTAATTTCGGCACTCATTGGCCTCCTCCTTTATAATTTTAGATATAATTATATGGAGATGAATAACTTACACTCGAATAAAAAATAACAGATACATTTTTTGATTATCATTAAGATCACATGGAGGTTAATCATTTGCATGAATAAAAATCGAAAAATATACTTGTGCGAAGTTGGAACTACACGTCTCAACTGCTGGAGAGTTGTAGTGTTAACAAATAGTGCGACATCCGACATGAAATACCAAAGAATCAATTGGAGTGTGAAAAGCTATGTTTAACTAATAAAGTAATAAGTTTTGAGACTGGAATCTATGGCACATTCATAAGGGACTGTAGATAAAAATGAGCATAAATCCTCTCGAATAACCAACCAAAATCAAACAAAGGGCCGGTTGATCAATTGCCAAGTTAAACAGCTGGATAGCTAGACCACAGTTGTTGTTGTCAACTCCAACTGGTAAATGTGTCTATCAATGTCAATCTAACAGCGAGCAGGCTAACTGACAGACAGTCCATAGATATTTGGAAAAACCAGAATATTTAAACAACTGATGAGCCTTTCAGTTTTTGATGGCTACGTAATTTTTTGTTGCAAGTAATTTTTGAAGGGTTTGTTGAGAAAGATGCGGCGATATGATTAAACAGCCGGATAGCTAGACCACAGCTGTTGTAGTCAACTCCAACTGGTAAATGCGGTTATCAATCGGTTTGTTTGGACAGTGTAGGATGGAACTGCGTTCTGAAAACGAGGGGATAGAACAGTCCAGGATTGAGTCCAGATCTGTCCGAACGCGTGTTGATGATTCTGAACGCATTGTAACCTTCCACATAAGCTGAAGGTAGAAGCATCGAGTGCGCATGTGCAGGACCAACAGTCCTTGAAAAAATCCAGGACTGTTGGAACTACTCCCGAATGGTCCTGGACTATCTGTCCGAACAGCCAACTCTTGATCCGGGACCATGCTGGTGCTGGCCAAACACACAAGAAGGGGTGTGCCTTGTATAGAACGGTCCAGGACTGTCTGTCCGCACGAACCTAATGTCAACCTAACAGCAAGCAGGCTGACAAATATTCCATGGATATTGGGGGAAAAACCCCGAATATTTAAACAACTGGTGAGTCCTTCAGTTTTTGCTGGTTATGCTATGTTTTGCTGCAAGTGATTTTTGAAGGGCTGCTAAGAAAGATGCGGCGATATAATAATAAATTACATATTTATTCATCAAATATGAAGAAGTAGGTAGGTACTTACAAAACGTTATTCAGGACCTATCTACACTGTTGGAAAAGATATTTGTGTAGATAAGAGGGGGGGGGGGGGACTTGAATACAATGAATTGATGAGTGATGTCCAGAGTCCCACTAACAATTTTGAAAAAACACGAAAAAGATCGCAGAATAAAATTTGTGAGAACTCCAGACATAACTCAGTCCCAAAAATAGCATCGTTTAAACAGCTGGCTCGTTTAAAAACCCGTAGAGTCTATACGCCTGTTCAGTCTTAAAGCCTAAACAAGGACTGATACTACTGGAAAACTCTTCCTAAACGGCTGTCTACGACATTGATAAACCGGACCTAAAACTCTTTTTGAACAAACGGAATGATTTTACCTACTAAAGCTAAATTAGAACGTCTTTATGGATCACGAATGAATATGAATGAATCATGAATGAACGTCTTTATGAATATGAATCATGAATTAGGCAGTGCACTCCAGCACAATAATACGTAGATTGGTAATTTTACTTATATTCATTCAACCGTATCCCTAATTTTTGAATATGGCTCGTGAAAGGTCACAATGTTTCATGAGAGAGCATAAGAAGTGTTTAACGATTGTGTACATTTCGATTTCCTTCCTGACAAGACATTTTGCTAAGTATATCCGATGTGCTATTTTCTTACACGAAATTTGGCTTTCCTTCGAAGGTGCACCCGGATCGCTGGATGATCTGAGAGGCGGCCCACAGAGCGCACTTGATGCACTGGGCGTGGGGCTCTCCCTTGATAAGCTGGGCCAGGAAACCTGATGGATAAAAAATCAAGATAACGGCCTGGTGATGAAGTAATGGGGGCTACAGTTAAATTATCCAATCACGTTGATGGTGTGGTATGGTAGACACAAAAACTACATTAAAGGCTCCTATACACGAGCTCACCTGGTCTCATTATCTGGGCTGGGCCCAGAACACTGAAATCTACCCTGAAATCCGTGTAAATCCACGATTCTGCTATCGATTTCAGGTAGCAAACAAAGCATTGTGGGATTTCCACCCTGAGCCTGATTTTCGATAGGTAACGACAAGTGAAATATAGGTTCACAAATGCGTTCATATTGGCGTAAGTGATCAGGGTGCGAGTGGGCTAGCTTTAAAACTAAAGCATGGATTTTACCGCTCCTGAGGTGGATCCTCAACAAGAACAAAGACACAGGACTAACACTTATCATTGGTTAGATCCCTGAATAAAGTCTAGTCTCTAGTGGAAACAGAAAGGTAACGTGTGGCGAGATGAGAAACACTGAAACGTAAGGAACAGCGAATGGTGGTCTGTGAGGTACTCAGAATCTGCTGAGCATGAGCAAACGATGCAGACAGGTATGTGGTACCTTCGCAGTTTACACTATACAGAATTGCTCTTTCCGTAATCCCATTCATGATTATTATGTTGCACCCACGCAGTGATCTTAAAACTCTGTGGACACGGATATTTTGCAACATAAAACTACAATTTGACTGGGTGCAATGATCAGTGCAAAGCCTGAATTTGATCAATCCTAGCGAGTAACACTGGAGTGACAAGGTGAACAGCAATGAAGAACAAAGCGCAGGTCTCAGCTCCCAACTGTGTTCAGTTAATATCAGTAAAATACTAGCGACACTCAGGGAAAAGCTCCACAAAGTTCAGATCATTGTCGCTGTTCTATCAGTTGGTTGCGACCGTCGAGTGAGACTCCATCATCAACACCCCCACTGAAAGTGATCTCGCATTTTCTTGCTACACTAAAATCAATGCTCTAATTTATTTTTTATTGCACCTCTAATAGGAATGTGCCCAAACACATCTTGCACATTTGAGACAACTGCCTAAAGATGCTGCGTCTGTGTGGGAATGTGGTGGAGTCACCCATCTCCAATGGATGCCTGCGGCAGACTGGTTGGCTAAAACAGGTGCCAAAATGGCCCAGCCTGACCCACCTCAATCCCTGCCGCCATAAAATGCCGTAACAAGGAAACTGTGGAGGTGCTGGGACAGACTGGGAGATCCTCACAACAGAGGAGGGTCGGATCTCCCTTTTCTCATGAGGTAGATGTCAGTGTCTCTGTTCATGATTACCAGCCATGACTACCTCCAAAAGCGTTTAGTTAGGATAGGGGTAGTCGACACGCTGACATGTCAATTGTGTAACCTGGAGAACATGGACGCCCGCCATCTCATGGAGTGCCCCACACTGGATGAGATATGCGGGCCCAAACCAGAGGGAACAGCGTGACAGGTATTGGACAGCAAGACGTCAAATGAACTCAAGAACGGGCGTAGGATTAAAAAAAAAAATTAAAAAAATTGGGGCTCTTAAATCACAAGGTACTACAACATAAATACATACAGCCTAAATAATTACTACAATGTGATCTGGTTTCTCACCACCAACAAAAGCATCGCCAGCTCCATTTGTGTCCACCACTTCTTCAGGAGGGATGAACTCAACGGGGAACTCTGTTGTTTTCCCATCTGAACATTTAAATTGGATAATAATTTTAGGATTTTTGAAAACTTCGAGTTCATTATTAAACAGAGCTCATTGTATAATGCAATGTGTTTAACAACTCCAAGTATCAACTCACTTTCAGCTAGTATAACAGGTAAATGGCCTTGAGTAATAACGACAACTCTCTGTCGGTTAGGATTCTGTTTTGGAAGTGATGTCATCTTGAGAGCGATTTCTTTGATGTCGTCTGTCTCAAGATTCTGCTCCTTGGCGAAAGTAACAGCCTCCTATCAAATTGTAAGGTTATATTTACCAGAAACAAACACGAAAGAAATCAGACTGAATGTGATTCGCAATGAGCGCGTAGTGCACATTTGTGATGAAATTGGAAAGCGCACGATGAAGGATTTCAGAATCTTGGTTCACGAGGCAATAACTTCTTCCACGGGTGATCTGTGTTGTGTTTGTATTTGTCTCATGTATGTACGGCTGTTCGGGAGGTGACGTTACAGGGAGACGGTAAATATAAGGCGCAGGCTTAGTAAGCACAAGACACTTACACTTTCATTCCCAAATACTATGTCAACGTATGGGAACGCCTCCATTTGCTGCTTCTTATACACTGAACATAGAAAGGGAGCGCTCAAGTTCATGATGAACAACTTGTTCCGTTTGTGAGCTGTCCGAGCCACTTCCAAAATCGTTGGTAAACTAACAGTCAGGAAAAAAGACTGAAAAAATACAAAAAACACAAATCAATAAAATCAATAGGTTATTAAAAATAGGTATTTCAACTGATCATTCAAGTGAAATTAATAATTCATTTAGATGATTATAGGTAACCTTAATTCAGTTCAAGGTCTGAAACTCACAGAAGAGTAATAAAATTCGGCGTTTGAAAGAACTTTTTGAACTTCAGGGTTCTGAAGGTGGTCAACAGTGAAACACTCGGCAGCTGCAAGGTAAGCACACAAAGATCGCTGCGTACCGTTCCGAGTTACAAGGACTGCACACGTGCCTGAAAATCAATGGTAAATTCCACCTGTTTCATTCTCTTGAACGAAAGATCTCAGCGAGAGCTTTAAGAAAATGTGCAATTTGAGGGGTATCCGATGATTGGAAGTGGATGAAGCATAGGTGAAAAAAGCAAAATGACGTCATACATGCAGGCTCACAAGGCGAACTCCCAGCACCCTCACAGTCTATAACTTAGTTTCCTTTCTACCCGTTTTACACCTTAACTATGCTGTGTTTTGATGTGAAAAATGCCTAGTCATTTCAAGGCTGCAGATTCCAATTATGATGTTGAAAATGCAAAAATTCCGACACTTGATAACTCCCCAACCCATTTGGAATTTCATTAACCCACAGGGAAATTAAATGGTAGTCGGGAGGTTGGTAGTAAACTTACCAGTAGGGCGCTCAGTGGTGTACTGATACAACACTTTGACCCCGTCGCCCGTTGCTTTCTTGGCCAAAATGTCACTGTACTCGTCTTTACCAACGCAGCCCATGTATGCGCATACGTTGGGTTTCCCAAGCAACCACTGTAAATTGAGAGAGAACTTGAAACAACGTCACGGGCTGGGGATGAGTGTACTGGATTAGGATAGAGGCTGAGGTCGTCAGTTCGAGTCTGCTTCAAACAACTCAGCTGCTATCCCAGTCTCAGCTAAAAGTAACAGTTTTTGACTCACATGGCCCAACAATCTCTCACATGGACTATGAGCAAATAGAAGAGAAAAATAAACAAGATACAAAGCCAGAGAAGGAAGAGGTAATCTATTATAATTGGCTGGACCACCACTCCAATATCGTTTGTTTCAATTTGTATCACCAACAATGGTTCTATGTACTGAGGAATGAGTTGTGAGACTAAAGATTTGCTTTCATTCACACCGAAAGCCTTGTATTCATACAAAATGTATTATAAACCTGCTAGCATTTTGCGTACCTATCTCACACTAGGATCACAAAATCTGTGTTTGTCAGTATGCTATTCCTTGAACACCACTAAATCCCAAGGAGAACAATCCAAACGAGCTGACATTTCAAATGCCAGGCTTCGAATGTCCGGATTTAATCGAAATGCGACCAAAACTTACGTCTGCGCCCGTAAACATGAAAATCTTGACATACCCACAACTCCGTATATTCTACACATTTTTTAGGGACTGCGAAAAATGGGTCCCTTGACAGTCCTATGAATTTAAATACGATTGGAATGCAAAAAATAACAATTTAAACTGCGACAAAGAACTTTGTTTAAGTACCTGGAAATAAGTTATTTCTCAGCCAACAATAGGTTTGTTCGCAGTGACCACCTGACGGTTATCTGACCGTCAGAAAGGCGCTGGGCCGTTCCCAGTGTTTTCCTGACTATCCAAAATCCAGTTTTCTGATTGTCATTCCAGTCTACAGAAAATCGGTCGGACGAGAATCTGACCAGTTACCCAACCCTCATTTTGCTCCTTCGGCCAAACAAACTAGTTGAACTTTTGTCATCTTTGTGGTCTTGTGTATTCGTTTTGCTCTTCGTCTCCCTCTTCTAATACTATAATTTGTTCAACCAAGCCAGATTTAAGAATTGTATAACAACTAATAATTATGTAACATTTATTGAGTAACAAATCTCAAGTGGTACAGTACACAATCAAACCTGATAACTACAGGGAGTTGGTTATAATCAGTTGTGAGATTACGTACCAAAGAACGAGAGCCTTTTTCAGATTATCTGTTTTCGTATAACTGAGAACGAAATTCATAAACAAATTCTACTCAACTCACCTCTCCATAGATACCTAAAAGACAGAACCGCATACGAGGCTGTAATATGTGTGGCTGAATCCTAACTCTTGAAATAAAATTGATAATAATCTCCGCTAATGAGTTCAATCCTAAAAAAAAAATCTACATAAAGCTACTTTTTAGTTGTATACAACTTTTTTGAAGTATAGATTTTTTTGTTAAAAAATTTTCTTTTCTTTCTACTGCGATCAACGGATCCATTTAATGGATTATTTAAGTTTTAAATAATTATTTAAAAAATGTAGTTTCGAGAAGTGTTTATGAATTATTTTACACTTTTTTGTTGCATTCTTCGGTGCAGGTTTTTTTCAAATAAATTTTATGTACCTATTTATTAGCTACCTACCTATACTTTTCTATGCCAACGCCAATAGTGACTGACCCATTACTACCTTGGTAATGTACCTAATGCTATCAAGTACTGATACCATCATTAGTGGGGCATCTAGAGTATTTGCAAAGCACTAGAAATCGAAAAGTATCACAGGCCTAGGACTTTTTTACTTGAAAAACCGGGATGGGACTACCGATGAGTGATCATGAGATGATGAGAGACTTTCGTTTGAAAAAAGATTCATCGACATCGGTCCAGTAGTTGCGGAATAACCGCTGGGCAAACATTAAAAACTGGCCGCCCATCGGTAAAAATCCGTAAACTTGCATAGAAATCTCACTTTCAACCACTTTTTGACAGTGCACCAACGTCATTTAGCCATTAAACGTATAAAATGTATGACCCATTGACATATTTTGTGCTGTCAATTAGCCGAATCAAAAAATGCGATCGAACACATAATCAATAGGCATGATCTAGACCTCCTAACGGACATTTTGGTACAACCGCACCGATTGTGGTCCATTTTTACGGCAGTTATAGTTGAAAAATCGAAAAATTAGAAAACCCGTCATAACTTCCTTATATTTCACCCAGAAAGCTCATTCTTCTCTAACTGCTGAACAAAATCCAAAAAGAAAATTTGAAAAAATACCGCATTTTAAGGAAATGATCATTTGAAATTCCAACATAGGTAGGTACGAAGCGGATCAAGCGGAAAACCGCCTAGAAACTCGTTGTGAGCACTTCTGAACAAGACTCCACGTTTTCTCAAACACCTAGTTTTGACGGTACCACTATACTTGCATTCCTAAATAATAGGAACATGGAAGTAAAAAGAACATAGAAACAGGTCGAATTGAGAAACCCTCCTTTTTTGAAGTCGGTTAAAAATGTACATGGTGTGGTGTGTGTGACGTAATGTTTTCATTTTATGAAACGAAATGAATCAACAGCAACAGAATACGTCGTGTGAAGGAAATGGCGATTGATACTTAGATAATCAAATTATTCAACTTGGCTAACATGGAAATGAAATCTAGTTATCTACACTTGCATTAAATACATGATTTACAAAACAGCAATCGAATTATAAAAAGAAAGTCCACATTTTCTAATCGTAATGTTTGTGCAAACAGTAAATCTAAATTCAAATCTGTACGATTCGAAATTGGCTATATTTTAAATTCGGCTGTCGCAAGTACCTTATTTAACCCATCTAATAACCATGTATTTCCATTCGCTGATGATTTTCCCAATAATGAAAATTTAATTAAAACAGTAGATAATAACAACGTTTAACGAAGTCTAAACTTTGTTTAAAACCTGTTAGTCGTGTTGGAAAACTCCTTCAAGACGCCATTCAAATGTACTGTTTACGAACCTACTATAGCCAACCAATTTCTTAGCAGGTACTTGAAGGAAAACAAACCTGAGCAACCCTGACGCTGTTCTGGGAAGAACCGCCGGCAATGTATTCAACTGAGTATTTCTCGGTGAGCTCTTTATAAAGAGGAAGATGCTTGTCTTCGGCCAGGATAGCATCGTTGGGATTCATCCCGTACTTCTGCAGTAGTTTTTCGTCCACGACAGCCGATATGTCCAAAAGGGGATTCCCCATGGCCAAAAGCATACCTTCCCTAGAAATATTTCATACGAATCAATAAGAAGCGTACGTCGACGTGCACTAGATAGATAAAAGCGTTGAAGTTGGCCAACATTTGAATACATTCATGTAGGACCTACCTACGTTTCGGATTAACCCTTTGTGTCTGAAAGTAGTGAAGTTGTTTGATGGACATCTCATTTTCATTCGATGACAAGTAGTACTATGTTGTCATTCTATACAAGTTAGTACTAGTACTAGTATCCAGTATCGGAAAATGAACGAACTAAAATTAAAAATAAGTACTTTATACCATTATCAGGTACTGGCAGCAGCATTCTGTGCTGGACTTGAATTGAAACATAACCACCATCTCCACCTACCTAACACCAATAACCTACTTACAAGTGTCTGCCATGAATAGTCGTCAAGAAGACATCAGAACTGAGAGATGAGGCAGAACCACTTATCAAGTTTTTGCACTATTTTCTGCCACTTCTATTCCGAGCGAGCACCTTTTTTTTCACAAGTAGCAAAACAATAGGTAAATTAAAACAACAATAGGTTGTACGTAACTTGCGAAAGAAACAGGCTCTCTCCAAAATATGCTGAAAAACTTGAACAAGATGTAATGGCATTGATCGGATACAAAATGTCTGTTTGCAGTAACCATCTGACGGTTATCTGACCGTCAGAAAGGCGTTTGGCCAGTCGCAGTGATTCTTGGACTGTATAGTATCCATAACCGGCTGTCCACAACGTTTTCCTGACATCCAACGCCAGTTTTCTGATCGTCATTCCAGTACACAGAAGACAGAGTGGACGTGAGAGAAACTGACATTACACTGCCATCTTAATTCCCAAATGCTTATATGTAGATGGATTGGATTACGGATGGTTTCTTAAGCTGGGTTCCCACTGATGCGTAATCGACGTAAAACACAAAGGTCATAAAAGTTAGCGTGAAAACGTCAGACAGTTCACTAGTTATATGCGTAGAGGTAGGGATTCAGTGGCAGCGTCTGCGTCCGCGTCCGCGTCTGGACGCTTGCCACTGCTTCAAGCTTTTTTAATGGAATCGCATTCTTTGAGCGTGTCTGGCGTCCACGTCTAGAATTGGGACGCCCGCGTCCACGTCCCGACTGCTCGGGGGACCAGTCCAGCCGCGCGCCTACGCGTCCGGAGGTATGTGACCCGCAATGACAACGTTGGAAACCCCGTGGGGGCTGGGATTTACAGGAAAACGACTGATTCAAAGAGGGGGGAACTGTGGAACACATCTGCAAGACTGTGATGCACGGTCATTACTTTATTATTGGAACTGATCAAAATTGAGCCTGAAAAATCTTCTGAAAGTTTCCTCGTCATTCTCACAGTGATATCAAGCTGCTGAGTACCACCCCTCCTCTCTCCTCTTCTTGTACATCGGGGCAGTAGAGTTCCTCTTCAATGAGTGTAAAAAATCCTCATCCTCTTCGTCTTCCAACAATAACAGAAGTGCTACCTTCTTCTTCAGCATGGTGAATACTACTAAAATCGATGTACGCACAACTAGTGGACGCAAACGCGGACGCTCCTACCGAATACAACCCTGCCGGCGTCTGGAAGCGGCGGTTCGGACGCGAACGCGAGATGCGGACGCATACTGAATCCCTAGCTTAAAGCGAGTAGTCGAATAGATCGTGCCCATATTCTGGCCTCCCCCCCTGTGCAGATCTGTAAAGTGCTTATACATCTAGAATTTTTTCATCGTGAACGCTGGTCCAAAAGTCGTCCCGCGTAAGCCTGATGAGCCAAACAAATTCAATTATGCGCTTTGAGTTTTACGTCGATTAGGCGCCAACGTGAACCCAGCTTTACGGTTTTATAGGAGTCACCTAACCATTAGAAAAACCTTGCGCAAACGAAGCTAATGAGAGCCCATCACTGCCAACAGCTAAATTCAACACAATTTAATGTTTAAAAAAATGTGCATTGAATTTTTTTTTTTCAACAACGCCGAGACGTTTGGCTCTGGTGCCAAGTCGTCAAGAGGTCTCTAGCAGCCCAATATTGTTTTGCTGACTTTGTCCAGTGTCGTCAACGTCAGTAAAAGATATATAGAAATGAAATATAGAATTCCATTTTTTACTATTTCATCAATAAAAAATACTCGTAATTACAAATTAAACTAAATAAACAAATTAAATTAATTATAAACAACAAATTAAACAAATTAAATTACAACAAATAGAAGTTAAACAAATTAAATAAAAAAAAAAACAATAAATTAAACAAATTAAATTAATTATAAATAAACGTAACAGGAACTAGATTTAACGCAACTTGACTTTTAAATAATGTTAAAAAAACGCTGCAAAGTCCTTGTCACATGGGTTTATTATTCTATTGGTCTACAGAAATGCTGGCTGATTATTTATTGTATCTTTCATGTAAAATAATTGAAATAGCTATTTCTGGTGGTTTCCACAAATTTTGGCCCCCAAAACTTGAATTAGGTAATACGCTCCTTTTTTTTCAAATTACCTTTTATCATTGATTGTACCATTTAATCGTCTTGATCCACGAGCTGACTTTTTCTAGTGTTATTATACAAATTGATGGTGATTTCAAACGATTTCCCAGGTTTTTGACTCATAAAAAATCAATTTTGGGAGCTGAACATCTGGTACAACCTCAATTTTCCACTCCTTGGTCAAAATCGACTTCATATTCGGTCTTCTCGTCCCCAAAAACATGGAAAACGATACCTCAAAAGCTCATTTTACTACTATGTTACTAAAACACAAAAAGTACCTATTTTCATACACATTTTCACTCATAACACCCCTGGATATATTCCGATCGGGCTGAAAAGTTTCGGGACACAACTAGGGCCCAAATGGAGCATGTGTGAGAAAGAACGATTTTTTTAGACCGAAAATGAAGCCTGTACACGTGATACGGCGGACGGCGTATCACGTGTACAGGCTTCATTTTCGGTCTAAAAAATTCATTCTTTCGCACACATGCTCCATTTGGGCCCTAGTTGTGTCCCGAAACTTTTCAGCCCGATCGGAATATACCCAGGGATGTTATGAGTGAAAATGTGTTTAAAAATAGGTACTTTTGTGTTTTAGTAACATGTTAGAAAAATGAGCTTTTGAGGTATCGTTTTCCATGTTTTTGGGGACGAGAAGACCGAATATGAAGTCGATTTTGACCAAAGAGTGGAAAATTGAGGTTGTACCAGATGTTTAGCTCCCAAAATTGATTTTTTATGAGTCAAAAACCTGGGAAATCGTCTGAAATCACCACCAGTTTGTATAATAACACTGGAAGTAGTACCAACACGTGGATCAAGACGATTAAATGGCACTAAGATGAATTGAAAAAAAAAAGAAGAAAAAAAAGGAGCGTACTTACCTAATTCGTGTTTTAGGGGCCAAAAATGGTGGAAACCATCCGAAATAGCTATTTCAATTATTTCACATGAAATAAACAATAAATGAACAGCCAACATTTCTGTAGGTAAGTGCAGTAGAATAATAAACCCATGTGACAAGGACTTTGCAGCGTTTTTATTCGATATTCGTATTCTATGTCCCTTGAAACGTAAACCATGAAATTTTGAAGGGGAAGGGGGGGGGGGGGGGGGTTAAACAAATTGTTTTCACGGTCGATTCCAAAGTTTCATTACTGAAAATAATAAACCAAAATACTCGTAATTACAAAGAACTTGAAAGCTTCATTCATTATACATTTTTGGTAATTTTTGCCAACCTACTCGAAAACACCCCCAGAAAGTACTCATATGAGTACTCATCATTACCAAATATTCTTTTAACGAAACATCGACGTTTTCCATCGGCGTCGGGAGTTCCGATATAATCGAAAATCAATGGAATCGGCTTCGAAGACACCGAAGTTAGAAATCCTACCATCAATGTTATCGGAGATTTAAAAAAAAAGAAGATTAGTAACTCGAAAGATAATTCTGGGCACTATTGGGGACACGAAGTCAAATTTTGGCAATAAATAAGAGGAAAACTGACCGGTAGGTAGTGACTTTTTTTTATAGCCGAATTGCAGGGACCTGAGTCCACGCGTACAAGCATAGTAGGCACCTACATGTCGCAATATAACATTTCAAGAGTATCAATGGATTAAACTCATACATTTCATTCCTTGAACCGACATTTTCCTGATGCCCTGATAAATGAAATGGAATGGTTTTACCCAAGTGAACGCGTAGGTAGTTAACAAAGTACTCGTTATGAATAATTTCGTTATTTGGAATTATTTATATTACAATAAACAATCAAAATGAAAATACACCAACTACGAATTTGACAAAAAGTGCCTACCTAAGTAGCGCAATTCAAGACGAGCAATTTCCCCATGGGTTAGCGTTTACTCATAAATTGTGGTATTATTCATTACGCAGAATATTTCACAAATTGAAGGCTAAATAATATTCATATACACTGATGTCGATGTCACCAGTGGTGCTGGAAGCCGGTAAATAACAAACTGTGAGAAAAAAAATCATGGTCCACGTGATGTTCACTAATGTGTTTTTCTCCGTGTTAAATCCTAGTGGAAAGAGGTTAATAACTATACCTATGTATGTAATAGCTATACTTGAGCCCTTAGTAGACAATACTTGCCTTTCAAGGACTCTACCAATCCACGATGAATACAGGGACGGGTACCTACGTACCGCTTAAGCCACAGTAAATATTGCACTTACCTTCTACTCTTGAACTTCATAAATTCTTATTCAATAATAACAGGTGACAACATATGAAGCTAGCGTTGCACAAATTTACAAAATGATAATAGGTACCTATGGAAGCTTATTGTAAATATTTAAAATTACAATCATTGTACTTTCCACTCGTGGAAATGGGGGGGGGGGGGGGGGGCTTCATAATAAGTAGAACAAAAAATGTTAGGTTGTTAAATGTATAACAGAAAAATCATTGCCTGCTGAAGTGCGCCCAACGTGCACCGATTGATGGCCGCGCAAGCAAACGGATAGGCAGCCTTTTCCACAGCCGAGACCCTGCAAGCCTGAAAGCCGTGGAAATCTTTTTTCTTGGAGTAAAAGTGAATTTAACGGAGCCCGCGTTTAGGATATTTGAAAGAGGAAAAAGGTGAGATAGATAGGAAGGCATTTTGAAACATTTTGAAAATAAATTACGTGGAAAGGAATAAGTTGTAAGAAATACGAAGTCCATGCCCAAAACTAAAAATACGATCTGAAGAGAAACATGACTCAGCCAGGTTTGAAGCTTAAGAAATATTATATAATAGAGCACGATAGTATAATCGTGTGCACACATTGACCACCAACTGAAGGCATAAAGGCAGTCAAGTATGGAACGTCTTGACTAAATTTAGTTCAACCGCTTCAGCAGCGTCCCGTAGGAGTATTTTCCGGCTGATCTCACCTACAATTCCAAGATAAGTCACAGGCGACCATGACCCCCCCATTTTCTTCACCTTACAAGTGTACAGAATTACTGAGTGACCAAGTTTGATATTCGGGAGTCCTTCTGTTGGAATGCAGGACTTGAAAACGACTATCGCCAGTGACTTCTTGGGATTTATAGTCAATAGGATCCTTTGGCACCAGGAAGAAACTGAGGACAGGAGATAGCACTTATAACTAGAGTAAAACTGTACGTTGTATCGTGCAAGCCAATGACGGGTGCTCCGAAGTACAGGTGTTCGTTTAATTTCATCAATCCGTAAAAAGTAGCTATTTTGGCGAATCCGGGAATTACATGCGGAGTGTGTTGTACGCGGCTTACCTTAGAACAGTTTCCATGCTGATAGCAGAACAGCTCGTTGGCTCTTTCAGTGAGACGAAATTGTAAAGCCGGGCACAAACAGGCGGAGAGATTAGGGTGGATAGAAATAACAATGGTAGGTACTATGCACGGATAGGCAAACAAGGAAAGCTCAAAAATACAGAACAACAGACTACAATGCTCAAGAATAATCTCATACGACCTTCCCAATCACTAGAGCATGCACAACTAAAAGTAACGACAAAAGTGAAGGGAGGTAAATGACAGGTTTCAAGTTTAAAGACTAGAATAGTGGATAGAGGGGGAAGGAACAGGACTCCGTTCTTAGCTCCGCCTCTCAGGGTCAGGGATCCGGATAGCCAATATAGGGATGTATAAAAAGTATCGATACTTCAAAATATCGATACTTTTAAGAAAAAGTATCGATACTTTTTGTTTTGCAATGTATCGGGATACTTTTTCTTTTTTCGCGGTATCGACACCGTTACTTTTTTCAAGGATCTTTTCTTACTTCCAAGTTTCACAGAAGACTACAAAGCCTGATCGCTACCATGCCTGAAGTCCCACCATTTGTCAACAACCTTGACATAAAAATGGAGATGATCACTCATCCAACTGATACTGTCCGGCATCTAGTAGGACTGGAAACTGAAACAACTCAACTGATACTGTGCACTTATGTCAGGCATAGAATTATTCTATGGTGGAACTGGAACACTGGAAGGGGAAGGCGCAAAACAACACAATCCATGAGGCCGGAACTTTTCTAATTTTGAGTTTGTAAAAAGTATCGATACTTTTTGAAAGTATCGGCCTGATCTTTTCGATACTTTTTAGAAATATCGATACGATATGTATCGATACATTTCGAAGTATCATACATCCCTAATGCCAATAAGATTGGGATGTCTACCAGTACCACTATATGATTCTATATAAGTACCGCTATATAAGTCTCTGGCTTTCAGGGATTAACAAATCCCAATGATGGTGATGCGCCAAACCCTTCTCTAGACGGTATTTGGATCATGGATGGTTTATTACGGATTCAGCTAACTGTCAGACAAAGAAAGTGCGAACACCCATCCAACACTCTTAAATTTCCTTGACATCATCAGATTAGTTCTGGTTTGTCACTTGATGCGACCCAAACTGAAACATTATAAATAATATTCTAGGACTAGATTGGTGAAGTGATTGTAGGCTAGAATTACCTTGGGTGACTCTTTTATGGATGCTAGTAACCCCACCCACCTATTTTAATCTCTGCTTCCAAACCAGATTCACTGGTCAGGACTAAACAGATTTTTGGTCAGATGAACACTTCAAAACCGCACTAGCTTAAAATTTTTTTTTTTTTTAACGAAAATAAGTTTGGCACCCATTATTGTTCTCAGATTTTGTCAAAAAGCACCATTTCAGTGAGAAAATAAGGTCCTAAAGTTGAGCGTTCACATCCAAATGCAGTATTTCATTCAGTTAATTTCGAGCAAACCGCAAATTGTGTTGTTCTTCTTTTATGTGCATTTTGACGTGAACATGCCATTGGTAGGTATTCTTCCCTTCGGAATTTGGCCCAGTAGCAATAGGGGGACAGTGGACCCTGACTGATGGTTTTTTTTAGACAAACCTTCGACCTTTGGGATGTTCAAGTATCTTTTGAAGGGCCCCCTGCAGGGCGACTTTCCCTTCAGTCACGTGGTATAAGATGTAGAGGCAAGACCTCTGTAGATTTTAGAGTGATATTTTGAATTTATGTAACTTCGTCGAAATGGACGATTTGGTCCCTTTGGGTTAAGTCTCCACGTCAAAGACAAGAAAGTGGATGAAGAAAAAGTGTAACAGAGAAATTGCATATGAACAGTGGTGAGTAAACAATGATTTTCCTTATAACTATGCAGCTAGAATTGAAGATTATATCAATTTATGATCTACTTTAGTGGGTTTCACACTATATTGTTGGATTTAGTAATATTTCATTGATGTTGCAGTGGGAGGACCGTAAACATCGTCTGGAAGAATTAAAAGCAGATACCCCCTCAAAGCCGAAAGGCTAAGGCATGGAGGACTAAGACAAAGGTTCACCACAAGTAGATGAACTATCTAGTTATCATCATTTTTTTAATAATTTACAAGATTTTATACCAACAAATTCATACAATAAATAAAAACGAAGTCGCAACGAATTTTGGTGTCGATAAAATTTTTGAATTCTGATAGTTACATAGCGAGAATTGAAAATACATTATCTAGTGACAACATGAATTAGAATAACAGTATGTAACAAAAGCAATATTAAAAACAAGTTCAATCAAGATATACAGTAACTCAGTTAAAAATACATTAGTGAGAAGTAGGACAGTGTAAAATCAGTCGAGAGGTAGAGGAACATAATTGAGAAGACGATGGCACCCTGGAACAAATAAGAAATCATATCAATGGGGAATTTTCGTCACTTTAAAAAAAAATATTCAGAACTCTTGGAAAATGATAGTTTGACGCCAGTTTTGAAAAATAAGGGTATTTTTAAGGTGAAGATTATCACTGCAGCCATCAACCCAACATTACAAATGGCAAACCTTCCTGGCAACCTTCAAGAACTTCTGCTGTGTGACTTACAGTGAACTTTCCGACATGTGGTCCGAACACCTCACATTGGTCGAGTTGAAGGTAGAGTAGAGGGCATTCTACTCTACTAATTCGATTCTACTATACCTGAATCATTCACGTCAGTCGAGTGCTGTTTCCAGAAAAGCATAGCAGAGAATTCTCTCATTTTTGCTTTCTATTCTAATCTAGAGTGGAGTGCATTCTACTCTAATAAATCGATTCTACTCTACCTGAATCATTCACATGTCAGTCGAGTGCTGTTTCCAGAAAGGCATAGTAGAGGATTCTCTCATTTTTGCTTTCTATTCAAATCTAAAATTTTTATTTCTTTTGTCTGTCAGTTATAAAGAAAAAACTGAAAGCCTTTACTTCGTTTGCCCAGTGTTTTGTTGAAGGAAATGGAAGAGGTGTCTAATGAGGAAGCAAGAAGAGAATGGGTCAGGGGTTTGAAGATCCAGATGAGTTTAAACTTGTGATGAGAATGTATGTGTCCTGAGGTACTAAAAAATTACTTGGCAGGGTGTCACCATTGCTCAAAAGCAATGATACTGTAATGAGGGATGCCATAACTCCTACAGTAATGTTGGTCACTCCTTACCAAGACTTTTGTCTCTTCCCTTCTTCCAACTCTACTGTACCATTTACATGGGTACAGTAGGTGGTAGAGTGAACAGTAGAGTTCAAATTTTGGTAGTGGGGGAGTCAGTCCTGACCTCTCCTGTACTGAAAATGTTTACACGAGTAGGGTAGAATAATTCTACTCTACGACTCTAGTTAATTTCGCCAAAAAATGAGAATTTTTAACCCACGTAAATTGCTGACCACCTACCTAGAATATTTTCAAACTGAGAACAAAAACTAGTCACCGAGCATTTCTGCTTTCCTTTTCCCGACCCGCCTAAGAATAAATCATTAAAAATATAAACAGACAAAGAACACACCCACGACTAAAAACTGAACACCAGCTGGTTATCCCACATTTCCGGGAGAATCGCCATGCATTGCCAAAGGATGATTTTTCCATGTTACGTGTCTCAATTTTAATGGAGATCGTGTTACATTGTAATGGAGGAAAACTAACCGCCCATACAGCATAATTTCTCCCTCTCCAGAGAGATAGGGAGGTGGTGTGACAGTTACCCTGGAGGTAATGGGTTAATTATTACGCAATACTTCCAGGAGTTGACAATTCGACCGCCCCATTAGCCGTGTGCCAAAAAGATAGGGGAAGAGCCAGGATCCAATATAAAATTGGACGGTATTTCCACATGTACCATCACAACATACGAACACTGAACCGAACCAGGCACATTTTTCTACCACCATACGACCCAGCACAAGTGTGTGCTGGCTGCAATATCAAGACTACTAGGAACTCACTAACTGCAGGTATGCTGGGACATACCTCTACTGCATGATGTCTACTAGACTACCAACTGATGTCAACAGGAGAAATTTGAACTCATATCGTTCTTTGTCCAAAGATTCTGCCACCTTGAAACAAATCTGAGAATGATCCCCCTTTTGAGTAGCTGCCACAGTAAACAAGAACTGGTAACCACCATACATCAAGATCTGTTACCCATCTTAACTCGTTTTGATGATGCTGAAAAGAGTAATATTACTCATACAATATATTATATGGCGGTAATTTTCGGAAGAGATTGTTTACTGGCAGCAGCGCTCCTAGTGCGGAAGTTCGGATTTTTTTTAAAAGAAAAACTGAAAACTCAAGTTTTTCGCGTGGTTATGTTGGTTCTTCTGTGGCCCCCCGGTCCTCCACTCCCACTCTCCTTCATGACGCCATTGTTCGTTCCGCGTGCGAAGTTTTCGGATATCTGTTGTTGGTTCTCACTTTTTAGTTTTTCAAAACCTTTAAAACAGTGTTAAAAGTGGTGTTTTTTCGTTGATAATTGGTTGTTCTTCGTTTTTTTCGACGTTTTTCGTTCGTACGCAAGTGTCGATGTCGGATTCCGAGCGTGTCTCGGCTCGCGTTAGTTCGCGTCCGGATCGGCGTGTGTCCCCCGACCAACGGGTTGGGGCTTTGGTTTCCTCTCATAATCAGGGGAAACGACGACGCACAGGTTCCGGCCCATTGGCGGAATCAGGAAATCCCAATAGGGATAAATTTTCAGTCCCGGGTACTTCTAAAAAGGGTACTTCCGAAGCGGCCATCCCGCCTATGTGGAGCCGACCGCGGTTGTCCGATTTCGCACCAACTTTAGATTCGGTGTCGAGAGACAACCTACACCAACCGATCTCGGACGTTGATGATGATGATGTATCATCAACCTCTTCCTTTGGGTTTGAGGGCTCTCCCGATGGCGAGATGTCCGATTTTTCAGTCGGCATTGGTCCCAAAGAGGACGATGATGAGCCCGTCGAACATAGCCGCCATGAGGTACCGCCGTTGCCGGAGACGCTGCAATGTATTATGGATAAAGCCAAAAAGGCGGAACCTCAACTCGTAAGTATTCACCCGAGCATTGTCTCCACCTGGGAGTCCCAGATGAGGCAGGGTCTCGATCTTGAGTTTTATAAACGGGTTAATGAACAATACAACCCGAATTTTCATTGCCCATCTCTGGCGCCCCCCAAATTGGATGAGGTTGTTGAGGAAGTAATGACTAGCGTCACCAAAAATGCGGATAAGTCCATGGCGACTACGCAAAGTTTTTTCTCGAAGGCCTTAGTTGGCATGGGCGAGGCCATGACGTTACTCACTGAAAATCAAAATGTGGATCGCCCGAATTTACGAGACAAAATATTTGATGTTCTCTGGGATACGTCCTCCCTTTTGTGTGCAGGTTTTTTCAGAACCTCGATGACCAGGAGGTCGAGAGTCACGACCTGTTTCAAAGGTAAATACAAACAGTTGGCTTCTCGCTCTAAAGTGGGCCCGCTATATTTATTTGATGGAAAGGCGGAGGGGTGGATCCGTCGGGCCCAGGATGCGTCAAAGGCGGCCCAAATGGTTTACAGACCGCGTCAAAACACGTCCGCTGGACGTTTTGAACCCACATCTTCGGGTTATAAAAAACCAGTTCAGCCTTCGGGAAACGGGCAACGGTCCGCAGCCGGGAAACCCCAGCCAAAGGCTGCATTTCGGGACCAGCCGCAGGGGAAACGAGGAAACTACAATTACAACCGCAATCGCCCTCACCGCAACAATTAACCCAGGTAAGACATGCGGGCCGTTTGGCTCTTTTTGCAGATAGGTGGTTGTCAACCCCAGCTTCACAGCCAGTTTTGGACTGGGTTAAAGGGTATAGAATTCCCTTTTCAGTCATCCCGCCACTTTGTGAGGGCATTACTGTTCGGCTTGCCAGTCCGATGTATGACATGGACGCCATGCATAAAAAAATTCAGGAGCTGTTGGGGCTGGGGGCAATTTCAGAAATCTCTGGGCGTGATAACGTTTTTCTTTCGCCGATTTTTCTGGTTCCCAAACCTAATGGGTCATCACGTTTCATTTTAAATTTTTAAAAATTAAATGAATATGTGGTTGTTAACCATTTTAAGCTTGAAGACTACAGGTCGGTGTTACATCTGTTGGAACCCAATATGTATGGGGCTTCGGTGGATCTTAAGGATGCTTATTATTTAATCCCAATCGTGCCAGAGGATAGAAAATTCCTAGCGTTTAGATCTCAAGATACGTTTTATGGCATGAACGCTCTACCTATGGGGCTTGCGTCTGCTCCATTTTGCTTTCATAAAGTTTTACGTCCTGTCATGGCTATGTTGAGACAGCGTAATATAACAATTGTTAACTACCTCGACGATTGTCTCCTGCTCGCGCCCACCCATGACGAATGTGTGCGCGCTCTAGCTTCATCTGCCAGTCTGTTGACAAGCCTAGGTTTTGTTATTAATGAAGGAAAAAGTGTCTTTGAACCGTCCCGCAATTTTGTTTCCTTGGTTTTCTCTTTGATTCAGTAAACATGACTATAGGCCTTCCCGTCGACAGGAGGCGAAAGGTTCTCTCCCTGATTAACTCAAAATTGCAGGCACCTGAGGGGACTATTCGAAATTTAGCATCGTTGATAGGGACGTTGATAGCTTGTATGCCCGCCACCCCCTATAGTCAGTTGTATATTAGGTCGTTCGAAAGGGATAGGTATCTCGCATTATTGAATCATAACGATAATTATAACGGGCCTTGTTCTATATCCAATCAATCGCGCGACGATTTAATCTGGTGGACCGTTGCCTTTGAAAAGCCTCCATCTAAAATTCGATCGGATACTTATGATTATGTAATTTTTTCGGATGCGTCTGATACAGGATGGGGGGCGGCATGGGAGTCAGAACGTTCCTGTGGATGGTGGAAGGAACACGAAAAAGGTCTCCACATTAATGAAAAAGAATTACTAGCGGTGAAATATGCTCAGGAGGTGTTTGCCAGGAACTGGCGGGGACGGTCCATTCTCCTTAGGGTTGACAATGGGACGGCGGTAGCGGTGTTAAATAAATTTGGCAGTGTCCGATTTCCTCACCTTTATACCGCGGCTCGAGCCATATGGCTTTGTTGTGAATCTAGGGGGTTGTGGATAAAAGCCTCTTATATTAACACAAAAGATAATGTGGAGGCGGACGCTGAGTCACGCCGTAAACTTTCAAGTGGGGAGTGGGGATTGTCACCTCAATATTTTCAAACGATTGTACGGACGTTTGGAATGGCTGAAGTCGACTTGTTTTTGTCGGATGACCTACATCAGTGTCCCCAATTTTTCTCTTGGCGGCCTCAGGCGGGAGCTGCAGGGGTGGATGCATTTACTTTTTGCTGGAAGAAATATTTCTTCTACGCTTTTCCCCCTTTTTCGCTACTCTCCCGTGTACTTCAAAAAGTCAGGGAGGACCAAGCTACGGGAATCGTGGTGGCCCCATTGTGGCCAACACAACCATGGTTTTCAGGTTTCATGAAGTTGGCTAGTTCACAAATATTATGCCTTGGCCCTAATGAAACCTTATTGATGGTGGCAATCTTATCCGGAGAAGTTTCATGAAAAAAGGTAACCCACTTGATGTTATTGGGACTCTTCATAGTTCTCTTGCTCAGACCACGCTTAAGCAATACGTGTCTTCCTACAATTTGTGGATCAACTTCTGTAATAGGGAGCATACAGACCCACTTACCTTTACGACCGCTGACGTTTTACGCTTCTTCCAACACCTGTTGGACGAGACACCTCAGTCATATAATTCTTTCAATACGCATCGGTCTGCCCTTGCGCTGGTAGCCGATTTTGACTTATCACAAGATTACTTAGTGAAGAGATTTCTTAAGGCAGTGTTTCGGCTGCGGCCACCAGCAGCCAAGTACACTTCCACTTGGGACCCCCAACTGGTATTACAGTATTTTATGTCGGCTTCGGATGACTCCTTGTCCTTTAGAGCTAAAAATTGGTGGTACTTTTGTTACTGGCGTCTGGTCAACGGATGCAAACGATTTGGTCAATTGAACGGTCGCATATCGTGTTTTCGGATTCTGACGTTCGGATTTATATACCGAGGTTGCTAAAATCCCCTTTTTACCCTCTCGTCCGGCCATTTGCGTAGCCTCCAATTTAAAACGATATCTGGCGGACACGGTTGATGTGCAGGGGTCGGCATTGTTTGTTACTCTTCGGCAGCCCTTTCGGCCTGTGACAGTACCTACACTAAGTCGGTGGGTAAGAAATATAATTGGGGCTGCGGGTATAGATTTAAGTATTTTTTCGGCACACTCTACGCGGCACGCTGCTGTTTCATCGGCGGCTCGCCATGGAGTGTCCATCAATGCGATTTTTCAAGCGGCAGGATGGTCGCAAAACTCTAATATGTTTCACGCAGTTTACAATCGCCCATTGTGTTCACAGGCGGACTTTGCGACGGCGGTGTTGTCCTCCGTTTAATTCAGAGCTGCAGCCCTTTGGTGACAAATTGGATGCCCATTGGATGGCCGACTTACCATTTATTTTTGTTTTGATGCCTATCTTGATGCCTATTTTGTTTTTGATGCCTAACTGATGGCCGAATTACCATTTATATTGCCTTTTATATTGACGTTTATATTGACATCTTCTTATAGGGATCATGTGTTCACTCGGCGCTCTAACCTTGACACGTTGTCATAATTTAGATATGTTCGCCTATTGGCAATCTTATACCATTTATCTCTGACATTAATATATGTTTCTTGATAGTTGATAGTTGTTATCTAACATTGGTTATTTTCATACCATTAATTGCTCTTTCGCGGCTGTCCGTTCAACTGAACTGCTGTTTTCGTTCTTGCATAAAATGCTACAAGATGTCTCCTGTCTGTTCTCGGTCCATGGTTTCCTAGCTGTCTTCCTATGTGTTCTCCGTTACTGGCGTTTGTTTAATCTTTTCGTTCATGGAAAAGGGGAGGGGGCGTGCTCGACATGAGTCCGACGCCTAGGATGTGGCCATGAATGATACAACTGCCTACCATTCCTCATGTCTAAATGGGTGCCTTTTTTCTTTTCTCAGTGCCCTGGGGAGCTGGTGGAGGAATCTTTGAACAGCTGCCAGTAAACAATCTCTTCCGAAAATTACCGCCATATAATTGTACAATCAACTTACCTTCTGGGAAAGTCGATTGAAATTATATATAGGTAATTGGAGGAAGAGATTGTTACACTCCCACCCGTGAAGTCTGGTTGGGGGACTTCACCACCCTACCCATGCCTCCACCAGCATGTCTTCGAACTTCAATGGCGTCATGAAGGAGAGTGGGAGTGGAGGACCGGGGGGCCACAGAAGAACCAACATAACCACGCGAAAAACTTTAGTTTTCAGTTTTTCTTTTAAAAAAATTCCGAACTTCCGCACTAGGAGCGCTGCTGCCAGTAAACAATCTCTTCCTCCAATTACCTATATATAATTTCAATCGACTTTCCCAGAAGGTAAGTTGATTGTACAATTATACCAGCAGAGGCAGGTTCTAACATACAGAGTTCCTCGTAGCTTGGAAACAGCGGTATCAGCGATGTATCCCGGAGTACAACTGGGCATTGAAGGTATTAACCGTATAATTCGTTATTATCTCATTGCCCTTATACTTACTTAATATATCTTATTGCATCGTGTCAGGCTGCAGAGACACCACACCTTACCTCGATCAAATTGGAACTCAACTCACAACAGCATTGCCAAGTAACCTGCGATGCCGATAGCAATTTATTTTGCATTTCGACAGGCGACAGCTCAATTTTCATGTCTTCTCTGTGAATCCCTTCTAGTTTACACCAATTGATTGAAATTCGCTCTTTTTAAAGCTTTTGAATTGAAATAAAAATTATATCATGAAACAGATTTGTAAAGAAATTCCTGATTCGTTACAAACATGTTTGTTTAGTTGTAGGTACCCATCTGGTTTCGTGTTATCAGCTATCCCCATGTTCTTGAATCGTTTAACATTTCACCGTTTATGACACTATCACTAGTTGAGATTTCTTCTTCTTTTTTTCCATCACTTAATTAGGTAACTACATCTCTTAACCGAAAACTAGTACTTCTACAGTTCTACAGGAGATGCCTGATGTCTTACCTACCAAAGCGCCATTTCTGGATACGGATACAGATAGCGAATTACGATGTTGATGCTCAGATACCTACTTCGGATTTTGAACAACTGCAGTCAGGATCAGTTCTGCTTACCTTAGCGGGCATTTTCTGTGAGACAATACGATTATCTATGTATAACCATGCGCTCTCTCTTTTATATTATTATGTTCGTCCATTATCTTCCACACATATCTATAGCTAATCATCTAAATAATACCTTCAGTTTTTCTTATTCATTGAATAGTTTTATTACTCTATCCCAGTTCTTTGAAGACACAGATACCTACCCAAGTACCTACAGTCATAATAAAACCTTTTCACAACCACGTCTGATTTTCATGGCCAGATTCACAATTTAGGCGATTAATCAAAAACGCTGCGAAGTCCTTGTCACATGGGTCTCTTGGACATACCTACAGAAATGTTGGCTGTTCATTTATGGGCAATAATAATTGAAATAGCTATTTTTGATGACTGCCACCAATTTTTGGCCCACAGAAACTCGAATTAGGCTCCTATTTTTGACAAATTATCTTTGATCATTGATACTGCCATTTAATTGTCTTGATTGATTGTCCTGCTGATACTACTTCTAGTGTTATCATACAAATTTATGGTGATTTCAGACAATTTCCCAGGTTTTTGACTCTTAAAAATGAATTTTTGTAGCTAAAACTTCGTTAGAACCTCAATTTTCCACTCTTTGGTCAAATTCGACTTCACATTCGCTTTCCTCGCCCTAAAAAATAGGAAAAGCAATAACTCACAAGCTCATGTTACTAAAACACCAAAACAGCTATTTTTACATCAATTTTCCCCCCAGTTATATTCCGATCGGACTGCAAATTTTCTGGACACAACACTATGGCTCAAATGGAGCCTGTGTGCGACAGAACGAATTTTTGACCGAAAATGATACGGAGGACGGCGTACGGACATCGTGTAAATATACCACAATACCTCATACTGAATGCGAATACTGTATTATTCACGGAATAATAAACCAAAATCAGATAGATACAATTATTATATACATACTTTTTTAACGATCTAGGGGGGGTTGGTTTGTTTACCATTGTATATCATTTCAATAAATGAAGAAAGATACCTTTTTCACTTTCAAATCGAAAACCCTCTTCTACCTTCTCTTCTCCATGACTTGATTCTCAACCGCGGATAACGAGGAACTGTACTTGACATGGGTTTCAATACGGACTATTTACCTGCTCAATGTTTACGGCGACCAGTGAATAATGAGCGGAGTTTTGAGGGAGTCACTGGTACGGTGCGATGGCCCTCAGGCAGATTTTCTTTGTTCCCTCTCGAGATTACCTGAAACAAATTAATCAGAGTCAACATGAAAACTGACATGACTGTGTTGCCACCAGATTTTCTTGCTGGCGTTCTGGCCGAGGAAAAATAAAGCATTCCTATGAAAATTATAGTAAGCATCAATAGCAATGTTCAGAACTTCAAGTTGAGTTATCCCCGCTCAAGGTTTTTAGAACTTAAGAGTTAATTAAACCAGGCAATTAAGAGCACAGTAACAAACAAATATTTTAATTAATGTAAATTTTCAAACATAAACTCCTACTGTTGTTTTCACTTTTTATCAAAAGTGAAAACAATAATACGAGTATAACTCACAGACTCAATGATTAAAAGACGTCACGTGTATCAAGGAACGTGAAAAAAGTAGCATTTTTCTCCCTTCTCCAAGACTGGACAAGCTAATGTAGGTATACATAACGTAATGAAACACGTACAACGAACACTAGTATCTACAGGATCTTGCTGTCTTCTGTGCTTTGATACACTGCCCTTTTCTAAAGCAAGAAAGTGAGCAGCAGCAACTACCTAACTTCTAGCATCTATGCAGAGGTTCTACTTGTGATAGGTTCTTACTAGCAACCCTAAAATACCCATTATAGGGTCGCCAGTCCTCCCACCAGATAATTTTCAAAATTAATAAATTGAGTGTGATCAACGGAAGTTCCTCTTATTCAAAACTTTAGGGTACTATACAATATTTAATATAGTATATAGTATTTTGAACGATAATAGGATACCTACTATAAATTATAGTAGATATGGCAACTCTATGACATGCCAGGGTGAAAGTGATCTATGCATATTTTTCCCAATAAAGTTTAGTGTGTAATCACAGGAGGAACCCCGATTACAAATGACAGACTACGTATGCCTCAGGTACAGTTCGTCATAGACGTAGAATTAAGTAACTTGGTTAACAAGTGGTCGAGTGTAAACAAAGCAGCCGGCTATAAGCGAGGAACGCACAATGTTAGGTTTATTGTAGTTGATAAAGCCCCGATTACACGAGGCCAGCAGGTAGTTCAGCTGGCTGGCACGAATTGGAAGCCAGCTGATTACTGCCAGTAACTGTTCAGACGTAGCCAGCTGACTGGTGCTAGGTGGGCAAAAACCATGGAAGCCAGTGCGTCGTCAAGGCAGTCCCGCATTCAATTAAATAACATTTTGCGCAACGTGACCTCATGTGACGTTCATTTGTGCCGTCACATTCCTCGCAGGCTTCAGTGAACTTCAAATTCAACTTGTCGCCCCACTTTTTCGGTGGCATGTTGCGCGGTCAATCTGCACTACTGTAGAGCTACTATCAATCTGATCGTGGACAGCCCACTGGGCTTACTGGCGACTTCCGGTAAGTCACGCAACCTCAGATTTTTGGCGGTGGGGGGAAGTGGACTGGCCTGAAACCTACCCCTCAAGCCAGTCGACTGGACTGGCCCGCCGCTGTCCTCCATTGGTGTTTACACGGAGCCAGTGAACTGGCTTCCAGTGACTGGCCTCGTGTAATCGGGGCTTAAGAATAGAAAAGCGTAGTGCCGAAGCATGAACTCTTGAGATAAATAAAATAAATTACTTTGATTTCATCTTCCTTTGCGTTAGGGGTAAAGAACTGCGACTCGACAGGGTAGGAAGACTTAAGGTGAGGGGGGCACATTGAATTCCGTTGCTGAAGGATGGACATTCTATCCACCCCACCAGGACCTACAGTACATATCCCCTCCTTCAAATCCGCAAGGCACCTGGAAAACAATCACAGTCAACCTGATGAAATAAAACTCTCAGGACAGTCTCGTTCCACAACTATTGTCCATATTACCCAATTTCTTGATCGAGCATGCCACCAGCAAACCTGTAACCCCCTTTATGCTGCGTGGCTACAAATCTTTGTTGACTGAGCGAGGGGGTAGGCAAGGTGACGAGACATCAATTATAGCCATACATTGGGGCTATAAGTGATGTGTTGTTCCCAAGTTTTCCGTTCTCACCTACAACTGCTCGAGCAAGAAAAGGGATGAGGACAGTATACATATTAATATGGAACGGTGGACCAGGATTCCTCTACCTAGGAAAGTTGGAAACGTCATAATAATTGTAAAACTATCCGGACCAGGATTCCTCTACCTATGAAAGTTGAAAACGGCCTAATAATTGCAAAACTATCAAGCCCTCAAATCACATGAAGGTGATAGCCGAGCAGTTTCGTCAGAGGGTTTTCCCCCAAAATAAAATCGTAGTATTTCCACTTTTAATAGTAATGTCATTATTTAAAGTTAGTAGGTAAACTATACATTTACACACTCACCTGTTGTCGAAGACTTCTCCATCTTCCTCAGCTGCAGGGAATACTTTACCTAGAATTGGAAATGAATTTCAAGGTTAAGAAGAATAATCATTAGATAAGAAGCATAAAAGTGGCACCGAAAACCTCCAGCAGAGGCAGGCAAATTTCAATAAATAAATGACAGGATGTGGAGCATAGGGCAAGCATGACAGATGCTAACCTTTGCTCACAGAAATGGTTTCAAGAGGGTTTATGGCTTGCTGGATTGTGAAATGGCACCTCAGGGTGCCAGAGGCGACGTTAGGCGGTTTGCACAACCAACTGCAACTTTTAATGCTAAAACGTAAGTTTTTCCTTCGTTAACGACTTGCATTGGCCAGCTGAATGTAACTACGAGGGAACTTGCATTCTCCTTGTACGGGCAACGTATGGTAGTGTATCAGCCATTAGCATAGCAGCCAGTCATTGGCATAACCAGTTATCTCTGTAGGACACAGGAATCCTGTTGAGTGTTAGTTTTAGTGATGGGCGATTCCAAATGAATTCAAGAATTAAAAACTTGGCATCGAATTAATTCTATAATACAATCGAATGATTTTGCATTCGGTTCGGCAGTGTTCATGTTTGTCCTGCAATCTTCTGAACTTCTAATACATATATCTTTGTTGCCAGTTCAGATACAGATTTTATTGCCTTCCTACCCTCTCCAGACATCAACCAGTTTTTTGAATGGCACTTCAGACCCCGCAGATCTAACTGAAAGCGCCAAATAAACCAAAATATCAACTAATTTATGAAACTCTCGTACAAAGCTTGGTTCGAATGATTCCGCATTCGGACTGTCGACAGCCACACTCCTACAGGTGTGAAGTAACTTTTATTCGAATCGAAAAATCATTCGAACCATGAATTATTTACAATTTACCTACCACTGCAATAAACATTGAGTCTTCTGTTTATTGGGAATCATCTGAACTCCTAATACAGTAAAGTAAAAGTAGGTAAGTAAAGTAAACAGCCATTTCAGGCTGGGGCTTTTCGTCCGACTGCACTGCCAGCGTCGCGGACGTGATCAGCCTTCCTCCAATGAGAGGATCAGAATTCGACTTGATCATTTCGCTCTTTACTTGGCTACTCATTGCCTCGCCCCCTTGAGTGGAGAGGGGTTCGCCCAACAGCTACATGGGTCATACTTGGACGTGTCACGGCGGTCATCCATCCAAGTACTAACCACGCACGAGGTTTCTTCACTTCGGTGATCTCACGGGAACCGGTTTATTCCACCTGATGATGAACTCCTAATACAGATTTCCCTGGAATGCCACTTCAACGCTGATATTAACCCCCCCCCCCCCCCCCGTCTGATTACTTTGAGGTCCAACTGACTTTTTGTCCAACCTTCATAATATGTGTCCCGGAAAAGAGAAATCAGTATTCGAATGCATCAAGTATCGAAATGTTCAGCTTGACAAACATATGGCTAGACGTCTCTTCGAAACGAATGATTCAATCGAATATCTGAAATCTTGCAATTCAAAATTGCAAGATTGCAAAATTCAAATACCTCGAATGAATTCAATAATCGAATACTGCATTTGCTCGGTTTAGCGTACAAAATGCTCTGGATGGGATATGTTCCTGCAGGGCTCTCAAGGGCATTATAAGTTACAAAAATAGCTTTATTCTATTTCAGAAACATTAATCATCAGGAACGAAATTGTTTGACATAGAAAATGAAAAACGACAAAAAATATGACATCGTCTGAAAATTTGTTGGAGATCAGAAATCATACCAGTCCTAGACCAGTGAAAAAATAAATAAATACAAAACTGACCTTTAATACTAAATGGACCTGGTTAAATGGACTTTAACCAGTCTATGTTAAGTATCAGTGCATATTTTCTGTACGTGCAATTTGGTTAGTAAGCCTCAGAACTAGAAATAAAACTAAAACCTTAAATCAAGTGATTAGAAACACACACCCGTCGACAGAAATATTTTACCAATTCCTTTGGGCAATTGGCTGCTACGGTTGGAAGAAGTGGATGTTCTTCTAGATGAAAACGACTGATCCAAGTGATGACTGCAGGACTGATCCAGAAGATCAGCTCCTAGATTGTCGAGTCCACGGCTAGTGACCCTAGAAACAGCAGAGTTTCACAACAGGGTATTAAAGCTGGTCTGAAACTACCAAGTGTAATGTCTTCACAGTGTCCATCAGAAATGCCAGTTCCCATTTTCGGAGCATTCTGTAAAGTTTGGCCATAAATGGACGACATACGAATTTCTGGTGCTCAAGGTATAGCTTTTGCGTGGGCATGGGCACAGGGAATGTGAAATTATGATAACTAAATCTGCTAGAATTTACAGGACACATTTTCACAGCACCAGAAAGCCATAATTTAAGGCTCATTTTCACAAAGCTATCACGAGCTCCAATACTGAAATGCCCTGGACGCATCAAAAGTACGGGCACGTCCAAATAATGAATATAGGAGGATGGCATCCCTTAAGTATGCAGTCACATGGAACTTACGGCAACCGATCTAGCGACTGCGCTTTGTACATAGGAGGGGATTCATATGCCTGTAACAAAAATATGCAGTGAACACATATGAAGCATACAACAAATATTTCAATGTTACAGCTAGCTAACTAATAGTGGGTATTCACCAAAAATTATATAAAGTAGCCACCGCACACCATATGACCACAGACTTTTATTACAGGAAAGTAACATACACTATGTTATATAAATGTCAAACGTACAGGATTTGAAATGGGTCCCCCGAGAGGATATGCTGGTGTTCTGAAAATGTTGTTGGAAATCAAAGCTCTTCTCTCTTCTTGAACAATTAAAAGTTGATCGCTAAGTTCCCGAACTTTGGACTCAAGAGAAAGCCTTTTCTGTTTTTCTTTTTTCAACTGAAAGCAGTATACCACAAAATTTCACATAATACGAATTCACTGGTTCATAATCTCAAGTACTTACATTAGTTCGAGGGAATGCATCTTAGGTATGACTACAAACAGCGACCTTCAACTAGTTCGTAATGAAATTTCAATATGAATCAGCAGCCTGAACCCACAAAATACCAGTAATTTGCCTCATATTCTCCATGACCTAGGAACCAACCCAAAGAGGGGTGTGTCACTGAAATGGAACTAGATCAGGATGGGGCATTCCAATTGTAACATTTATTTTGGAACCTTAGGATGAGGCATTCCAGCTGCAACATTTATTTTGGAACCTAATCTAACAGTGAATGTGACAGAAACGGTTAAACCATCAATTTTTAAAAGGACTGGATTTCAAATAACCATTCCAATTAGAACTTTTTAACAACGCTCTCTTTCCTTAGATGAGTTTCACTGTACCTACTTGACAAGGATCCGATCAAAGTCCCAAGCAAAATTATCACTAAAATTACAATGGTTACAAGAATTCACCATTTATTTTAAATGAGGGTAGAGCATAAGGTTTACTGGTAATGGAGCACGGAGCGATATATCGGGCTAATGAGGCCTCCCGAGTGCGATGGGAGATGACAAATGTGGAACCGAGCTAAATCACTTGCGATGAAATCGTGGTTATTGAAAGGTTGTCCATCGTCACTTGCTTGTTACTGACGATAGTTAGATCACCGAAACCGGTATAATAGTTTTTTAAGTACTAGAGGAAACAGATCACCTTTCAATAGCTTCTTTTTTTTTTCAAATGGAACGTTGAAAGATTAAACAATGCCACGACTATTATAATTTGGACATTGTCTCTCCAATCATGCACATTCCTTCCTATATTTATAGTTCTATGGCGTTGTATTAATTTTGTGTTAGGCTTATCTACCATAGTTGAGAA
The DNA here is from genome assembly GCA_954871275.1 of Leptopterna dolabrata. NCBI lineage: Eukaryota > Metazoa > Arthropoda > Insecta > Hemiptera > Miridae > Leptopterna > Leptopterna dolabrata. The sequence goes on from OX940976.1 coordinate 13,599,926, forward strand.
TTCTCACGTTCCTGTTATCTTGCTCTGACTACACATTGAAAAAGAGAATAAATGAATAAAAAACCACAGTCATGCAGCATGGCTATAAGAGCGAATTTTCGAAGAAATAACTGATTTTATGTAAAACTGTTTTATCTCAAGAAATAACCACGTTACTTCATCTAGTGCTCCAGTTTGGGAACGGAATGAGATATCGCAATTCTGATTTCACCATCGTGTTCAACGTACAAAAACCTTTGAAATGAGGTGTCACTTGTCAGACTTTCATTTTGGGAATTTATGGGTAATTCCCCCCACCCCCCCCCCTAAAACTCCCCCTAGGAGTGACCCGATTCTGCCCATCTACGAACTTAGCCTGTCGATTGCCAAGACAGATTTTTCGTGCAAATTTGAACTTTTTATCTCAATTCTTTCGAGAGTTATCGTCTGGAATGACACATACATATATAAATATATAAATATAATTATAAATAAATATACATATATATATATATACACACATATAATTTTTGGTGTCTTTCGGCAGTGAATTCAGGATGGTCTGAAACGGATTTTGGTATAAAAATCTTTCGGAAATTCGAGTTTTAAAAATTTTGGACCGAGAACAATAGCTTCCTTTTCTTCGAAAATTCGGTAAAACAACTAACAGTGGGAATCCGTAAGACAAACACACACAAGGTACGTATTTAAGATAACGGTTTGCGGAAATGGAACGGTTTCTTGAAACTATTACAATCACGCCATGATAACGTTAGTTAGAGCGACAGATTATCCCCCCCCCCCCCCCCACGGCGGAACACGCCATCCCAAAACAGAAACATGTTAAGCTAGGTATCCACTTGTATCAAACTTCCGTACTGTAACTCCGTAGCGTAACACCGTTCCGTATCATACGGGTAAAAAACGCCTGTATCATCACTGTGTTCCGTAACAATTCTGACCGATCCGTCATAAACCGTGAAAATGTCCTCATTGCAACAAGTGGCTGCTGCTTACGTTTTTATTCACCGCTTAACAAAAGAAGAACAAAAGACCCGCAAAACCACCTCGTTGGTGGATGCTGAATGTTTGGCGGAACCGCGAATTGTACGGTGGGACCGGTCTCGTGGCTAACATGAAATTTCAAAAAGTCAGTGGGCTCTATAAAAAATTTACCCGAATGCATCCGAGCGATTTCGAGTTTTTTCTGCAACTGTTGGGTCCCACAATTGCAAAAAGCGACACCACCTTTCGAAGAGCCATCCCTGCCCAGGAAAGGCTGGCGTTAACCATACGTTTTTTGGCGAGCGGTGACTACTTCACAAGCCTTCAAGATATCCAAGCAGGCCATAGGCAAGATCGTCGCCAATGCATGTTTCGATGATACGATATGGGAGGTCGCCGGACCCCGTCTCCACTATCCGTACCTTGTAACGTATCATTCCTTTGATGTGACGGGGGAAAACCGCCAACGGAGCGATCCACCCCAAACCCGAACAAATAGGCGAAAATGTTCGGGGCGTAACATAATTTAAATTGATTTTTGTTACGCGACGGAAGTTTGATACAAGTAACTAGCTTAAAATACCTACCCGTCAAAAATTAGGTAAATTAGAGAATGTGAACGTACCTCTTCATCCATGAACATCTTTTCTTCTCCAGTTTGATATTTCATCATTGCTTCGACTTTTTCTGTGTAAACTTTCCTCTACAAATAAATTAGAATGTTACCAACAACGGCAATTCTCAATTTAGATATTATTATATATTGCAACTAACAGATCGTCATCTTTTTTTGGAAACGACGATAATCAGAACATGATTGTGGTGTAATGAACTTCAAGTTCGTCTACTGAACAGATAGTTTTCATGAAATTTCATAAATAAATTCGTTAATGTAATTTGTAGTAGGCACAAGCATTTTTGACATTTTCAGAGCATTATGAATCCATCCCTAGATTTCAACAATTTTCATATCTATGCGTGTTTAAATTATAATAAATCACTTCAAACCATATCTACAATCTACCTTGGCTACGACTGCACGTCTTAATTTTCATGTAGGTATATCCCTTCTGTGTAGACTACTGTTTTCTGTGGTTCACAAATGGGTAAAGAAGTATCTATTTACAAAATCCAAAATAACCAATAACATGGAACAACGAACTGATTATATCACCTGTTCCTTAGCAATGACATCTGGAGTTACGAATACCGTATGATTCACTCACGTTGACGATGCTTTTCGGATAAAACTTCAGGGCCTTACAGTAAATGAACACAAATGCTCCAGGCGGTCTCAAAAATCCTAAAATTCTGAATTGATTTAAAAACGTCTCCCCCCCCCCCCCTTCCCCTCTGAAATTTTCAAACCCTTATTTTTCACCGCTAAGGGCCAACTACAGTAATGCCGAGATTCGAGGACAAACCAAACGAGACCTAAAAACCCAACTGCATCAATTTTTGTTCACGGTTCACGGTTTTTGTTTCAAGGTATTTACACAGAATCCGAAAATGAAATTTAAAAAATTTGCTCATATGGCACGAACGAAACTCTTCATTTTGAGAACACTGTACCATTTTTGCTTTCAACTTGTCAAGTTTCTCTTCGTATTCTTGTCGTAGTTTAGCACTTATATCTGAAGCCTGGGGTTGAACTTGTTTAGTTTTCTCCAAGAGCACAGCAACTTCCTTTTCAAGTCTGAAAAAAATATTGCCAAAATTCATTTTCATCAATTCAATTCAATGTTCTCGAAGATATTTTCTCCTAATACCTACTTACCTAAATAATAATTTGAAGAACAAAACTGTTTGTGAATATACTTACTGTGCGATTTCTCGCGCCTTGTTACGCGTTAAGGACTGGATTTCTTCCTCGAGTTTAGCATTGACCTTCATAGTCTGATTTGCAGATTTCTCCATCACACCCAGTTCATGTACGTACCACTGGATGTCTTTGACTTTGAGTTCCAGTTTATCTCTGAGCTCTTGGCTTTCCGTTTCCAATCTAGATATTTTACCTCGGAGATGTTCCACATTGCATTCTTCCATGTCTTTAACAAGACGATCGTATTTCAATTTAATCTCATCCATTTGAGTCTTAAGGAAATCATTTTTAGATAATAACTCCCGCTTTTCACAGTTGTGGAGCTCAATAGTCAATGACAATTTTTCGTCAAGCCGTGATAGCTTACCCTCCTTCAGCTCTAACTGTTTCGTGAGAGACGTAATTTTAGTTTGCAGCGTTTTTTCGGTTGACGTTGATTTTTCCAGCATTTCCTCTAAATTATTAGTATGGTCTATGAGTGAAGTTTTTTCGATATTGAAAGTTTGAGAAACGTTGACAAGTTCTTCAGCCATTTTTTCTATTCTTTCACACTTCGAATCATTTTCTTTGTGAAGCTTAGCTAACTCAGCATCTTTTTGTTGAATGATCACCATCATTTCGTCGATGCGACTGAGCAGTTTGCTTTGGTGCTCTTCTCGATATTTCTCAAGGGCAGCCCCAACGTTGTGCAAATCAGCGTCTTTCACTTTGATCTCTGCTTCCAAATGAGCGATTTTGGAGTTCAGAGAACTGAGTGTGGTCTGCATCATCAAAATGGTTTCATTTTTGATATCCAAATCCATGTTGCAGTTTTCAATCCTACGATTTAAACTTTCATTTTCACATTTCAGACGTGCAACACAAGAAGTCGCCAGTTCATTTTCCTTTGTGAGTCTTTCTACTTCACCTTGCAGTGAAAGGACAACTGACTCTGATCTAGCTTTGTTGAGCTCAAGTTCGTTTTTCAAACTCTCGATATGTTTTTTCTCTTCCTCACTCTCAAGAGCCAATTCTTTTTCCTTGACCAGCGTCTTTAAACCTAACAAATCCTGCTGCAGTTTTTCTTCATCACTAATTTTCCCCCGCAAATGACCTTCAAGAGCAGTAACACGCTCTTCAGCAACATTCTTTAGTTCAAGGATTTTCAACAGTTTAGCATCAGTGATTTCGTTTGACTGGGTCAGTTGAACAACCTGCGATTGCAGAGCAACTATCGTTTCATTACACTTCAGATTTTCTGCCTCTATTTCCCGCTTGACGAGTTCGGCGTGTGCAACTACATTCTCTAAGGAAGCTAGTTTTTCTCTATTCTCACCCAATGCCTCATCTTGTTCTCTGCATTGCAATTCCAGTTTCTGCAACTGTTCCATGCGATTCTCCATATCAGCAGACAATGTTGAGATACGTTGAAGACAATCACACAACTGCTGCTCAATCTCCTCCTTGACCTTTTGAGTATCAACCAACTGCGTAGTGGCAAGTTGTAAGTCACCTGTTAACTTTTTAACATCATTTTGCAGGCTTACAGCCCTTGAATTGATCAGTTCTATTTCTTGCAGCTTTTCTTGAATAACAGATTGATTTTTCAGGAGCTCATCATTCAAGAAGGATATTTCATTGCTCTTCTCTGCCACAGTTGATTGTAAAGCAATGCATTCCTTCTCAAGACTTGTCTTAGCATCTAGCTCTTTTTGCAACATCTCTCTGATGCCCTTGATTTCTTCTTCCTGTGAACTGATGAGCCTCTCCTTGATAGTAACAGTTTCTTCAAGTTCAATGTGACGCTTCTCAAGTTCAAGCCTCTGAGTTTCCATTTCTGTAATGAGTTCTTTGTTCTTGGTTTTTTCAAGCTCTGCAGCTGCAGTTAAGCTGACAGCTTCTTCTTCCAAGGAAGTCATGTTTTCATTCTTCTCAGTTAATGCCTTTTCCTGTTCTCTACAAAGCGATTCAAGTTTTTGCAATTCTTCATTGCGTAAACCCATTTCTGCAGACAGTGTGGAGATGCGTTGAAAGCTCACCTGCAACTGCTGTTCAATATCTTCCTTGACCTTCTGAGTATCAGCCAACTGTGTTGTGGCAAGTTGTAAGTCACCTGTTAACTTCTCAACATCATTTTGCAGACTTAGAGCCCTTGAATTGCTCAGTTCTATTTGTTGCCGTTTTTCTTGAATATGAGATTGATTTTTAAGGAGCTCATCCTTCAAGATGGATATTTCATTGCTCTTCTCTGCCACAGTTGATTGTAAAGTAATGCATTCATTCTCAAGACTTGTCTTAGCATCTAGCTCTTTTTGCAACGCCTCTCTGATGCCCTTGATTTCTTCTTCCTGTGAATTGACAAGCCTTTCCCTGATAGTAACAGTTTCTTCAATTTCAATGTGACGCTTCTCAAATTCAAGCCTCTGAGTTTCCATTTCTGCAACTAGTTCTTTGTTCTTGGCCTTTGCGAGCTCTGCAGCTGCAGTTATGCGGACAGCTTCTTCTTCCAAGGAAGTAATGTTTTCATTCTTCTCAGTCAATGCCTTTTCCTGTTCTCTACAAAGCGATTCAAGTTTTTGCAATTCTTTTTTGTGTAAACCCATTTCTTCAGACAGTGTGGAGATGCGTTGAAAGCTATCATGCAACTGCTGTTCAGTCTTTTCCTTGACCTTTCGAGTATCGACCAATTGTGTTGTGGCAAGCTGATAGTCATCTGTTAACTTTTTAACATCATTTTGCAGGCTTACAGCCCTTGAATTGATCAGTTCTATTTCTTGCAGCTTTTCTTGAATAACAGATTGATTTTTCAGGAGCTCATCATTCAAGAAGGATATTTCATTGCTCTTCTCTGCCACAGTTGATTGTAAAGCAATGCATTCCTTCTCAAGACTTGTCTTAGCATCTAGCTCTTTTTGCAAGGTCTCTCTGATGCCCTTGATTTCTTCTTCCTGTGAACTGATAAGCCTCTCCTTGATAGTAACAGTTTCTTCAATTTCAATGTGACGCTTCTCAAACTCAAGCCTCTGAGTTTCCACATCTGCAACGAGTTCTTTGTTCTTGGCCTTTGCGAGCTCTGCAGCTGCAGTTATGCGGACAGCTTCTTCTTCCAAGGAAGTCATGTTTGCATTCTTCTCAGTTAATGCCTTTTCCTGTTCTCTACAAAGCGATTCAAGTTTTTGCAATTCTTCTTTGTGTAAACCCATTTCTTCAGACAGTGTGGAGATGCGTTGAAAGCTATCGTGCAACTGCTGTTCAGTCTCTTCCTTGACCTTTCGAGTATCAACCAATTGTGTTGTGGCAAGCTGATAGTCACCTGTTAACTTCTCAACATCATTTTGCAAACTTAGTGCCCTCGAATTGCTCAGTTCTATTTCTTGCAGCTTTTCTTGAATAACAGATTGATTTTTCAGGAGCTCATCATTCAAGATTGATATTTCACTGCACTTCTCTGCAACAGTTGATTGTAAAGCAATGCACTCCTTCTCAAGACTTGTCTTAGCATCTAGCTCTTTTTGCAACATCTCTCTGATGCCCTTGATTTCTTCTTCCTGTGAACTGATGAGCCTCTCCTTGATAGTAACAGTTTCTTCAAGTTCAATGTGACGCTTCTCAAGTTCAAGCTTCTGAGTTTCCATTTCTGTAATGAGTTCTTTGTTCTTGGTTTTTTCAAGCTCTGCAGCTGCAGTTATGCGGACAGCTTCTTCTTCCAAGGAAGTCACGTTTTCGTTCTTCTCAGCCAATGCCTTTTCCTGGACTCTACAAAGCAATTCTAGTTTTTGCAATTCTTCCTTGTGTAAACCTATTTCTTCAGACAGTGTAGAGATGCATTGTAGGCTATCATGCAACTGCTGTTCAATCTCTTCCTTGACCTTTCGAGTATCAACCAACTGTGTTGTGGCAAGCTGATAGTCACCGGTTAACTTCTTAATATCGTTTTGCAAACTCAGTACCATTGCATTGCTCAGTTCTATCTCTCGCAGGTTTTCTTGAGTCACTGATTGGTATTTCAAGACCTCATCCTTCAAAACAGAAATTTCCTTGCTTTTCTCTACCAAACTTGACTGTAAAATCGTGCATTTTACTTCGAGATTTGTCTTAGCATCTAGTTCTTGTTGCAACACCTGTTTGATGCCCCCGAGTTCTTCTTCCAATGAACTGATAATCCTGTCCTTGACAGCAACAGTTTTTTCCATTTCACTGTGAAGCTTCTCAGATTCAACCTTCTGAGTTTCCATTTCTGCAACTAGTTCTTTGTTCTTGGCTTTTGCGAGCTCTGCCGCTGCAGTTATGCGGACAGCTTCTTCTTCCAAGGAAGTCACGTTTTCGTTCTTCTCAGTCAACGCCTTTTCCTGATCTCTACAAAGTGATTCAAGTTTTTGCAATTCTTCCTTGCATAAAACCATTTCTTCAGACAGTGTAGAGATGCGTTGAAAGCTCTCATGCAACTGCTGTTCAATCTCTTCCTTGACCTTTTGAGCATTAATCAACTGTGTTGTGGCAAGTTTATAGTCACCTTTTAACTTCTCAACATCGCTTTGCAAACTAAATACCATTGCATTGCTCAGTTCTATCTCTCGCAGGTTTTCTTTAGTCACTGATTGGTATTTCAAGACCTCATCCTTTAAAACAGAAATTTCGTTGCTTTTCTCTACCAAACTTGACTGCAAAATCGTGCATTTTACTTCGAGATTTGTCTTAGCATCTAGTTCTTGTTGCAATGTCTCTTTGATCCTCATGGTTCCCTGTTCCAATAAACCAATGTCCTCTTCCTTAAGAGCAACTGTTTCTTCTAGATGTACACATCGACTCTTAAACTCTTGTAATTTGGTGTTTTCCTCTTCAAGTGATTTCTGGAATGTATATATAGTTTGGTCCTTTTCATCCATGGCTTCTTGATTGTCCTTGAGAACTGCAATGAGCTTAGCTGATTCCTGTTTGAGCTGATTTCTCAAATCGGACACCAAGTAACTGAGATCCAGAACCTTCTTTTCAGCCTCCTGCAGGCGCATTTCAACACACTTCTTCTGCTCAACCACTTCTTCCAGTTCAGAGACAGTCTGCTGATTGGTATTCTTCAGATGAAGAACGATACCTTCAAGAGCATCAACACGCTCTTTGCAATTAAGAATTTCCTGATCAAGCTCTCGCTTGACGGATTCGAAGTTATCTATTTTTTCCAAATAATCTTTCACTGCAGTTTCAAGCCTTAGTACATTCAACTGACTTTTTTCCAATTCTTTCAGTAGTTTTTCATTTTTTTCGTGTTCCTGTGCGACCACTTGATTGATGCATTCTATCTCACCTTCCATGGAAGCAAGTTTTTCATCCTTGATTATCAACAATTTTTCATGGTCCTTACATAAAGCTTCTTTATTCCTAAATTCTTCCTTTTGTTTATCCAATTCTTCAGACACACTCGCAAGTCGTAACTGATATTCCTCCAGCAGATTCTCAATACCAGCTTTCTGGTTTTTGACTTCAGAAAGTTTACGAGTCACTTGATCAAAACTGCTGGCCAACTTCTCGATGTCACAGTTCAAGGTAAGAATTTTCGTATTGCATAACTCATTTTCTTGCTGCATAGATTGAATTACTGATCTATGTTGTAATATTTCATTCTGCAGATCGGAAATTTCAACACCTTTTTCAGCTAATGTAGATTTCAAGATGTTGCATTCGTCGCTGAGATTAGCATTTGCATTTTCCTTTTGGAACAAAGACTCAGTAAGACACGCAGCTTCCTGTTCCAACACGCAAATTTTTTCATCCTTGATAGCAACCATTTTCTCCAGGTCTGCATCCTTTTGCTCCAGTTTGACACGTAAATTGCATATTTCCTGATTTTGCTCTTGGATCGTCAGAACCTAAAAATGAATAAAGAAAAAATTACCGAGTCGAGGATTTCACCTTAGTGCAGTAAAACTAAAGTTCCTTACCGTCAAATTTTGATCAACGTAATATGGAATATCTAGGGATCAACCAGCAACTACTGTCTAAATTTCAGAACTTTTTGGTTTTTTCGGGTAGTTATAGGCGTTTCATGGATTACACACACACACACACACACACACACACACACACACACACACACACACACACACACACACACACACACACACACAAATTAGTTGGTTCCTCTAGTTCTAGTGGCAGGCTTTATCCTGCTGGCAAGGTTTCAGAAAAAGGTATGTATGAATGTAACCCACGAATAACACTCCAGCCTCCACGGCCATTGTAAATCCTTGTGAATCAGGTCACTGTAAAGCAGGATCATTGTTGGATAAAACCTATCTAAAATAGGGTGAAAATAGTTTTTTTAAAGCAAATTTTCAACCTTTGTGTAAAAATATAAAAATTAATCATTTTCATAGAAAAAATCTACTTGGTACTCATACAAATATCACCTAACTTTTTCGATCAACTTTGAAGAATATACGAATAACCTAAAAAAGAATGTTCCCCACTCATAACTCATAAGCAACCATTCCTACGTTTTCAGTCTGCCTATCGCTCCTTCTTCAACTGAGTCCTCCACATCAACTTACTTCAATCATAATCTTTTACTATTAATAGCTATTTATGACCCAAAAAATGCACAAAATTTTTTTGTGAAAAATATTTTGAATACTGAAATAGTCTTTCCCCTCTTGAGCCACTGATTTATAGCACTTTTAATGAATTTTTGTCAATTTTTAGCAAAATCCATTTTTACCAGTTTGCTGTGATTTGGCACCCAAAACCCCAAATTTGACCACCTCTTTTTTTTGGATACGTGACGTCATTGCACCCCTCCCACCTCGTTGGGCTCGCCCTTACCCAGTGTGACGTCACCCGTCGCCGAAACTTCGAAAGGTAATAGAAAAAGAACTATTCATCGTAGGTGGGTGCGGTTGGTCTCAAAATTCTTAGAATCGAACCTACATTAATTTAAGAATGTGAACAGTCATAGATACTCATCACCAATCCAGATATAACTGGTATGTACACATACATGATAAATACAATACATATAAAAAATTTCAACTCCCCAGGGATGGATTCAGAGTGCTCTTAATCGGATTTGGATATGAAATTTTTTCCAAAGGTTATGAAACAAAAATTTTGAAACCATTGCAATACCTTACTTTCTTCGAAAATTCGCTAAAAGGGCTAGAACACCAACATTGAAAATTCGCTCATTTGGACACGCAGCATGACTGGAACTTTTTACTTTAGAATGACCCTTTCTCACAACAGAAATGGAAATTAGAAGCGCTCTTTCCCCGTGCGTCGATGAGAGATTAACCCGATGTGGATGATATTACAGGACCACAGAGCACAACCCGGTCATTATGTAAGGCTCAACTTCAGCTCACTATGACCTTCGTAGTTATGAGCGCAGCTAGAATTTGTGGACACACAGACCGACAGAAACATGGAACCAATGTATGTAATTAGTTGAGAAACTCTAAAACTTCGATTTAGGACGACAAAAATTGCTTTCCTCTAAAAAGTGATCACTAGGTTTCCCCTCTACCTCAAACTCGGAAGCAATAAAATAAATAAATACTGCATCTAGATATTGAATAAGCGATTCTTGAATTATTGATCTCCAACTAACCTTATCATCCAATGAGAATCTCAGTTCGGTCAACTGCAAGTCGATCACCTCATTGCCCAAATTGTTGGGAATGTCACCTTCTAGGCTACAATCTTCAGCAGATCTGGTTTCTTTCAATTCTTCGATGATACTCTCAAGTTCCTGAAAAATGGTCAGGAGAGTAATTCAGAACCAAATATCCAGAAGGTGGCGCTAAATGCATCAGTTCATTGTGAATACTTCCACAAATCGAATTAAGTAACTAACAATACCCATGCCACAGCAGAATGAATTCAGGAGCATATCTGGATAATGTGTATAAGGAAATGTTTAAATTTTATCCAACTCAGTGATTCAGAAAAACAGAGTAAAAGTGACTTACATTTTTATTGGCAATTAGATCCTTTTGATGCTGCTGCAAAGTGGAGATTTCATTGTTGTTTTTCAGGATTTGTTCTTCATATAATCGCATCTGGTCGTCAAGAGAACGTTGTTCAGACTCTAATTTAATGATCTGAAATGAGAAATGGAGTTCGTTGACTGCATACATTCCAATTAATTCCTCTATTGTACCAATTTGCTGCCAGATGTTTGTCGTTTGGACAAACATGATGGCTACGTGGTTATGAATTTATGACTACGTCAATGGTAATAAAGGATTTTGTTGGCAACAATCGCAATTCATTTTCAGACCTGGGAACAGGGTGGCCACTCGATCAGGATTTTCATTATCCCTGACCTTTTTGTCGATTTCCCTGACTTTCCGAGATTTTTGAAGCCCAACTCTTCCACCCTTTTTCTGATTTCCCTGCTCGTATTTTAGCATATCCCCCATTAAATTTACGTAAATGTCTAAAGGGTAAATAAACGGGTAAGTTGACTAAATATTATATTATTACACTGAAGGATTTATGTACTAATTTATTAATGTGCTAACCTAAATAAATTTCTGATTTAGAGGCGCGATCGAGGCACAAGAAACGCCAACCAGCATATAGCAAAGCGAACTACCAAGCGCCAGCACAAACAACGCTGCAAATCCCTAAACAACGGTTTTGCATAGAACACCCTTCTGTTACAGATCACTCCTCCGCATAGAACACCCTTCTGTTACAGATCACAGCTCTCTGTATAGATAACCCTTCCATATAGATCACAGACCCTCCGTAGCCCCGTTATTAGGTACCTACCCGTTATTAGGTACCTACCCATACCCGTTATTAGGTACCTACCTACATCACGTGGTAAATGTGTATTCAAGTCCTGGCAGGGTCTCGATCTCGGGAACTTGGGCGTTGCAATCCGTCACACCACTGCGCTAAAGTGCCCACCTGGCCGAGAGACCAGTGATGTGCGCTCTCAACCCAGCTTGATGCCTCGATTCACCCTGCTCTTTATAGCAAATGTTATGGCAACATCTGTAATGGATGGGCGGTTTAACTTCGCCACCCATACAGTGTAGTTTCCCCCTCTCCAGTCTTAAGAAAGGTAGGGAGGCAGTGTGACAGCTGCCCCCGGAGACACTGGTTTGATTATAACGCAATGCATCCAGGAGTTGACGATTCGTTTTCACGAATCGACCGCCCCTTCAGCCGCATGTCGAAAAGGTCGGGAAGAGCCCGGATCCAATATGGAAGGGATTCCCATACCATCACACATAGTAGAATACTCCGGATGGTCTCAAAATTTCAGGAACAAATATTTTCTATTTAAAAATGGTATTCTATTAAAACTATTTAAAAATGCGAAAACCCACACCTCAAATTAACATTTTCCGAGATAGGGATTCTCTGGACATTTCAACCCCTATTTTCATCCCTTCGAGTTGAGAGACAGAAACGACCAGCTTCGAGGACCAACTAGAGCCCAAACGGGACCCATATACCAAATTTCGTTAATTCTGGTTCATGGGAACTAAGGAAAATGCCGCGGGAAGCCACTGCAGACGACGTAAGGACGGAAATATTTTTGTTCGATATTCGTATTCTACATCCCATAAAACGTAAAAAATGACATTGGAAGGGGGGGGGGGGCACGCGCAGAACCCCCTACAACTTTCTTTGGGATGGAACATCGATCGTGTTTTGACTTTGATGTTCCACGTTTAACCATCAATGTTGAAAGGTACGATATTATCGAACATCCACGTTACCGTTCCGATATCAATGATAAACATCGATACCACCAATGTTAGCTGAATCAATATCGAGTAATTGTGAAACAGAGGAAAATTCACGTTTGGAAAGAAACTGATGGAAGTGGAAGAATATTCGAACGCCATCAATTTCTGTTCAAGTAACCTATCGACTGGTTCATAATCGAACTTCCCACTCGTATTCCCTAGAACTTCCCACAGGCCTGCGGGGACGGATGAGGCAGTGATGACATCTTCTACTACGTGCCGCTAGGTGCGCTGCGCTCGCGTTGCACGCTGTGAACCTGTCAAATGACCGGACACAAGCAGAGTGGGAAATAAGGCGGGTCAGTTGAAAATCTCAAGAAAATGGCGGACGTGCGGTAATTTTCCATGACTGGCCACTCGATTTCCCTTACTTTCCTGGCGAACATTTTCCCCCCTGACTTCCCTGACAGGTGGCCACCCTGTGGGAAAGATATTACCAATGCAGCAACTCTAACAGCAGGCAGCTGTAAAGTTATTATTATTCAGATACTTCAAGGTGCCACACTCTGTGCATTGCGAAGTGACCTCGGAAGTTCCTAAGTACCTAACAACAGGCGCCTTCTCTATACAATCTTTTCCTATTAACAACTTCTGGTGTTAATATGAACCTTTTTGTTGAGAGTAGCCAATGCTTCAGTCAGTTCTTCAATTCTTGATTTGTCGTGTAGACCATCTTCTTGGTAAGAAGCGACCTGGCGCTCAAGGGCCTTGCACCTCCCGCACTCGCGCCCATCGCAGGTTGGGGTTCGGCGACCAGAGGGCGTCCCAGATCTGTCTGCTTCACTCTCATTAAGAAGCCGTTGACAACGCTCTTTCAATTGCGCAATATCCTGATTTTTCACAAGGACTACTGATTCTGTAAATGAATAATACGAAATAGCCACATTTAACGTAACTCAGGAAATATGACGGGTTATTAATTAAATGTAGAAAAAATTTGGGAGGGGGCATTGTAGAATCAATGCATACCTCTATCCAGATGGTACAGGAAGAGAATAGAACATCCCTCTATAGATATGGATAAATTTGAGAGCTAGGAGTTAGTCTTCATGCTTTGAAAGTGACATTTTTAGATTTATGGTTTAAAAATGGGCGTATCCAGTCATAGGAGGTGTCTTTTTGTTTCTCTGGTGGTCCCATTTTCATTAATCAATGGAATTGGACCATTCTGATAACTGGATTTTTCAGTGAGTTGAAAAATAAGATGATTTTTGGAATATTTTAGTTCAAGTAACTGTGACGTGGAGTGTGGGGGAAGGTGGGTGATAATTGTGTAATATAAGGAAGGTAATGCGAAATGACTATATTGGGTGTTGAAAAAGAGCGGGTCCTAAGTCTACGCCACGGCCAGGTTGTGTGAGCGTGTGTGCAAAAGTGATAGTATTGTAGTATCCATACGGATCTCAGCGATCAGTGTCTCCGATCATTCAGTCCAACGTTAATTTATCATTCAAGAATGGTCAAGAAACGTTTAAGGAAACTTCAACGATTATAATAATTATTTCCGTCTGCATCTTGTCCACTCCGTTTTAATTTGTCCACAATACCAGGAGGCAGTGAAATATCTCTGTCACAGCCCAACTTTTTTCAAACTCCCTATTTCTATTTTGCTTCTCTAATTTCATGTTAAAATTTCTCAACGAACAGACCCTGTTTCTATTAAACCCAAGCAATATACTTCGGTTTATTTATATATATTTATTTTCTTTCTTTCGATGACTGAAATACCTCATTTGGACTTTGTATTCAAAGCATAGTAAGCAAAGTATCGGGAAAATAACAGGTCTGAAATAGCTCCAAAAAGCCTTAATTCACACGAACAATACACAAGCTGATCCTGTTTCTGACACAGGAAGAATTCAATCATGGGCTATCCATTTGATTAACCGTGGAAGAACGCTGTTAAGGTCAAATAATTTCTGAATGGTTTCTCAACCCTATGTGTACTTCAATGATTGAAAAGTAATTTGTATCAATTACTGAATACAAATAACAGTATTACTTAAATTATTGGATAGTAGTAATGTAGTAACCTAGATTGGAGATGGTTTCACGCGCTGAGTCCAGTTCTTCTTGCAGGCAGTTCTTGAGAGACATGGTCATCTGCAGCTGATGCTTCACCCTCTTGAAGCGGGAAGAACGTCGGCATGTGCGGTAAGGGGTTTCCCCGTCCGTCCCTGGTGTTCCCTTGTTTGATGAACGACTCCCCGAGCTGGTCAGATAAGGCGAATTCCCGCATGACTCAGGATCTCCCGCTTAAAATTTATAAGAAATCGGGACATGTTAAGATAAGGTATTTGGAACAATGGGCAATTTGAACAGGTCATAAAAGCGGTTTATATTGTTTTTTAAATTAAAGTAGATTCCATCCTGAGAATTTTGAGACCAACCGCACGCTCCTACGATAAGTAGGTAGTTTGTTTTCTAGGATTTTTCTAAGTTTCCAGAGGTTCCTTCGTCATTGCACCCCCTGCCATCTGTGATGTACGAACTTCTGGAAACTTTGAAAAATCATAGAAAAAAATTACTCATCGTAGGAGCGTGCGGTTGGTCTCACAATTCTCAGGATGGACTCTACTACTTTCATTTTTTTTAAATAAAATAAATACGTGCAAATAGCCCAGCGAAACATTACTTACTGCAGCGGAATTTTGGTTGCCTATATAGAAATAATCATCTTGCATTGGTAAATCCAAAAACAGTTAAATGGGACCCAGATATTTATTTAAAGACAACCAAAGGCGAAAATCGATCGTAAATCAGTTCCGAAGGTAGTGGATAGTACCAAAAGGCAGCCAGGTTACCGCCGTGCACTTTATCAAGGATGGATAAGGTTTGTATGACGTTTTCAGTAAAATATTAGGTCCAGCACGATTGTTTCCAAAATGCACTTTTCGTTAACCAGTTTAACCAGTTAAACATGCTTTTAAGTAGAAAAAGTTTACATTTTAACCGCGGCCAAAATGCTACTGTGCCTATTGATGAGAGTCCCACATACATAGCGATTTTGGGGCGTCTCTGCCGCGTCTAGTGCATTCCTCGGGGCAGAGCACAGAAAATTTTGCTCACAGTTTTGACCCGCTGGGAAACAGCGGGCCTCTACCACCATGCAGCGGGAAGAGTCCTGCTGGGTAGAAAACACAGGTAAACAAGTCATTTCACTTGTAGTGGGGGTCAGTGGTGGAGACAAGAAGAGACTAGTGACTGTGGTGAATCTTGCTTCAGAGTCAACCAAGGTTGTGGAAGCCTTGTGTTCATTTGTGCTGGGGAAAAAATGTTGTCTCCAAAATCAAAATCTCCATTCCATTTTAAGTTTCAGAGCGTCCTCGACAAATTTGGGTCCGTATCTGTTTGTGTCCAAAAATAAGATTTTGACGGATTGTGAAGGTTAGCTCTAAACGGTTTCCTATGAATTTTCAACAATTTCGCCAACTTTGTGTCCATGGGTAAAAAAATCCCCTCTCTTCAAATATGGATAATCGCCACAGTTCAACTGTAGCTCTCAGCAAGTTAACAAAATATTGCACCCTGCATGAACCAGTAACCAGGACTTGCCACGTGAAAGCGGCTGCATCGTCCCTTCCCATGCACCCAAATAATTCAATTAATGACTTCAATCCTTCTCTCTTTCAGCTCGCTCTATCTTCTCAAAACTAAGTCGCAACCAATGCTGGCTGCCAATGGGGAATACCCATGGGTCTTAAAATGTAGTACAGTGGAAATTTGATTCGTGTGACAAGTATAGCGGATACACCCTATCTGCTCAGCATTTCGCCCACTCCCATCCCACTCGTTCCAAAAACGCTATGTGTGTCAAGAAAGACCCACGGAGGCGCCCGCCCAAATGTTAAAATACGTCAAATGAAACAAATTTTAATGCACTTACGCAATTGAGCAAGGGTCCTGAACAGCAGCTCCTTCGTGATCTTTGGCGGTTGAATTTCTACAAAAGCTTCCAACGCGGTTTTGATGATTTGAGCCTGCTCTCTGTCAGAGACGCGACACAGTCTTTTGCACAGTTCATCGTTTGTGTTGTGGACAGACGTTAAAATGAGGTAGGCAGTGGCAAGCAAGACAAAGTAGTTTTCGTCCTCCTCGTTGCCAAGGATCAGGGATTTGTAATAATCTGCAATGAGGTAGAAAAACAAGAAATAGGTATCCTAGATAAACAGCACCATTCGAGAATCGACAGTTCCAACAGATAGTCAAGACAATTTTCAATAATAATAATTAATATAATAAAATCACAATTAATGGTGCTAGGTAACAGTCCTACACAAACGTGCGTTTGTATTTCAGTTAGATCGCAGACTTCTACGAATTCACCTCTCAGTATGATTATATAAATATATAATCATATATTATATGTGTGTGTTTTCTGTGGGGTACAATGAATGAAATGTTACTGGAATCCTTCATAAGAACAATACTGAAGTTATTCGGGCTTGTTGCGGGTTGGCATTGAGATGCTACATAATGGATTCATACCTGTGATGTAGGTGACAGCATCTTCCGAAGTGTTACCAACATTCCCGTTTCTGAAAAAGAATAATAATAATACATTAATGCAAATAATAATTATGTGTAAGTATAGTATAATAAGTACCTAAGCGTCTCCTTCCAAATGAAATTATTGTCAAAATATTTGTAATTATTATAAACGAAAGGATGGGAACAAATATTTTGGGTATTTTTGAAGTCCAAAGTGAAGTCCGTAGGCCTTCAAAAATTCGCTCATATGGATACGCTGCATGACAGGATTTGACAACAAAATTCTAGTACAATATTTTCGGATTAGCAAAAAAAAGGAATGGTGAGTATCACTTCCCATAAATTGTCAAATGTCAATTCATCAATTTAGAGTATATTTCCGAGTATTGTTTGACGTTTTATAGATGCCTAACAACTATAGTCAGCTAGCCAACTAACGTTATGGTTAGGTGTAGAGTAGAACTTCCTTCCTTACCACCTTACTTGTACAGTGACGGGGCTAAAGGATGTTAAATGCCGGATACATAATCTGAAGCACTCGTTCGTTCTATTTTCACCAGGAAATTTTACACTAAATTCTTTATTTTCAAACAAAATACTGAATCAATGTAACCAAGGCCTCTGTAATAATAAGAAACAACTTTTTGAGGTAGGCATTATATATAGTGCAGAAAATATAACGAACTAATTGGCTTTCCTTGGTTCGGCACTCTGGATCTTTTTTCATTTTTCAGCAGCTAACTACAAGCGTGAGAAAGACCGCCAAAAAACCGACGTTGTCAAGTTTTCTAGATCAGTTTTAAAAGAGAAAATTACGAAACCATGAGCAGTGAGCAGGTGTCAACGAATGTAATGGGCCAAGCTTAGTGGTTATAACCACAATAAAGTATTTTAACGAACAAAATAATGTTTTACTTCACTCTCATTTTTCCTACCATTCCCTAAAACAATAATCATTATTATAAAATAGACGGGGGGGGGGGGGTCTCCTAAAATATTAAAAGACCACTGTAATCCGCTGAAAATATGAGTCGGATCTCTTTCTATTTATCTGATAAACTAAATACCAACATGTCACTGCTGTCGTCTAAACATACCCCCTCCCCCCTCACAGATGTAAACCCCAACCTACCATTCCTTCAAGTGTTGATCTTTACGGGACGTTCACCTGTTCATGATCGATTTAGGGGATAAAACAACAAATAAGCTCTTGGATACCACATAATCGAAGGAACATCTCTCAGGCAATTAATGGAAATATAAGGTTCATTCGTTCACTTAGCATCCGATTCAGTAGCCCGGAGTAACCGAGAACGCTCCTAGCATTATGTACATTACGTTCATCACTCGAATAAGTTAAGCAAGGTTGTAGATTTCGTGAAAATTTACGACTACAATCGTAAATCTCGAATGACCCTCGAACCCATCGGACTCCATAATACAATCAGGATCCTCCGACTGGGCGATAAATCTACTATGGACCCTACACTTCATAATATTATCGATGGTCCATAGTAAGACCTATCTAATATCTACCTATCGGTAATGGCGTAAGAGCACTTTTGTCACAAATGGTAATATAAAAAAGTCTGCCCCCTAGGCTAGAATGATACAGTACATAATTGAGATAACAGTGGTGATACTTACAGGTAAGTACACAAATTTACGAAGAAATGTGGGGAAAGATCGCCGATGAAATTCAGCGTAGTAGGGACGACTTCCAACGCATTCGCCTGAACAAAAGATTCGGATTAGGACATTGTGGGAGACAAACTTCAATCATTAGAATCGATAATAATCAAGACTTACCCATGAGACTAAAACCGATTTCCAGTTATTTAAATGCATGATTCATGTTATCTTGACAAATGTTTTGAGAAACTGAATAACAAGACGAACAACAGAATTGAACAGAATACAGAATACAAAAAATAACGGCTAACGCAAACGCAAACAAGCCGCGAAATTTCAGTGTTGCCACATGGTGAGTAGTGGACTGAACTGCCAAAGGCCCGTCACCATAGAATAGTGATACTACCCACTGCCCGTCTCTACAGGCTCAAATCACCCCGCAACCAGGCGTTGCCCTGATTAGCCGCTGGCTGCGCTAAGATCGTTTTTGGCACCATTGCCCCTGGCGAATTCTTGTTGCGTTTGAATCACAATTAAAATTCATTTTGGAGTTATCCACGCTCGGAAGCTCAGGATATGGAGTATACCCCTCAGTAGGCATGTTTGCCTTTGGGCGTTCAGGGAGCAAAGAACAGTCTCTTTAGGTAAATCCATCGGCAAAGCTTGTGCGAGGATATGGAACTCCCTCCCCATTACCATAGGTAGTTGCCCTGACCTTCAGTCTGATGAATAACAAGCACCTGCATTAAACTGGTTTTAACATGTTTAATGTTTTAGGGCTGGGGGTCATTCTGTGAATTCCGACACGCAAATATGCAACGTTTTTCATTGGTTACTACACAGTTACTACCTTCTGTTGTAGCAACCATAAAGAATGTCGCACTCGAAAGAAACAAGAGTCAATAGCTACGTTTTTCATTGGTTACTACACAGTTACTACCTTCTGTTGTAGCAACCATATGTTGATGGCGAGTTCTATAATAAGTACAGTAAATGCAACATTATACTTGTAGAGTTCAGTGAAATTGTGGCTTTCATTTTTTCTTGACATTAAAAAACTATATCTAATTTCTCCCTTGCGAGGGAAAAACATTAAACATGATTTAATGTTTTTCCCTCTCAAGGGAGAAATTAGATTTTACTTAGGTACCTACTTATTATTATTTCACAATCATCAGATAAATTTTGGCTGTTTTCCATGCTCGATTCCAAAGGTTCATTATTGAAAATAATAAACCAAAAATCAGCTTACGCAATCTTATAGTTGATATTCGTTGCCTATTTTGCAAAAATTTTGGATGTAGGACCTAATTTTTATTGCTAGTAAATTTCCTACCACGCCACAATTTTTCTTTAAATTCCTTTCAGTTTTTTTTTCATCTTTAGTGATTTATTTACTTAGTTTTTAAGACGAGCAGCCTTTTGAATCAAGTAATTCATATGATGCTCCTTGGCAAATGCTCCTTGGCTACCCCTGAACTCCGCTTGGCTATTTCTGAAAGGGATTGTCTCCATAATGACCATTAGGACGTGGGATCCTGTGGATGAAGATCTGTTCAAGCCACTACGAATAAAAGGAATAAATATATTAATTAGGAAAAAAAGAATTTTACGTCGAACTGTTTAACTTGTCACCTCCTCACAAATTCTCTGGAAAAATATAAATAAATTGGCAATGAAAACTAAAATTCACTTTGTCAAAGAACCAAGCATTACCCCTCCACTGATGATCTTATGGAACCTGATAATTTAAAATATACAAATGTTATGCCAAATACCAATACAAACACACACTTAAATAACATACACGTACATACAACACACACCACATTGTCATCGTACTTGTACGTTATACAAATGTTAGGCTCTTTTTCGAATGTTATTTTGCAAGATCTCGCCAATTCTCTCCTCAATAAAATCCGATACAGCTGGGCATGATGGAATCCCACTGAGGCTTATTGAAATAATTCTTCCCAGAGTACTTCCACCTATTACTCACATTTATAATTTTGCAATTACCTTTTCTTCATTCCCTTTGTTCTGGAAAACTGCCACAGTCGCTGGAATCCCTAAAATCGAAATTCCCACTTCCCTTTCTGACTTCAGACCTATTAGTGGCGTCCATTTTGAGTAAAGGCCTACATATGCTTTTATATAAGCAAATCAGTGCAGCAGTAAGTTGAAAAATCCAACATCTTGGACCCAATGCAATCTGGGTTTCGTCGGGGATTTAGCTGTTCCTTGCTTCTGAAGCTCGTGGAGAAGGGATTTCAGCAGATCTCAAAAAACAACTTTCTGTTAGACTTGGCAGACGCCTTCAGATCTGTTGAGCTAAGACGCTTTTATAACTTTCACTCAACTGCTTACATACTACTGGAATCATTCCTTAACAATGGAAGCCAAGCAGTTGAGTTCTCAACATCCTCATTTAGCCCCCTTCCCTTAAAGTGTGGTCTGCCTCAGGGGTCGATCCTTGGTCCCATTCTATTATCTTTTATATAAAAAATTTGTCTAAATTGATCAATCATTCCAACTATTCATTACTTGCAGATGATCTCCAGATCTACATACAGGGCTCCATAAGTAATGCCACCCATCTCATGAACTGTTTGAACAAAGACCTGGCTAGTATAGGCCACTGGGGCTTGATGAATGGTATTGCTTTGAATTTGAACAAAACTCATGCAGTAGTACTATGTTCTTAAAAAAATAAGAGTGAGGCCGCAAATATTCCAAATGCTATGCTAAAAGATCATCCTATAACCTACTGTAAATCTGTGTGCAATTTAGGTGTTATGTTTGACCCACAATTTAATTGGCACCCCTACATCTCTCAAATTTGTTCTCGAGTCTATCACGCACTTAAAAACCATACAAACATTTCATTTTTGAAAAACTTAAGAGATCCCTTGTTAAGTCATTAATCATCCCATATTTCACCTATTCTGATATAATTTTTATCCATTGTTATGTCATTAATCATCCAACATTTCATCTATTCTAATATACCTAATTTTTAGCACTGATCTGCGAGCTGATGAGAAAAGGAGATGGCTCTGAGCTCATGCATTCCGTTCATTACTGGAATAAACCTGCGTCAGCAGGTAATGCCTCATCTGAAAAGTTTGTTTGGATGTAATATCATGGACTACATGAAACTCATCTCCTTTGTTTTGTTTTCAAATTCAATGTATCCATCCACCCTATTTGAGTGGTCTCTTTACAGCAAGCCATGTCTAGACGAGCCAATAATTTACTTAGGTACCTAATTTACTTAAGTAACGCGGGGATGAAAAATTACTAAAAAACTACTTCCACTTATCCCTCTACAGGCTCAACTTTCACTTCATCTTTCCTTCCCTCCTTTCTTTCCCTTCATAGTTTCATTCCCTATTCTATGTTAATTCCATTTTCCTTTTCGTTTAATTTAACTCGTTTTTTTCCAATCTTATTTTAATATAATTCACATTTTAATCAATTTATTATCAATTTATTATTTCAAGCAGGACAACCTGAATAATCGCA
Source organism: Leptopterna dolabrata (assembly GCA_954871275.1). Classification (NCBI taxonomy): domain Eukaryota; kingdom Metazoa; phylum Arthropoda; class Insecta; order Hemiptera; family Miridae; genus Leptopterna; species Leptopterna dolabrata. The sequence goes on from OX940976.1 coordinate 13,622,120, forward strand.
GATAGGTACTTCAAGATTGACTGGTTGGGGAAGTGTCATACCGCCCTCCCTGTTTGATAGTAAAACGGAGGGGTGGTACCAACAACAAGACATCCTGTAATCAACGAAAGATTCTAATACATTGAAAGAAAAAGAGAACGGAGAAGAATAAGAATCAGCAATAGGGAGCAGCAACAGCAGAAGAATAAAGCAATCAAGAAACAGTGACCACGCAACTCGACTAAGTGAAAACCCGAGAAGAAGAATAAGAGGTGATGGTTCGCCCAGAAAACAATGAAAACATTTCAAAATTCAAAATCGAAAATCGCAGATTCCTGATTAGCCGTTTGTTTGACTGATTTTGGGTTGTGTGCTATGCAAGAACTTTACCGAGAAAAAGAACAATGAATGAAATTATAATATCGTACCTGTGTTACCCAAATAGAAACCATTCGCGATTTGACTCGCGACTCACAGGTACAAAACAGATTTCTAAGTTCTGGAACCTGTGAGAACTAAAAACAAACTGTGCGCTGCATGCGTGGGTGAGCCAATTTTTTTTCTATCTTAGCATGTCCGTAAATCCCTCCCCTTCCCCTTTTGGCTCTCACTGGATAGTCCGTAAATCGGAGATTGCGTTACACAAAATTTAATGGTTTCTGTTTTAAGGTACCTAGTACTTACGTAGAATCCGAAAAGGAATAAAACCATTTCTATCCTACGCCGGCCACGCCCATGCCACGCCGCCGTAGATTCTCGATAGAGTAAAAAAAATTATGTCCTCCAAAATGAAAATCTCTATTTCCTTTTTTTTTTTGGATTTTGCGTTTCAGACATCAAGGAACATTTTGGTTTATTATTTTCAATAATGAACCATTGGAATCGAGCATGAAAAAAAAAATTCTTACCCCCCCTCAAAATTTGATGGTTTACGTTTCAAGGTATGTAGAATCCAAAACTGCAATAAAAATATTTCTGTCTGAACGCCGTACGCCGTACGGGCCACTTTTCTTAGTTACCATGAAAGAAAATTGATGAAATTCGGGTTACCTATAATAGGTTCCGTTCGCTGTCTAGTTGGTCCTCGAAGCTCGACGTTACTGTCAGTCATCTCTAAGGGGTTGAAATTTTCAAAACGCCTATACCATTTTTTTACGTGAATATTTTTACGGTTTTAAATAGTTCTTGAACTTGCGAGTTTTTTAAGACCATCCGGAGCGTCGTACGTCCAGCCGTTCGTTAACAGAGGCCCCGAAGTTTGCACCGACAGGCATTTTCGACTCCAGTGTGAATGAAATTGTATACAATTCAAACCAAATCTCGTAACTAGAGACGCGCCCACAATAGGAAATTTGGCGGAGATGAAATCATTGCTAGGGATCACCTGATTATATTGGCGGAGTATGAAGTCGAGTTGGTTGTTCTGTGATATTATTTAATTTGAAAAATGATGGCTCTTTTGGAGTTTGTTGGTAGGTAGTGAAACTTGAACAAACGTTGAAGTATTATTGATGGGTAAATTATTACTACGGTAAATCATTACTAAACGGTAAATTATTACACAACGGTTCATTATACCATCTACGTAGAAGGGGCTGGAGTTTGTTGGTAGGTACTTTCGCAACTTTTTTCACTCCTCATCAACAATTTCTTTTCAGAACTTCATTATGTGTGTTTCTTTTTGCTAGGTACTGTTTGTCATCGGCAGAATTATTTTAGCAACATTTAACTCGTGATTTAGGTCGGTACCTAGTAACGAGTACGGGGTTAGGTACTAACCTACGGAGGGTCTGCGATCTACATAATATGTATAGAATAGTACATATCATATTATATAGACGGGTTATCTATACATAGAGCTGTGATCTGTAACGGAAGGGTATTCTATACAAAATAATAAACCGTTGTGCAGGGATTTGCAGTGTTTTTGATTCCGTGTCTGTCTGCCCATAGTTACCCGAAATAATGGTCAAAATAGACTGAAATTTGGAGGGTACACGTGTGTTGGATCTCAGATGGTCCCATATAAAAATCATTTAAATCGTACCATAACTTTCGTCTGCGCATGCGCAAACCTGAAATACTTGACACGCCCATCGTTGAAATGAGCAGACTTGGAGGGTCGATCAGGAACAATACTTTGATAGTTCCATATGAATTTCATTAGAACTGTAACTTCCATCTGCGCATGCGCGAACATGAAATGTTGGGTGCCCGTATGTGTCCCCACTTTGAAACCAATGGAAATCTGTCATTATCCTATAAAGAAATAAATGAATTTGAATAAAAAAAGTACAACCTGATCATGTAAATTTAAATGATGAATAAATACTTATTCACTTTCTCAATTTCATTTTATGATCCATTAGTCCAAAGTTGAATATAGCGTGGGGACACAAGGAACTTTTTGACCAAGCAAAAATAGTTCTGTATGAGTCCCCACGTTTTTCAATACCGACATTCTCCTTTTTATCGTGGAAAACAAACATTAATCATGAAAACATGGGAAAGAGGAGATTCTGAGGTTTCCGAAACACTCGTCCAATTCATTTTTTCATAGGACAACGTGGGGACACATACGGAACTACATCCGAAATGTTGACAATTTCCTTGTAATGCTTCTAAGTATGCAAAAAATAGTCGTAGAGAGCTGACATTTTGAGGAAGCTATACCGCCCACCCAACATGGCAGTCGTTTTCTTAACCAAAATCCATGAACCAAAATTTTTGAATTTGATTTGTAGGTCCCATTTGTATTATTTCAGTACCTACCTATTATTTTGGGGTCTAGTCGATCTGCGAAGCTAGGCCCTCGAAGTTAAGCCAGTCGCGTGAAAAATGGGTGTTGAATTTACAGGGTGCCGTTGTAGAAGGGTAGGTATGTTTTAGCGAATTTTCAAAGAAAGTGAAGCTATTGCAACGGGTCCAAATTTTTCATAACACGAATTTTTGAAATTTTTTCAGTAGGCAAATTCATCCCTTGATTTTGAAAAATATGTGTATGTATGTATGCATATATATATATATATATAGGTATATATGTAAAAATCGGGATGAATTCAGAATGATCTGAAAACCTTGGACCCACTGCGGTAGCTTCATTTTCTTTGAAAAGCCACTAAAAATTTCGAAAACTCACCTGAATTTTATGATACGAAATGAAAGGACACGAGATCAAACATTATAGTAGGTACGTTAGATAGTCCTTGACAGATAGCTCTTCTGAGATTAAATTTTGAACAAAATGTATTATTAGTTAGCGTCAAAATTCTCAGAATAGAAGCTTTCATTTAAAAAAAAAAGAATAAATACGACCATATACCGCATTCAGAGCGTACAGAAATTGAAATTTTATTGGAAAACTATGTTATTATTCAACATCTCTTCTGAGATTAAATTTTGAACAAAATCTTTGACTCATTTTTTTGAGTCTAGAATGACAATTTGATTGTAACATTACATTTGTCGGAATACTGCAAAATGCTGCAGTAATACCTTTGGACATCCAATCTGCATTAGTGTCAAGTATTTTGGGCTTACATAATATTCTATATATTTGTGAAGAATACAAAACAGGCTCTTTGTACTGGATCGCCTTACGTAACTGACATCTTAAGTTCGTAACGTATTAAGATAAGTTCGCTTGATTGATATTAGTACTACTTCATGCACTTTTTTCTTCCCCATCCCTAAAAGTAGGTACAAAGTAGGTTCAAGATGAAAAATTGCTGCGAAGTAAAATAACATTATTTATTAACAGAAATAATTTAATGATCACTCATAATTTGCTTACCTCATATATTTAAAAATCGGTTCAACTTTGTACATAACTGACAATCATAATACTAGTTGAGTGAATTAAGGCTTAATGCGATAAGTGGGTAGGCACGTCAGTTCATAGGGTTATTTTGTTTAAAGTGCTGTCACAGTCACGTGCTCAACCTGCAAGACCGAGTGTTCGTCGTTCCACGTTCTTTGCCATACTAGCCTGTCTTCCCAGAAGCTGGCCATTGCCTGAAACAGTAATAAATTAACCAATTCTGAGTCGAATAATGTACCTAACAGTGTTATGGATGGGAAATAGCGATTTGAATATCTTAATCGGGCCATTCACGACCACTCCTACACGCCAAAATGAGGCGTACTCGTGGCGCATGGAGCGCTTGTGAATGGGGAACTCCCTCGCTCCATTTGGCTCAGTCTGTGTCCGATGAGTTGTTGAGGCAAGTACGTTTTCAGACCCACGCACCGCTACTGCAAAGAGCTGCTTTGCCTTTGGAAGTTGACGCATCTAGATTACCGCGGCAAGGTAAAGAGAGATCTTGCCTTTGAATAATTATTGTTCAGAACGCAAGACGAGAACGCGACAAACGATATGTTCAATAAAAAACCTTAGGTTAAGTTGGGCGGGCAGTACCTCACTGTAACATGGACGTGTATAATCAGTTAGTAAAAAAATTATGAGTCGAAATGATTGAACAACAATAAGTGGAGTAGTAATTAATTACCTAACATGCTAGGTGGATGAAACATTTCAACATTGCATGTTCCCACATGCGCAGACTCAAGTTACAGTACGATATCAATGAAATTCATGTGGAACATGAACAGTACTTGTTGGTAATGTGGACTCCTCCATTCATGGCTTTCCACAGTAAAAAATCTTTCAGTCAATTTTTTTCGTTTTGAGAATTTTTTGTTTACGATATCGCAATGGTTCCAAAGAGTATAGAAGCGACTTTTTTTAAATTTCTTCATAGATACGCACCAGTTTTGGGGTATCGAACAATGAAGTTTTAACATCACAATATGTGTGTGTGTGTGTGTTATTCCAGATGACATCCAACCTACATGGCGAGAAAAAAGTTGCTTCTATCGGCAAAAATCAATAATCTCAACAGATCTGTTGCGCAACAAGAAAATATGAATGGTGGTGCGCAAAAAAGCGTTCAAAATCCAAGAAATAGAGAGAAATAAAAATGAAATAAAATCACTGCGGAAGAAATTTCACGCTGATTCTGTGTACCCATGAAAGCCTGCCAATATGCTTTCTCTGGTAGGGACGTGACTCAGAGAAGTAATCAAGTAGAGCTGTTTAATCGACGTTCAGGTACACAACTGGTCCATAATTTCTCGGCCATGTAAGTATGTAACACATCAATTATTGCAACTCTCACATATGTACTTGTGTTGTGGGCAGACAACACTGTGGTTTGTAAGTAGATGACGATCCGGAAGGCGACGTCACCTAGCTGATAAGCGACGTGCAAGAAAACTTGTTTGACTGGCACCAGACAAAATGAGAGGGGAACGAGTGCGTCGTGATATTGAAGAATCTTTCCGATCCCTCAGTGTTCGACACTGACGTCAGTTTGATACTGGAGTATCAGCAGGACCTCATGGAGGAGTGCATGAAATGTGGGGACTTGAGAAAAGTCATTATCCACGACAGACAACCTGAAGGGGTTGCAAAGATCATGTTCAAACAAGCAGAAGTTGCTACATGGGGTGGAAAACCCAAGTATAAAATTCATGAGACTGAAGAGGAGGTCGAAGCGCCCATCAAGAAGTGGGACTTACTTGGAATCCAAAGACTAAAAGAAATATGGGATAATAAAAATAGGGATCTCAGTTTAGCGGTGATAATATTCAACTGGTCACACTTCCACAGCAATAGCTCCACGCCAGGAGCGTAGCGTGCCTCTGGTGACGGGGGTACCGCAATGAATTCCACCCCCACCAACATTCACACTTCCTCACACACTCTAAAAATGTAAATGTGAAGCAGTTCTTAGCAAGCTGTTTGTCAAAGGAATTTTATGATAATATTATTGATCGAACTACAGCCAGATAACCATTGGTACCTATTGTATGTTTCAACAGTGAAATGCCGAGTGTACTCACGGTTACGTTCCTTCACAACTCTCTTGAGGTATGTTCCAGCGCGTCGAGTTCATGAACTCAGTTCATGAACTAATTCAGTGTGGGAACCCAAAAGGTGGGGATGAGTTCTTGAAATTTCTCAGTTCACGAACCGAACCGCTGGAACGCCCAAAGTCATTCCTGCAGAGCGCTCTAACGGAAGAGGCGTGTAACCTCCTCCTCCTCCTTCTTCTTCTTCTTTTTCCCTGGTTATTATGATTTATGATTCCGCTTGTTAATCTATGCAATAATTGCATAATGTTTGAGAAACTAAATCTCATTAATGGCTATCGTTACCATGGACCTTTTTTCATTGTGCTGTTGGAATTATTCTGACGTGAGCATGATACTTGTATTTCTTAATTTGTTTGGTCTCTGTGCGCTTTGTAAATTCAATCTCTCGCTCTGTTTTCGTTCGTGCGCAGTATGTATTCAAATATGAAGACTGATGATTTGTAGGAAGTGTACGAAGTAGTTACCGAATTCAGTTAATAAAGTGATATTTTGTTTATGATTTCTAGTTACTTCTTCCATCTTCCTTAGATTACATTCCATGCAGAGGGGCTATTCTCTCAAGTTAGGAACAATGATCGCAGTTTCGGGGCGCTTTTCGTCTTCAAATGAGAACATTGTCAAATGTTTGTTCATTATGCAGGGTGAAACATGAGTGATGCAAAACCTCTCTCCCACGTGTTCTACATCCAATCTCCGACCAAAAGTGTCCTGTAACATTATTTTTTTACTCCGCTTAAAACCCTACTTTTTTCACTTTCTAGGTTTTTTTTCCAGTTTCCGACCCCGTCTCACTAAAGCAGCTATAATTTCCTTAATGTAAAGAGGAAATTCAAATTTGAATATACCGTTGGAAAGAGCATTAAATTTCCTGTCTCTAACGCCTAACAAAAATTGTTTAGGATTTGAGGAGTGAAAATGGAGTTTGAAAAGTTAATTTTGTCAAAATCGCCTGTTTTTTCAAACGCTTGGTCATCCTATTAATTCTTGTAGCAGAATGGTGAAGGTAAGCTAAAAAATGCGCCAAAACGTCAGCTTTCCAACGGACTAATCAAAACGGTTTTTGGAATTGATTTCAACAGAGAAAAATAGGTTTCAATACGAAAAAAAGGGTTTTTTCCGTCTAAATCGTGGGTTCTTCATGAAAAATATATACCTTTAAGAAGTAGTGAGTTTACAGTTTAAAACATGCATGAGTTTGCATTTTGAGCAGATAAAGGATTGAACAGAGTCCCGCTTAACTTCCATGGTTCCATTCTTTGTAATGCCAACACCCTGCGAGAAGAACGAAGAACCTTGGAAGCCGAGGCGAATTTTTTTTGGAAGGTTATCACCCTCGAGTTGGGTTATCTTTCAGTTCTCAGTTCTCAACCCTGCTCTCGATTGAGTGCAGATAGTTCATGAACCGTTTGCGAAAAGTTCATGAACTAGAAGCGCTGGAACGCGGTCTAGGTTATTCAGTTCTCGAACTCGACGCCGCAGGAACGGGTCAGTTCATGAACTCATCCTGCGCATGGTTTCTGCGCCGAATTGGTTCATGAACTGCTACGCGCTGGAACATTCATTTGAAATCAGGCAACGCTGAGGTTGACCGGCCGGCTCTGATCATGTCGTTCTTTTCGCTAAAACTACGAGAACTAAACGAACGCCGAACCACGGAACAATTAACGCAACAACTATCCATTTTAGGAGGAGACTAGGACACTAGGAAAGATTCGAATTCAAACAACTAAACCTGAAATTAGGAACAATTATTGTGAAAACTACAAGTAATAAAATTATGAGAAAACAGGCCGTCGTAAGAATAGCTTCCGAAAAGCAAAATGGATGACAGTGACACTAGAAGTTGTCAAAGTTTTTTTCTCGACTTTTTAATTGATAGCTACAATCGATCCATACGCCAGTATCCCTCCTCACCAAGATTGGATACGCTGGATATTTGCGCTAGCCCAACTTACTAACACAGTCTCCTGAAGATGTGTAAGACAATCACTCACACACGCAAACACACTCACACAGACGATGTAGAGACACACACACATCGGATTCTGGGCCTCCGCAGGACTGGTAGCGGTACCCCAGCGACCTTGAGATTTCAAATATTCGAAACCTGCCGAAAACCATATGATTCTAATCGACTAATCGATACTTGGCTGTTTTTCGTCCATGACTGGCAGACATGGAGGTTGGAGGATAGTTCATGGAGGGAGAGTCATGGAGGATGGAGTTATGAGTGGACAATTCAAATTGCTACCTACCTACGGAATGTAATTTTTTTCATTTTTCGTGTAGGGTAGCGCCGGTACCCCTGACGCTACGCGCCTGCTCCACGCACAAACAACCTACAGTACCTCGACACGGGTCCCTCTTCCTTTCCTTCCACGTCGCTTATCAGCTGGGTGACGTCGCCTTCCGGATCGTCATCTCATTACGAGACACAGTGTTGTCTGCCCAAAATACTTGCTTACAGTTAGTAGATCCTGGGTTCGATTTCAACCCTCAGACGGATTTTCTTTCCCTGCCACGACTTGTCCATTTGTCCAACTACTCAATAACCATCTTTCCAAAAGGACTATTGAGGGGGAGGATCATTTTAAATGGTCAGTGCAAAAAGGCGTTATGTTCTCCTAACGGATAATTATGATCCTCAGTCATGAGGAGTCCTCGTATAGTATTCTGGAGGATCAGCTGTGCACTGACTGACGAATTACTTGGGTAAGTAAGAATGTTACTCTGAGATCTTACTTTTGGCCTTTTGCAGTTCAGAAACCTATGAAAAGGCAGCCCCAGTGACAAAGCAGTTGGCACGTACTGCTTTTTGAGAAGCAGTACTTATAAACGCACCTACTTATAAACGTAGTGTAGGAAAACTGTATGGGTATCTCACCTTAACTGCCATATTCCTCCAGGGCTTTTCGTGTCCATTGGCACTCCGGCATTCATCTGGAAAGTCTCTCATGCCGCCCACTGACAAGCCTAGGGTAATATAAAACTGGAAACAACAAGTTAAGTTCAATATTGTTTGACATGGATCCCCTACTCATATTCAAAAAGATTATTTTGAATAAAGAGCCATGCGTAACCACTGATCAGTAAAACTCATAGCAACCTAACTAAAAATTTGCTAACTGACTCACTTCTTTATCAAAAGGAGCTATAAGGGAACCGTGCCGCCACGTCTGACCAAGCTCTTCATCAAACCCAGCAAGCTGATACAGCGGCTGCTCTGAAGATGCTAGACTCTCTTGATGCTGTCCATCCACTAAAAACTGCAAATTATCTGTAGAAATTGAAAAGCGGATCTTTAGTTGTTGTTTACTTACTTCTTGAGTTACCTCAGTGATTGGTAAGTTCTAAAGCAGTTTAGAATGGAAAATGCTAAATGCAGCCAAATTGAATTTGGAAAAAGTTGAAAATCAGGTGTACCATGCTCACACAAAAAGTTAGTAGGTAGTTTGATGTATATAGTTCGCCCAGATCTCTGCTTCTGTGTTTCATATTTTGGACAATTTCAAAATGGTTATCGAAATCCCGTGAAATGGAAACTGGACCTGTTAGGATTTTCGAAGATAACCAATCTGCCATTTACATGGCCAATACAAGGGAAACTAAAAGAACTAAGCATATTGATTTCATGTTTCATTTCGTCAAAGACTAAGTTGAGAAAAAGTTAATCAAAATCTGTTATGTTCCAACAAGCAGTCAAGTCAAGTAGCTGATTTTAACTAAGGCTTTGCCTGCCACTTCGTTCAGTAGATAAAGGTCGTTTCGGAGTTACAGAAATCAAATAGAAATGTGATAAGTAATGTTTATTTTTCTAGCTTTTAAAATGATCGTTGAAGTGATAGCTTTTAAAATTGCTTGAATGGAGGGACTTATGATGTTCTAGTTTCATGCTGAGGTTGGTAATGTTTATTGTTGTTTGGAGAGTATAGTGAATTGTGTTTTCTTAAGTTATCGTTTGTGAGACTGGGTGAGGGTGCTAGTTTCTGCAATCACCACGTTAGAATCAATCGCTCTCCATAGAATGTTCCTCACTAATTTTCTTACCCCTACCACCTCAGCCAGGCAGTTCAACGTGAAATGTAAATTGCATAGTCGCTCTCGCTATTAAATCTATTTATATTGGAATATCGCACTCCCGTGTTTCTCAAACGGCATCCCCTCTAAAATTAAGTGAAAAATACCTAACCTAACCTGAAAAATACCTAACCTGAAAAATGCCTCGGCGGGCAAAAAGCTGCCCGCCAAACAGCGTTGAAAGAAATTTCAAGGTTTGGGGGAAAGGAACAGGTTTCCAACTGACGGGAAAGGAACAGGTTTCTACATGCACATCCAAGAGCGAGGTGCGAAGCACCGAGCATGCTACTTTGGCGGGCAAAATGAATATCAATCCTTTTTTTGGCTGAGGAGGTTTTGTTGGCGGGTAAATTTTTACAATAGGGTTGTTTCTGGAGGGTAGGTTCGTTACGACTGCCGACTGCAATTGATTTCTCTAGGGATATTATTATACGAATAGATGTGTTTGTAATCATCATTATAAAGTAAAAAAACGACAGTAACCTTAGCCCCAAGTAAATACCTGTCAAGCCTATAACTTTGACAGTATTGATACTACAACAAAAATGAGTAGGACCTGATTTGTAGAAAATTTATCTACTCTTTAGTCTATGTGCGGAATAATTTTCGGTAGGACTGAATTGACGGAGATATAAACCTACGTAAAAAAACGTGGAAAACCACCTTTGAACAGCCCCCCACTCTCCAGGGCTTTTATTATGATGTACTGTAGGTACTATTGTATACCAACCAACAACCATGCCAAATTTTAAAACTCCAGGATTTCTTTCCGTCCATCACCTTTGTTTTGTCTAATTTGACTGGGCCATAATGCTATGGGCGTTTTCCTGACAAATGAGTGATGAACGGGAAAAAAATCGTAACCTAACTTGAAATTCTCCTGAAAACAAGGGGTTTTTGGAACATGTGCAGTTTAGTCCTAGATCACTGAGGTTTGAGCTTACAGTTCTTCCTCACCCTGTATGAGTAGCACCTACTACATAGGATAGGGACGTGTTTGCATACGAATAGGCACATATTTGCTGTTTTCAAAGACTCACCCGGTGTCCATATCAGTGAATAATTATGAAACGATCTCCACCAGCCATCAGCTTTGTCGCGGATTATTGTTCTCGCTCTGATATTTTCTCCAACACCCATCAAGATTCCGACCTCCAGTTGCCTGCAATGATGACGTTAAAAAATTATGAGTTCGGAATGTGATTCGGTGTATCCATTGATGCACTTTGAGGAGGTAGGTAGAATAACATATTTATTGAAAATTGGGTTTGTCTATATTTTCTTATTACAATACGTAGGTGGGTACCTGTTGCCTATGTCGCGTCCATCATATTCTAGAATTTCGTTTCCTCTTGCCATTGCAATCCTTACTCGCCCAGAAGCGAATGCTCCTGAACCATACTCTTTCCTTTTGGGCTCAAGCCATATTTCTGAAAGAAAATAAATAAAAAGCTGCAGTCATGGGTTTATTATTCTATTGGACTTACGTACAGAAATGGTGGCTGTTCATGTACTGTTTCTTCCATGTGCAATAACTGAAAGAGCTATTTTTGATAGTTTCAAACAATTTGGCCCGAAAACACGAATTAGACTCCTATTTTTGACAAATTATCTTTGCTCACCGATGGTGTAATTTAATTTTCTTGATACACCTGTTGATATTACTTGATATTATTTGTACAAATTTATGGTGATGTCAGACAATTTCCCAGGTTTTTGACTCGTAAAAAATTATATTTAGGAGCTGAACCTTCGTTATAACCTCAATTCTTAATTCTTTGGTCAAAATCAACTTCATATTCGGTTTTCACGCACGAAAGACATGGATAACGATACATCACAAGCTCTTGTTCACTAAAACCTCAAAGAAAACCTCGAAACCCATATTTTTACACCCATACTAACGCTCCTGGGTGTATTCCGAAAGGGCTGCCGAGCTTCGGAGCACAACGAGGAGCCAACTGGAGCATGTGTGCGGAAGAACGCGTTTTTTAGACCGAAAATAAAGTAGATATGGATGAGACAGTGGAAGGATAGTGAATTTTTGGAATCTACGCGCCTTGAATCGTAAAAGAAAATATTTTGAGGCCTTCGAAAATTGTTTGCTGAGCGAATACACTGAAATTCATACAATAATAAACGAAAAGCGTTATAACGTAACAGTATACCGCTATAACATTATTACATAAATACGGCACTGTACCTACAGTACAGCTTTGGTTTACCTGGAACAATCCAGTCTCCCAGTGGAAGTTTGGCTCTTACATCGATCTTCCCGTATTTAAATGACAATGACTCTTTGGTAGTTATGCGGGCAGATTGGACTGGCGGTATAATATTGAATGTGGCTGCTTGCCTTCTGCATTCCTCGCTATGCAGCAGTCCAGTGCAGCTGTAACGTAGGTAATTTAGTCAATTAGTTTCAGTCACTGGGGACATGCATAAAATAATTATATTTACCGTTAGGCAGTAACCTCAGATTTATAATCTGGGTTACTCAAAATTAGGCAAAAATCAATGGGTAATTATCGAGATTTCGGTTTATTTTTGTATCTGAAAGATACGGGGGCCTATTCACTTACCAAAAGCCATGAACTTTTCCGTCCAACTATCTGTTTTGGCAAAAGGAATTTTTATAGTACCATGACAGGGTTATTTAGTTACTTCTAAGATATAGTTGGTGGTCATCTTGGCATTTTCCATCTCTTTCAAAAGAGACGCCTAATTAGGTCTCTTTTCTTGAAAAGGATAGTCTTACTTTCTTATTTGCTTGATAGTGATATCGTGTACCATCCTTTGTTCATCCGCTACCACATCGGTCATTTTCATCATCATTCATTTTCACCTTTTTTCACCTCATAAAGTTGAGTCGACAGTTCGTTAAAAATATTATATACATGGGAGTGGTTCAGTAAAACTGACGAACCCGGGAAACATCTGGAAGAGACTGTCCCCCGAGGGAGACTATCTCTCCCAGGGGACTTTCAAAAGAGATAATCTCTTTTAATGAATACGCCCCTGGATATCTTCAGTACGAAAGTTGAGTTCCTCTCTTAATTTCTGACAGGGTTTTGTAAAACCAAGCTGTCACAAAATAAGAAAAAGTGGGAGGAAACAGTGGTGACGTTATTTTGAACGCATTTTGTCAAACTTCGTTTCTTCCAATGTGTGGAGGAATGTTAACGGAAATTCAGTATCACAAGTGCTTGTTTTGGATAAGACGATAAAATTGCCCATTGAATATATATATGTATCATTCTTACCGCTCCAAGTCCAAAGTACCTCTTTTCACGAAATCGTCAGGGAATAATGTGGGTTTTATATGCAATCTCCTGTTTCTAACATAAGACGTTGTATCATTCTTTGTGTAGACCACAAATTCATAATCCTGAAAATAAAAAAAAAGGGATGATTTATTCATCAAATAGGTACAGGAGCAGTTAGATATCCACCCAGTAGAACACCTAATGAGGATTAAGTGAGGGTCCGAAATGTTACACAAATTTTATACTTCTTCCACTCCTTGTCATTCCAAAAATCCAACTGGAAAAGTTTACAGCAATTCCTCTATTTTTTAATAAAACGTTAAGTTAGCTCAGCTGAAAATTTCAAAACACCTAATTAGGACGTGGTGATAGAGAAATGAAGGCTTGGCCTGGATAGGTGAGGTTGAGATGTGTTGAGGTGTCTTTTAGGCGAGATGTTTGAGGAGGAAGGTAAGGGTAAAGAGAAGTCATGGACTTGAGGTTTGAGCGTAGAATGGCGAGCTGGGTGAGAAGAGCGGGTTTTATAGAAGCTCTTCTACCATCCCCCAGTCCTCCGACGGTCGTTAGGAGCCGTTGGGGGATCGATGGAGGGAGAGGACCACCTATTCCTCTTGTGCCACGTAGGCCCACCATTCACTTGAGGTTTGTTCGGACAAGCAGTTCGTAACCGTTCGTTACTGGGCACGCCCACTTTTGGCTGTTCGGACGACATCCGAACTAGTTCTGAAATTTTGCGAACTAGCAGTTCGCTGTTCGGACGTGGTAGTTCGTAACTTTCAGAACTAGTTCGATTGGTTCTGAGTTTTCTCCAGAACTTATAGTTCGAATCTTGTTATCACCTCTTATCGTAGCCCGCCCACAATCAAATCGTTCAAATCAAATTCAATCAAATAGTTGCTGTTAGTTTGTTTTGCTTGTTTGTTTTGCTGATACTTTTTTGTTAGTTTATTATGGATTCTTCAAGTTCCAGTTCCAGTGAAGATCCAGACTTATCCAGACTTTAGTTCGGATGATGAAGTGGGGTTTTTATTTGGTATGAGGCCTAGGCCAAAAAATGAAGATTATGTGGACAGCGTTGTACCCAGATTTAATGACCAGGAGTTCTTAGAACATTTCAGAGTCAGTCGGCATGTTTGGCGAAATCTTGCGGATAGGTACGAACAATCTTCGATATGACGGTGTTATCACGGTTATCACTTCAGAACTAGTTCGCAATCCGTTCGGAGAGACGGAGTTAGAACTATAAGTTCTGAACGGTTATCATCCCCCCCCTTTCAAGTTCGATAACGAACTAGTTCGATAACGAAGTGGTTTGTAACTGCTTGTCCGAACAAACCTTTGGTTTATTTAGGACAATCTAAGAATGTAAATTTGAGTAGTATTTCAGAGGGGTACCACGACAAAAGATATGCATGAGTCGGAAATTTTAATAGAACTTAATACTTCTATCCCTTACTATTCCCGAACCCAAAAATCCAAATGGAACCATTCATAACTTCCAACACAACAAAGTTAGCTCAGCTGAAAAACGCGTCGTTTTTTACTTGACGGGGCTGTGATAATGTCACTTCACCCAATCGGGATCCTACAAGTAGATGCTATGTAAACGCCTGTGTTCCACAATTTGTACTTACGTAGATATTCGTAATAATAACGATTTTTACACGTAGTTCACTGTATGTGGTTGTCTTACAGACTTATGAATCCCCAAGGGTGAACTGTGGAGGGTGTAGGGGGGGGGGGATAGCGCTTGAGGGGGGAACAGGGGCCCATTCCTAGACTCTTCAACCTTTCACTTTGCAAGTCTTCATTTGCACTCTTCACTGTGCGAATTATGAAAAGTAGGAGAACTTTCTGTTCCTAAAGACTTCGCGCTCCCACTCTGCAGTTCTACTCGAAACGAAGTGTGTTCTGGAGAGTAACTTTCGTTTTGTGGAGTAACCTCCAGTAACTGTTAGAGTTTATCGTTGGATGTTCCAATCGTTTTATTTCGAATCCGATTTCATAAAGTCTTCCGTCTTTCTATAAGTTAACATACTTGGGATTTGGTTAGGCGAAACGACTCCCTGAAAGTTGTGTCGCTAACGACGAGATTAATTTGCGCTCGATGAATGCGGCTGACAGAGGTTCGAGCACGTTCAACATCCTCATCATCATCCTCTGATGAGAAGTATCGGAAAATTTAGATTAAAAACAATAAGGTAGGTTGTCACTTTTTATCCACTAACTACAACAACCTGTCGCTTCCCAACCTTTCCTCCCTCCCAAATGTAGAGTATTTTGATGGCCTCGGTGGAGCTAACTTCGATGCTATCAAGTATATATTGTAACTTCCTTCTACAAAATTACACAAACTCAACACAAATTCAATTGAATAGCGACCTTAAATAAACAACTCAAAATCAAAACACAACAACGAACATGTGTGTTGCCACAATATGCTTGCCCTCACACTAACTGGACCACCTTTAGACGTAATCGAAAGGTTGAATTCTCTTCTTTTTATTGGTACTACCAAATTTAACGAAGAAATAAAACCTAGAAACCGATTTGAAAAGTACCTATGTCATTCTACCGCAGTCATTTGGGACTCTGCAAAAATGTTGTAAACTCTTCATTTGGAACGCAGACTCTTCACTTGTCACTTTGTGAAATATAACCTTTAGGAACGGAACTGTTCAAAACAGGGTAAAACTCTGCAATTCTCCACTTTGCATTTCACTCTTCCTTTTCAAATCAAGAGCGTTTTTTAGGAACGGAAATTCGTTCGCAAAGTGCGGAGTGTGGATTTGAAGAGCGCAGAGTTTTTAGGAACGGGCCCCAGGGCAGGTATTCAGGTTGCTAAAAGTTGAAGGTGAAGTAAACAGCAATGGAACAGGCAAGTACAAATGCTTGAAAGAGGCCTCTGAGAGTGGGATAGAGCATAAAGAGGAGAAGGAGCAGGGAACTGAGAATACTTGAGTCAAAGATGTCAAGTAAATGGCAGTGGACAAGGTAATGTATTACAGTCCTGAAGGGGAGACTGATTGGCAGGGGAGGGAAAGATACCTATATGCATAAGGCGGAAGGTAGTCTGTCTAAGGTCATGGAGAACAGGCTGTAAGAGTAGGTAGATATTACTTAAATCACTTGCGGCGGAGTAGTGGAATCCATAGCAAAAAACTACAGGATAAAAATAGAACAGTCTATTTCCACGTAAACTAACAAACTGTAGACCGGTTTCGGTTGTTAAACCATCATCAGTACGAATTTTATTGTGTACTGATTATGGTTTAACAACCGAAACCTGTCTCCAGTTTGTTAGTTTACGTGGAAATAGACTTCTATTTTTATCCTGTAGTTTTTTTTTTTTTTTTTAGTAGGTAGGTAACTAGTTTGGCTCCGTGTGCTTACCGGGGTCCAAGGCATGATTGTTTCATGCGTCCATTTGTATTGGTCAATATTTGGGCTCTCGGAAAAGTCATCAAAGAATATTATCTGTCCTCTGCACACACTTTCCCCTCTCACTTCAGTCACTGATCGGACACAAGCAGGTTTACTGGGCATCTTTGTGGGTTGATTGTTACTGGCTAAAGTGTTTGTGCTTGGTTGCTGCATGTTGACGATTCCCTGAGTTTGAGAGATGACACTTGATGGCCGTTGCTGAGGCTCAACGGTATTCTGGTTGAATCCCCCTTGCAGTGTTTGAGAGTTGCTCCAAGCAGTTGACTGGTCAGTGTTCCCTGACCAGGTTGACTGTTGTAATGGCCTCATTGTCACCACTGTAGATTGCTGCTGTGGTCTGCTGTTATCCCAAGGTGATTGCTGCTGTGGCTTGCTGTTATCCCAAGGTGATTGCTGCTGTGGTTTGCTGTTATCCCAAGGTGGTTGCTGCAGCTGTGGCTTACTGTTATCCCAAGGTGATTGCTGCGGTGGTTTGGTATTATCCCAAGGTGATTGCTGCGGTGGTTTGATATTATTGGAAGGTGACTGCTGCGGTGGTTTGCTGTTATCCCAAGGTGACTGTTGAGGAATCGTTGGTTGTGGATCAGTCTGCGGCTTCCATGTCTACAAATGTGTAAATCAATGGTCAACTCCATGGTATAAAATACACTTGAACAATATGTTACTAAGCTCGTTTAGTATAACATTCAGCGTTTTGCTGAACTACAGGCTCTGCAGAACTGAGGCACTTGGTATGTCTAACTAAGACCTTTGTAGGGAGGGGCCTGGCTGAGTCAAACACTCACGTGCGCACTGACTTGTAAACAAGTCCAGTGATGCCAGTTCAGGTACACAGAGTAGGTACCACTTGTTTCTGTGCTAGTAGGAAATACATTTTATGTGTCAAATTAATGCCAGCTACAAAAGATTCTTATAGTTAGAACTTCAGAAATTGCAAACCACAACAAATTCATTCTGAGCAGCCACCTTGCAAACACCCTTAGCTCTTGTGTACGTGTGAGGCAGAAGACGCCCCCACACGCCCTTTTTGTGGAGGAAGGTAAGAATACTTTTCTCCTAGACAAAGGTCTTAGGTCGTTTGTGCCAACCAGTTCTGCTAAACCTCCAATACTCAAGCTACGTAACCCCCTGCACCAGAAATAAGCAGAATTGGGTTTACTCATATTTTAATTTAACTCTAAATATCGACGGTGGACGAGAGAGAACCCTGGGCTACCTCCAAAAATGCTTACTTTACAGGACAGCAAAAAACTAATAAGACCAATTGAGTGCATCAAATTCATATAGTATCGGTTATGCTAGCCATTCAATTACTTGCTAGCTTGGTTCATCATAATGATTCAATAAATTACGCTTTGTTCACAATCTCCATGTTGATTTATGGACGCGATATAAATTTCAAATGATTCTTCTTCTTCAAATTATTAATAAAAAATGGGCTATTCCAGTGGCATGAAAACCCCACTGAAAATCATGGTGACATGCAGTACCTTCAGGTAAAATCACAAGACTTCCGGAGAGACAAACCCTATTTCTTACCAAGAGTTCACTAGATAATGAACTTTATCCCATGAATATCGTGTTAAAACGGGGAAATGCTCCAACATACCCTCTCTGGAACTGATGTCAATAATATGGGAGACAATGGAAGTAACAACTTCTTGCTTGGAATATTCAACTATTTTATTATCTTCAGAGATCTGGGAAAACTAAACGGGTACTTGGAGAAAAATTATTTTTAGTTTACTTTCGACCTCACTGAGCGCCAGAATTGCTAGAAAACCCTCTAACAAGTCCATTGGTAGAAAAACCTCATTTTGGTAAAAAAATGGAGTTATGGGTCGTCTCTTGCCCACCATCCAGATGTATTATCCATATATTATTATGTTGGCACTCAAGACTACTGAATAATCCTCCACCATGTTTCCCAGTAAGGGTAAGTGGTTTAGATATCAAATCACCATTTTAGGATTTAGGGACAGGCAAATTCGAATCAGCACCCTTCACAGCTATTTTAGGCACTACAGATGGGCCGGGCCAATTGTTGCGGTAGTTCTCGACAGATCTCATTTCGAAGAACTGGCTTTATGATGTAAACCTCAACTCAGTCAACTGAACAGGAGTTCACGTCGATCCACTCCCTTCATCAACCTTATGCACTAACCGCTCGATGCAGCTCACTGGGTAGTTCACGTCAGTCCATGGGAATTGAACTGTTCCTATTGAACTACACACTGAAACTGTTCTCATGTTCATGACCGTGCACTCTGAGGAAGGAGCCTACATCTAACGAATTGCTGTTAGACACAGTTCACTTGATATGTCACGTCAGTTCACTCCCTAGGTAGAGGGAATGTGCTTAAATCTGTCCTGTGAACCTTTATGCAGTTCTCATCCATCCACTATCTACAGGGAAGGTATTAGGGATGTGGCGTTCAGGATTGAACGGATCCGTACTGAACGTATCTTTCCGTTGAACGTATCCCAACTGATCGGATGACCGAAGAGTTGACGTTCCCATTGAACGGGCGATCCTAACCTTACTCCATTTTCACAACTCCTTATATCAGTCCCACCAGTTCATCCGTTCAATCAACCCCTCTTCACGCCCCTCTACGTTTGTACCGTTCTTCCCTTCCCCTTGCCATTCCCATCGTTCTTCCCTTCCCCACTCGCTGTTCCTCCATTTTCACAACTCCTCAGTTCAGCCATTCTTCCGCCTCGCCCGTGTTCCTAACTCCTCATGTTCCACTCCAAACTCCCACCAGTTCATTCGTTCATCAACCCCTCCCTTCTCCACTCGTTGCTGATTGTCAGTAGGGCTTCTTGCTTATTAGATTACAGCGACATTTGTGACATTTTTTACTGTGATGAATTTTCCAAACCATTTTGATTTTGTATGAAAATATTAAACTATTAAATAGGTATAACTTTTTATTGAATCAAACGTCTATCAAAAACCCGTTTTCATAATTTTTAGGTTGGGATAATTAGAATTTGGATTAGGGACTCCGTTTAACTGGTGAACGTGTCCCAACTGAGTGAAATGGTAGGATTAATTAACTCCTGGAACTGAATGCATCTTACACATCTCTAGAAGGTACCAAACGTCTAGAGAGCAAATGAAGTAGGTCATTGGTGTCATTGACAACAAGTATGTGTGTTAATAGTATCCAAGAACCTATATAGTTTGCGCATCTTCCTAATTCTTTTAATTGCTGAATCCCCAAAAACGCTATTTCACCTACATTTTGAGCAGGTAATTGATTCGAATTTGCCCATGGCCATTAAATGATCAAGACAAGCTGTTATAAAAAATCCATTTTAACTGTTAAATAACAGTTATAATGCCTGAACTAATGTGTTTTTGTAAAAGCAGTTGGAAATATATGGTCTTTCTTCTTAAGTCCCATCAGGAATGTTGTTACTGTAGTCTGAGCGTTGAATTGTATTTTTTTTAAACAAAACAAAAAACAATCAGTTTGTACCCCTCGACCTTTGGTGCAGTGGTGTTCAACTTCGTACCACCTCTAACCCTTTGAACTGTCAAACTGAGTAACTTGTGTATCTGTTACATCTACTAAATTTTACTTATTCTAATCATGCGCTGTTAAGATAATTTAGATTTAGCTGAGAATTTTGGTTAGATAGGCGTTTTCAAAGCGTCAGTCATACTCTGCTTTCCCAATGCTCCAAAATTGTTTGAACTTACAGTAACTAGTGTTTTTGGTGGCTTGGTGGTGAGGGAGGAGTGAGTACTGGTCAGATTGGGTGTCGGCTTCTTATTACCCACAATGTGGCTGGGCCTAATGTGGGATGGCTTGCTTGGTTTACTCCCCCCTGTGCTTGGTTTACTACCCCCTGTGCTTGGATAGCTACTGGCCGGAGGCCTAACTGTATGGGCAGTTTGACTTGATACGGGCTTAACCATCTGTGGTTTCGTACTTGGCACAGGTCTTACTGTTTGAGAATTCGTAAGCAGAGTTGATGGCCTTCTTGTTGTGGTAGAGGTTGTTGTTAATATGTATGGGCGTTCAGTTGCTGTTGTCACTACTGCTGCTGGTTGAGTGACGACGAGAATTGTTGGCTTGCTGAGACCGGAGCCACCCCCTGGAAAATGGTTTAATCCAAACTTCAAACAGTCGACCTAGAGTTATTCTCAATAGCATCAAACAACAGCTGTACCTTCAATAACTTTGAAACAGTGACATTTTTAACAGCAGGTATTCTGGTAATTAAACCATTGAGATTTCAACCAATCTGAAATCATACATGTTTGTGAGTGGAATGGATCAATCAACCCAGTCTGGCAATCACCTGTGGCAGAATAGATCGACTGATCCACTAGTCGCACTACATCCTCTCAAGATGACTCATTCTCTATTGAACTAATTTCCAATTTATCACTTCACCACGAAACCTTCGTTTTAGATCACTTGAGACTCTAATAGAATGGGTTCCTTCAGTTTCGCGTTCACTCTCTTGGCACATATTTCTCAACCTTGCCTTAACTACAAAAACAGGTCCTAAGGTGAGTTTGCTCCAGTCAATTTACTCCCAGGTAGATGGAGAAGCTCAACTGCATTCCGTCGGTATTGTGGAGTTGGATCTGCTTGAAATACAGCGCATCCCCGCTTAATGCGTTTGCAGCGTCGCTAGATGTGCTGATGATTCCCACAGGACCTGTTTTGTGGTGTGAAAGGATATTTAAACAATGCGCCAAGCCAGGAGTTTCATAAACATGAAACAGAACGAAATGCATTCTAGTGGGGGTCAGGTAATCTAAAAAGGCTTTGAGATTTTGTATGGCAAATTAATTATGGTTCAGAGAGGAAGATTGTGCGTGCGTCATAGAAGAACCACTCACTCCATTCCGCCATACGGGAACAGCCAGGCTGGATTCGCTGATCCACCCCAACCAATGGCCAACAAGTTGATGTGATAACTTTAGGCTCAATCGATATCAGGTGATGATATTACATGGAACCTAGGAATAAAATAAATTCAAGCATCTTCTTCTTTCATTGTCTATTAATAATCACGGAAAATGCAATATCATTATGCCGCACGGTGCAACCATAACACAGCATAAGGGGTCTAAATACTATGTTAATGTATACATGTAGTGAGTCTGAGCATGACTGGTGATGACATCGAGCAGGACCAACTGTACCATAGTAGAAAGAACAGTAGACCGTAACAACATTTACAGCTACTCCCAAGACTGGGCCATTGTTACTCTGGCGTTGGAGCACCAATTTTTACTGCAGTGTAGATGTCACTCAAACTCTTAGGCTGCTAAGATGCGGCCCATGAGAGAGGGCGAAAGGTGCGACCAGCAAGGAATCCAAACTGGTGAAGAGTTGATCTGATTCAACAAATCCCTGAATAACTGTTCAGAACAGGATGCTCTTTACAGAATCATGAAAATAATTTGCTTATTAGAGTGTGTTGTTGTGAACTGTGATTTATTGGTCAACATAAGCTCCTGAAAACCACCACTACACTCCTCCCGAACAAGTCTTCTGTTGGTTATCAAGTCAGGTCACCCAATAATCTGTGATTCAACACTGTCAAAATGACTTCCTTCCTGTAATATACAATCTGAGCCATAATTTCATCCTGCACCCAGCCCATGCGTGATACATGTAGCAATGCATTGGAGTATTCAGTAGGTAATTGGGGAAAATCGATCCCTCGCCCTTCACTTCTCCATGGACCACGATGACGCACCCGATCTCCCTGCTATACAATTGATCAACGCACAAAAAATAGTCGCCAGTTATAAAACCAAAGTATTACCTGACAAGTTTTATAATGCTGCGAGCCCTGCAGCGTGATAGGTTCAGGACAATTAAATAATAAAACCTAGTAATAAACACTGTTCCCCTTGCAGTTTACCAACTCAACAACCAGCAGGCTGTTTTCTTCTCATAAAAGATTCATCCTTCTTCAAGTGATGTTTGAAGTACTTGTTGTTCTCTCTTGACATTAATGTAAAGTTAATAAACACCTACACTGTATTAAATAATAAGTAAGAAAACTTAAATTAGTAATAAATTTCAGCATTTATTTCCAAACTACTTTTTATCTAGCTCAATTTTTCAAGCTCATGATGACTGCACAAAGTTATTCAAGTTATGATGCCACGAACGCAGGTATTATTTTCACTCATCAGTTATGATTAGATTTCCTTATTTCACCCAATGAAATCTCATTTCTGATGGCTGTGCACCGTAAATGATTACGGGTCGCTCTTGTATGCAGGCAGTTGTAGTGCATATACCTGTGTTGAAAATCAGTAAGCGCCAACCTCCACCGCACATCTTGAATCTGTCTCCTGGACATTTCATGGAGCATTCACTCTCTGGCTTCTCCAATTCACGTGGTGGGGGTCGGTTCCCACAGAAACATTCATACCTGCAAAGTAACACAGGTGAACATTATAAATAATATAATATAGGCAGTTTACAAGTGTTTCTTTGTTCAGTTGGAGGTACCTATATTATTTAAAAAAACGTTATTGTAAATACGTATACTACCATCTGCAATTGTAATTTGTTATTATTGAAGACCCTAAACTGTGAAAATAAAGCAATTATAATACTAAAAATTTCGTTGTAGAGTGTGTCGAAAAAGGCTTAACATCCTAACTTATTATTTGAATCCTGAATTATGGTTTTACCATTTACATCTGCAAAATAAAGCTACAGAAAGCAGTCAAGAGTAATGAATTCCACGGAGTGAACTGACCCTTAGCAAGGAGCTCTCACGAATTCTCCAGAATATCAATGTTTATCTATTTTAAAATAATCATTCATATGGTCGGCGAGTGTCCTGAATTAGTACGAATAAAGATGAAAATCTGTAAGTTTGTATTTTCATCATCACACCCAAACCAGTTTTACAATGATCGTTCTGTAGATGGTTCAGTTGTTGTTGTTGTACAGGCGGGAACCATGGGTATTTTCCTAATAAAAACCCATAACATATTATCCATACACGAATGGGCCTGTTAGGATCAGATACCAAACTATCCCAGCCCAAAGCGCAATGAACGCCGTTATTCAATACTCCTACCTACTCGTGAGTACCTACTGAACAATAAAGGGAGCACTTCCTGGACCAATCAGAAGCGGCTGTTGATAACTGCACTTCTCAGTTCACATCTGACTTTAGAAGTTCTCGACAGCGGCTTCTGATTCATTGAAAAGAAGTGCTCCCTCGCAGTTCCCATAATCACAAACAGCGGGAACGAGAGCGAGAGCTGGAATGAAGGGAAGAGTTGAAGGCAGGAGAGGAGGGGAGTAGGAACGAGAACTGCAGCTCAGGAGCGATTCTAACTCGAGAGTAAATGAGATCATTTCCAGTCCTCAAGTGAACTTCCCATCATTAGATCCGAATACAGGTTATAATAGAATGCTCAGATACTCCTTTTTCATCTAAAACGCAGCAAAGTCCTTGTCACATGGGTTTATTATACTAGGTACTGGAATTACATACAGAAATGCTGGCTGTTCATATATTGTTTCTTTCGTGTGCAATAATTGAAATAGCTATTTTTGATGGTTTCCACCAATTTTGGCCCCCAAAAACACAAATTAGGCTATTGACAAAATATCTTTGATCACTGATAGTGCCATTTAACTGTACTGATTCACCTGTTGATACTACTTCTAGTGTTATTATACAAATGTATGGTGATTTCAGACAATTTCCTAGGTTTCTGACTCATAAAAAAAGAATTTTGGGAGCTGAACCTTCGTTACAACCTCAGTTCTTCACTCTCTGGTCAAAATCAACTTCAAATTCGGTCTTCTCGCCATAAAAAAAACAAAAACATGGAAAAGCGATACCACACAAGCCCATGAATAAAACCTCGAAAACCCTATAGGTTCAAGTATTCAGTACACATGTGACTGAGTATGGTGATCCCATCTGTATGACCAAGCAAGTTAGCGAGCAAGCAGGCTAACCCCAAGAAACGCTACTCATACTAACCCATATTGAACTCCTGCGTATTTGAATCCCAGTTGAAGACACACATTTAGGCAAAGCCTCGGCGTATTTGTTTCCTTGAAAACCGTCTCCAATCCTGAAAGTGTACGAAGTGTGCTGCTATCCTCAAAACACCCAAGCAGTCTGCCTTCTTCTGACTGATCTAGGAATTAACAAAAATATAAATTCCAATTTTCCGAAGCTCTCCTAATATTTTAAATTCCTACGAGGTATCTAGTTACCACGTGAGAGTATAATTTGCGCTTATTTCAACCATTTCATCAAGTCTTCCTAGCATTTCAACTTGACACCCACTTAGGGGTGTAATGCGTATCAAGCTCACAGTGAGTGGCTGCCAGTAC
This sequence comes from Leptopterna dolabrata, assembly GCA_954871275.1. Lineage (NCBI taxonomy): Eukaryota > Metazoa > Arthropoda > Insecta > Hemiptera > Miridae > Leptopterna > Leptopterna dolabrata. Next base: position 13,647,183 of record OX940976.1, read on the forward strand.
AACTAGGACTAGGTCTCCCTAGTGATTTACTGCCGCTTCATTGATACAACTGCCTTTTTATCTTACTGTATTTATAGTAATTATTGTTATTTCAGTTGGTAGGGTATAATAATTGTAGTTTTGTATTGCCTGATATTTCTGTATGGTAGACGCTGAGCTTTCCTTTTCCTCCACATTTGAATTTCTTGTCTCCAGAACACGGAATGCTACACTGTAAGTCATTCACTTTTTTTGCCGCCTCAATAGCACTAGCACAGTAGCAAGAACTCCTGGAAAAAGGAATGTATAAGTACTCGGAGTTGGTAAGATATCAATGAATAGTCTCATAGAAGAAGAAGGAGGGTCCAAGCTCCTGTGTTGAACGGTATGACAACTGATACCAACTATATTTTCGGCAGTGACCCTTGCCGATCCTAGGCACTTGCTGTTTACTCGAGAACTTACGTCGAACCAATGGAAACGAGGAGGCACAAGGCCACAAATGTCAAGCTAACCACAGTTTCCGAGCTTACCCCTGTTTTATTGGAACTACAGACACAAGATAATTACAAGGTAATTCTATTTACTTCCCTGAAAGTATGTGGAAATGGGAACACATGTTCTTTTAAAGTCTATTGACAGGTGTCTCGTAAATATGGCCATATTTCGAGATCAAAAAACGTCATCCTAAAAATGAACATCGCACTTTTTAGGTAAGTGCCTACTTCACCATACCCTCTCCTATTTACGAAAAGCTTTGTTATACCTACCTATCTATTTAGTCTGTCATCTCTTCAAAACTTCATTGTACCATAATTTCCTGGTGAAATAGTATGTAGGTAGTCGTATTTTTGTCAACGGGTGGTAGCCTATTTACGTATTATTTCTGCTCACACACTTTCAAAACTGAATCATTCAGCCCCCTTCAACATACCTACAAGATTACTTACAATGGGGAATTTTCGTCAAAAAAGTTGTTTGAAAAAAAAAAAAAAAAATCAGAACTCTTGGAAAAGTGGTACTTTGAAGCGCTTTTTAAAAAATAAGCTTTTTTAAAAATGAGGGTGATTAAAAGAAAAAAGTGCGGCAAAAAAGACGTATCAGGTCTATTGACATCTGACTGGCTGTTGGCCCAAGGAGGCAGAGCAAAGCTTCGGAGGCGATCCATTATTCATCCCCCATCATTCAATATTTGAGCAAAACATTGATTTTTTCTTTTTCTAGCAACTTTTTCTTATAATAAGTTGGTAAGAACAAAACAATGTTAGGATTTTCTTTTTAGAACCGAAGAATTCAGCTACAACTATTGTACTAATTTTATCTGACTTGAACAGTTTGTGACTTACCCAGCTTCCATTCCAGCATATCGATAGCCTCTTCGATAACAGTACCCCACACAAAACTCCGGTGTCAATAATGTTTTGAAGTAATCCTCGTCGTTAGGGAGGAAATCTCTTTGATAATTCGATTTTTCGTAACAACCCAGAAAGTTGGAATAAACATGGTCAGTACTCTTGTCTGCAACATTTCATGTTTGTTTCATCATTAATAAAACATTGGCATTCATTTTAACACTAATTTTAAATCAACGTAGACATTATTTTTCAATCACTGATGTAAACAATTACTTGTAAAACGATTATTCATGTTGGTAGGTACATATTCTCACCATACAAGTCAAACACGCTCAATTTCAGGCCTCCCCCACAGGTTTCATCTACGTTTCCATCACATTTGGCGTTACAATCCTTTTCGTTCGCTGCTGATTTGAAATGGGGTCGTTCATTAGAGCAGAAACATTCGAAACTTGAAAAAAGAAATACAAATTAAACAAAACGAGAATGGTTGAAGTTTTTACAGGCAATAAATTAATATAAAATAATGATTAGGTATATAGATGATTTAAAAAAATTAAATCAACAATGATAATCAGCATTGTTGGGTTTCTCAACTTTGGGCCACAAAAGGTGCAATAGTGCACTGAATTGGCCATTCAGGTTGTCTTCGTTACTTAGCCAGGAGTGGGGAAGAGATATGAAATATTACCTGTACTGCGTTCCAGCATACGAAAAGCCTTTATCTCGACAAAACTGAATACACAGCTGGTTGGTCATAGTGCCCCTGAATTCTTTGTTCGCTCCAGCCATCAGCCGAGCAGTAATTGATCGCTCCTTATAGCATCCCATATATTTTGCTGTGCTAAAATCTTCCTCTTGTGAAAGAACAAAGTGATTTATATTAATTTAACTGGCATTGTCAGAGTACAAAGATGAATGTAAAAGAAGGATATTGATACTCCAGATTTCATTCTCAAGTCGGGAGATGGGTCTCATGGGACACGGCTCGGCCTTGGTGCTATGGGTGGAATTAGTTGTCAGTGTTCATAATAGGTACCTACGTAATGTTGTAGGATATTTTTTTCTAGAAAAGGGAATAGGAAAGAAAGAATTTTTTCAAGAATCCGGGCCATGGGGGAAATTAAAGCTAGGTTCACATGGATGCGGAAAGTGCGGAACGCCACCTGATTGGCTGGAGCCTTTGCTCCAGCTGTTTGGAGCAAAGGCTCCAGCCAATCAGGTGGCGTTCCGCACTTTGTGCTCCGCACTTTCTGCATCCATGTGAACCTAGCTTAAGAAGCGACATTCCCCGTACTAACAAGGTTTGAAAATGATCTAAATATTATGGAACACCTATTGGACCAGATTAAAGAAAGATGGTTTGTTTGGACCATTAGATTTGGGTTATGGCGGTTCAACGGTTTTCACGTTTGCGCAGGCGCAGTCGCTACTACTGATGATAATGCAATGAAATTCACTTATGGGACCAACTAGGACCTAACCCAGAATCACCATCAAAATTTGAGCCAATTTGGACCAGCTGGTGATGAGTTATGGGGGGTTTATGTTTTTCACGTTTTCGCATGCGCAGTATCTATTACTGATCCGGATGCGACGATATTCATATTAAAATTAAAACCTAACCCCAAAACGCCGTCAAAATTTGAGCGAATTTGGACCATTGGGCCGTGAGTTATGGCGGTTCGAAGAAATGTCCATTTTTTTAATGGATTCATGTTCAGCGTGGTCAAACTCCCCCACACACACACACTCAAAATAACAAAAATGTTCTAAAAAGTGTAAACGAAAACATAAGACCTAGGCCACTTCTGAGGAGCCGACCCTAAAAAACGCTGCAAATTATTACACAAAGGTTTATTATTTATTTATAGATGCCCCTTCTGCCCGGATGACTGTTTTCTGTGGTCAATACCCTCTAGCCCCAGAAAAGCCCTAAATCGAAGAAGTAGGTACTGGAGCAGGCCCCGGAATTAAAGTTTCATATACAAATGCGAGGGTTCAATAATTCAATCATTAATTATATGTAGTTATTCATGAAGCATAAGGAAAATAATAAACCGCTGCGTAATAATTTACCGTTGTGTAGTAATTTACCGATGTGTAATCATTTACCCAATAATACTTCAACGTTTGTTCAAGTTGCAAAGTACCTATGAACAAAATCCAAAAGATCCATCATTTTTGAAATGAAATAATATCACATAAAAACCAACTCGACTTCATACAGCCTTCCGTGTTTATAATCAGGTGCTCCCTAGCGATAATATCTGGGCCGGATTTATACCGTTTGATTCACGATCATGTTGACGAAGCTTTTAGGTGTAAACGAAATGCTGGTCGCACAATGCTCCGGGTGTTATCAAAAAATGCTTTAGTTCAAGATCAATTTAAAAACATTTTAAAAAAAATCGGCGCCTCGCGCCTCGCCAGGGGGGCAAGGCCCCCTGGACCCCCCGGATGCTTACCGTTTGGAGCCTGCGGCTAAAAATCGAGAAACATGGAACATGCTTTAGCTATGTCTTCTTTCTCTGTTTGTTTTTTTATTCGAAAAATGTGATCAAATACGAGGTTCTTGCACAACTATAAAGGTTTATAGCACTTATGATTACTCACTACTTCTCAACTCACTATTTCTCACTACTTCTTATAGTTGTCATGACGGCAATGGATACGATGTATGTTTTCTAATTAGCTTCCCTGGTAATGAAGCTTCGACCCTCGCACATAAGATTGTTTACTAACCATTTATAACATCGCATTGTTGGATTAATATCTCGTAGATAAATATAAAACTGCGACATAAATGCGTGATAAATCGAGAGCTTTCCAACGAATGGAGAACGATTTTTGTCCGATGAAAACTAAAGAAGTTTCATTTCCCTAGAAACGACTCGGTTGTACGTGAAAATCATTAAAAAATTTCGTCACCCATTTTTTGTGTCCATTTTTTGTGACCAATTTTTCGTGACACATTCCGCGTGACATTTTTCGGCTAGTTAGTCCAAGGCTAAAGCATGTTCCATGCTAAAAACCATACCCTTCTATTGAAAGTTTTCGAGCTACGGCGTTCTGAAACTTTCAACCCCCATTTTTCACCCCTTAGAGATGACTGACAGTAACGCCGAGTTTCGCGGACCAACTAGACCCCATACGGGACCTACAAACCAAATTTCATCAATGTTGGTTCAAGGTAACTAAGAAAAGTGCTAAGTACGGCGTACGAGCGGATAGACAGAAATTTTTGGTTTATTATTTTCAATAATGAACCCACAGAATCGAGCATGAAAAACAAAAACAAAAAAACGCTGCAAATCCGTGCACAACGGTTTATTATTTTGTACAGAATACCCTTCTGTTACAGATCACAGGTCTCTGTATAGATAAACCTTCTATATAATATAATATGCACTATTCAATACATATTGTTAGGCGGTGCCGACTGACTACAGTGATTGTTATGGGTAGTTTTGGTTGTTGCCGGACAGGTGTTAGTAGTTGCTACGTGTGAGTTGCATGTTGAATTCGTTGTTGTCAAGAATGTGCTCGTTCTTGTGTGCTAATTTCAATTAATGAACCGTTTAAGCCTATTACGCATTTCAGTGGTGTCAGAAGTGGGATGGAGAACGACACGGAAGACGGATCTGGTAGAGTACTGCGAAGTGGCCGGGTAATTTCGCGTGACGAGCCCCCACCAGCAAATGGACCTACTGCAACATCTGAGGCCGAGCCCGAACGAGAGCTGGGTGTGCGGGCTGCAAGTTCGGATACTGACCTTCGACGGATTCTCATGGGCGAAGTGAGGGATGTCCTGCGCGGTTTTTACGAAGATATCTGCGCTGAAGTCCGAGAGTTAATCTCATCCCCGCCTCCACCGCAGTCGAGTGCTATCAGCAGCACTGGAGGTTCCCCGGCAGACGGGTCTTCCTATTTCTTTCAAGCCAGCTAAATTCGACGGGACTACGCCGTGGGATGACTACCGGACCCATTTCGAAACCGTGGCGCGGGCCTATGGCTGGGATAGGGGGACCATGGGGTCGGCTCTGGCTTCATCCTTGACTGGCCCTGCGCTGGCCACCTGGACGGAACTGGCAGGATAGCAGGACTACAGGGAGTTGGTGGCACCACTCCAATTTCAATTTGGTGATTCCAACCATGCCCAGCTGTACATGAACAAGTTGAGGACCTGTACCCAACATCCAGAGGAGGATATTTCAGCCTTTGCCAGGGAGATCAGACTGCTGGCACGGAAAGCCTTGCCTGGAGCGATGCGTTCCCCGTGCTGGGCAAAAAAGAGGTGACTATCGACCTTGGAGAGAACAGCAATCGCCTGCACCAGGCTCTTGTGGCGGACATCACGGATGACTGTGTTCTGGGAATGGATTTTCTCGCCAGATGGGGATGTTTAATTGATGCGGCCAGAGGAACTGTCGTGATTGATGAGGGCGTCATTGGAATGGTCGATGAATGGAGTACTGGGGGCTGTACGGATTTGCACCAGTTCCAAACCCAGTCGCATCCGTCCAGTCATGTACGAATGATTCTGGAGCAGTTGGAAGGAGGTGGTCTGACGGCTGAGCTGCCAGCCATGAAGAATTTGCTGCTTGAATTTTCGGATGTGGTTGCTAAAAACTAACAAGAATTGGGCCGTTTTTCTAGTGTTTTCCACGACATGATGTAGGATCTAATGCCCCAATACGACAAGCGCCAAGGTGGGTACCCCCTCATCGCTTAATGGAGGTTGATGAGCTGGTTGCACAGATGGAGGCCATGGGAGTTGTAGAGCCGTCCTTGAGTGCTTGGGCCCATTGTTTTGGTGAAAAAGAAGCATGGCTCCACTCGCTTCTGTATAGACTAACACCGTTTGAATGATGCCACATGGAAAGACTCCTACCCACTGCCCAAGGTGGACGAAATTATTGGCTCGCTGGCTGGCAGTAGCTGGATGCACAGTCACCCTCGATTTGCAGAATGGCTATTGGCAGATCCCCTTGACTGAGGCAGCAAAGGAGAAGACTGCTTTGTGCACCCCCCATGGCTTGTGGCAGTTTCGGATGATGCCCTTCGGGTTGTGTAACGCCCCTGCTACTTTCCAACGAGCCATGATCCAGCTGGTCAAGGATCAAATAATCTGCCAGGGGTAAGGAATATACCTTGATGATGTTTTGATACATTCCCCATCGTTTCAACAGCACATTCAAACGCTGCGTGAAGTAATGGTGGTACTTAGGCAGTCGAGGATCAGGCTGAACCCCAAGAAGTGTGAATTCTTCAAGAGACAGGTGCAGTATCTTGGGCACGTCATTTCTGAAACTGGGGTATCACCTGACCCCGAGAAAATCAAAGCCATCATTGAGTGGCCCATACCTGCTACGTCGAAAGAGGCCAAGTCCTTCATGAGTTTCTGTTCATACTACCGACCCTTTGTAAGGGATTTTGCACGTCTGGCAGAGCCCTTGTACCGCCTGCAGGATGAGCCCCTCGATTTTGTTTGGACTCCGGAATGCGCACAGGCCTTCAGAGATGTCAAGCAAGCTCTCACCACTCCACCGGTTCTCTGCCACCCCATCCCAGGAGGGCGGTACATCCTTGATGTAGATGCCAGTGGGACAGCAGTAGGGGCGACCTTATCGCAGAAGCAGAGGGGTAAGGAGAGCGTACTGGCTTACTACTCCAAGTGCCTGTCCAAAGCTGAGTACTAATTCACTTGCAAATGCAAGATGACCTAAAGAGAAGATATGACAGCCGCACCGAGGTGCCACGACATAGTGCTGACGATCTCGTCTGGTGCTTCATGCCAAAGAGGACAGTGGAGCACTGCCCTAAGTTGCAGTCCAACTGGGTGGGGTCCTGTGTAGTAAAGAAGCGGATTACCGAATTGGTCTACTGGATCAAGCTGCCTTCAGGGCGCAGCATGGTTGTCCACAGGCTAGCCCCGACAGGCCGACAGGCTAGCCCCTTACAAAGGAAATGGAGGTGAGGAGTGTTAGGCGGTGCCGACTGACTGCAGTGATTGTTATGGGTAGTTTTGGTTGTTGCCGGACAGGTGATAATAGTTGCTATGTGTGAGTTGCATGTTGATTCAGGATTGAATTCGTTGTTGTCAAGAATGTGCTCAATTTCAATATTATTTAGATCGCCGACCCTCCGTAGGTTAGTACCTTACCCCGTACTCGCTACTAGGTACCTACCTAAATCACGAGTTCAATGTTGCTAAAATAATTCTATCGATGACAAACAGAACCTAAAATAGCAAAAAGAAGTTATGAAGGGAAATTGTTTTAAAAAGTTGCAAACGTACCTACCTACCAACAAACTCCAGCCCCTTCTACGTAGATGGTATAATGAACCGTTGTGTAATAATTTACCGTTGAGTAATGATTTACCATTGTGTAATAATAATTTACCCATCAATAATACTTCAACGTTTGTTCAAGTTTCACTACCTATCAACGAACTCCAAAACACCCATCATTTTTCAAATGAAATAATATCACAGAACAACCAACTCTACTTCATACTCCGCGATTATAATCAGGTGATCCCTAGCAATGATTCTATCTCGGCCAATTCCCAATTGTTAGCGCGTCCCTGGTGACGAGATTTGGGCTAAATGTATACAATTTCATTCACCCCGCTGTTCAAAAAGCCTGTCGGTGCAAACTTCTGGGGCTTACTGTGAAGGAACGGAGGGACGAAAAATGCTCCGGGTGGTCTCAAAAAACTCGTAAGTTCAAGAACTATTTAAAACCGTAAAAAGATTCACGTAAAACAAAGGTATAGGCGTTCTGAAAATGTCAACCCCTATTGTGAACCCCTTAGAGATGACTGACAGTAACGTCGAGCTTCGAGGACCAACTAGACCCCAAATGGGACCTATAACCCGAATTTCATCAATTTTTTTTCATGGTAACTAAGAAAAGTGGCCCGTACGGCGGACGGACAGAAATATTTGTATTGCATTTTCGGATTCTACATACCTTGAAACGTAAACCATCAAATTTTGAGGGGGTTAGAATTTTTTTTTCATGCTCGATTCCAATGGTTCATTATTGAAAATATTAACCAAAATTCTAACCACCCTCGAAATTTGATGGTTTACGTTTCAAGGTATTAGAATCCGAAAATGCAATAAAAATAGAGAGTTCCTAAGAGATAAGTTCATTAGGGAACGGCCATATCTTTTGGCCACATCTAAGGCGAGCAGCCTTTGGATGCTAACCAATAAGTCCGGTTTGACAGAAGTGGTGGGGGTAGGAGTGAATTAAAAAGTAACGTCACTTAACTTAGCACAACGCGAAATCCATTCCATTACATAGCATAGGTAGGTATTCACTTTTTTATCCTAAGTTGATATCGCAACAATCTAGCAAATTCTTTGAAAGACGCTTGGAGTAACTTTGAAAGACGCTGGCGATGGCGAGGACCGACAACACATGACGCGTTAAAAAAAAAAACGACAAAACGCGGCAAAAAGCTGTGCACTGTTACCCCTGAGTAAGGTTAAAGACGATTCCTAAAGTTTGTGCCCTGGGAGATAACGCGCCTTATGTATAAGGCCGAATAAGTCGAACTTAAGGAAATAAGTTTGAACTTGGGCGACGCGCATGCGCAGTTGAGATAAATCCGAACACATCTTCCCGACTTTAGTCTTTAGGAACTCTCTATTATTTCTTTCTGTCCACCGTACGCCATACGCCGTACTGGCCACTTAGTTACCATGAATAAAAATTGATGAAATTCGGGTTATAGGTTCCGTTCGGGGTCTAGTTGGTCCTCGAAGCTCGGCGTCACTGTGAGTCATCTCTAAGGGGTTACAAATAGGGGTTGTAATTTTCATAACGCCGTAGTTCGAAAACTTTTGACTGATGGGTATGATTTTTTTACGTTACCTATTATATTTGTCTTGAGCTAAACAATTTCTTGAGACCACCCGGAGCATTGTACGTCCAGCCGTTCGTGTGCACCAAAAAGCTTCGTCAACACGATCGTGAATCAAACGGTATAAATCCGGCCGGGATATCATCACTAGGGAGCACCTGATTATAATCAAGGACGGCTGTATGAAGTCGAGTTGGTTGTTCTGCAATATTATTTCATTTGATAAGTGATGGGCTATTGGATTTTGTTGGTAGGTACTTGTGAAACTTAAACAAACTTTGAAGTAAATGGGTAAATTATTATTGATGGGTAAATTATTACACAATGGTAAATTATTACACAACGGTAAATTATTACACAACGGTAAATTATTACATAACGGTAAATTATTACACAACGGTAAATTATTACACAACGGTTCATCTACCAAGAAGGGGCTGGATTTTGTTGATCGGTACCTACTTTTGCAACTTGACTAACCGTTGAAGTATTATTGATGGGCATGTTATTACACAACCGCTCATTATACTTCACCAGGGGGTAGGTACTGACCACAGAAAACAGTGATCTACGCAGAAGAGGCATCTATTTCACTCCACATCAACAATTTTCCTTCAGAATTTCATTATTTGCGTTTCTTTTCGCCATTTTAGTTACTGTTTGTCATCGAAAGAATTATTTTAGCAACATTTAACTCGTGATTTAGGTAGGTACCTAGTAATGACTACGGGGTTAGGTACTAACCTACGGAGGGTCTGCGATCTACATAATATGTATAGAATAGTACATATTATATAGACGGGTTATCTATACAGAGAGCTGTGATCTGTAACCGAAGGGTATTCTGTACAAAATAATAAACCGTTGTGCAGGGATTTGCAGCGTTTTTACTGCATTTTCGGATTCTATATACCTTGAAACGTGAACCATCAAACTTGGAGGGGGGTTAAAAATTGTTTTCTATGCTCGATTCCAAAGGTTCATTATTGAAAATAATAATTTAAAAAAAACACGTTGTCCGAAACCTATAATTAATTGATAACATGTTGAATCATGTGCGCACAAGTTGTCAATCTTTTCAACTCCTCAGAATTTTCTGAATACATTCAGAATAAAAACTCATTTTCATCAAGAAAATTCGATGCTAAAGTTTCGTGGGTAGGTAGGTTAGCAGCATAGCAGCTGTTGAAACTGTTCATGTATAATAAGGTAGGTAACTAGTAATGGTAGTTGTACTTTTAGAAGTAGTAAGCAGTAATAAGCAAACTGTAGTTGTACTTTTATAATTCCTACCTATCTATCTGAACGAACCTAATCATTCAGATTCGATCAAATCGTCAGGTAGGTCCCGGTCGGCTACAAGTGTTTTGTTTGATATGGATAGATTTGTATCGACCTTTTCAACTAGCCTCCGAGATTTGGGACACAGAAGATAAGATAATCTTGTTCTATGAAAGTGTAGATAAACTGGCTTACCGGAGTCGTATACGCTCAGCCTGAGCCCACCACCACACGTCTCGCGGGGGTTTCCCTCACACTGCGAGTTACATTCGTATTCATCGGTGATTTTCTTGAACGACGGCTTCTCAATTGAGCAAAAACATTCGTAACTGCAAAGAATTACCTACACATTGTAATACACACTGAAATTCATTTTTAAATATGTACCTAGGTAAACAGAAATTCCGGCGAGCAGGATAACTTTATTTATCGGCAAAACGAGGCAATGTGCAAATTACAAGGAACTTGATAAAAAATGAGATGTAAGCAAACTAAGACAACAGGAAAACTAAAATAAATTATATAATTTGCCTAACAAGCCTCAAGTTCAAAGAACATGTATGTGTTCCCTGGAAGAGTCTTGTATTCAGTAATACTTCTGATACCTAATAATGCTCACTATTAACATGTATCCTACCCATACAAATTACACGAGGACAGTTCAACGACGGTAGGTAGTTTACTGTATTGTGAGTGTTCCGTCTAATAAATACTGTGTAGCAACGAGGTAAGGAAATTTCTGATGTTGAAGCAGTTTTAACTGGACAAATGAAAAATGTGATCAGCCATCTAGGGTGACTGCGGGCAAGTGCGCCTCGATTTTTGCATAGTTCAACTTTGACGCTCGATCCTGACTTCTCCCTTCAATTTATCAACTCGTTCCTGCGTTTACTGCATCCAGGAGTTGATTACGAGTCCAATGGTTATTGAATTTTCAGGTTTTTAGTGGATCTTTTTGATAAAAACCCAGTTTTTCTGAAGCAAGTTCGTGGAGCGCACTTGCCCCACGGTGCGGGCAAGTGCGCTCGTGCCTGTGGGCAAGTGCGCTCGTGGGTTCAGATTAATTAAATTATAAATTAAGATGCAGTTTATAGTTTTAAAAAGTCCATTTTAATAAAATACGAACTGTAATCATAATACAGACGACTTTTCATATGCTGCTGTCTTCTTTTTCACGTACTTGCTCGGCATTTTTCGCGCTGAAAATAAAAGGGCCCATGCAACATGCAATTTTTGAGGAACATGCATCAGGATAGGATAGGTACAGGAATAAGGGATACCTAGATACCTACCGAAATTCTGACAATTTTAGACTGATCAGGTAAGGATGATCAAGCATCAATTCTAGGGATTTATCTTGAACCAAATTAAATAAAGATTCCTTGTTTTTGAAGGGTAATGGGTAAAATATTGACAGGATGACGTCTAAATCCAAGAAAAGTACACATAAATTGTATCAAAACCACCCCACACGCACTTGCCCGCATGGGCGAGAGCGCACTTGTCCGCATGGCCTCAAAACCGAGGGCAACTGCGCTCTTTCAATAAAAAGCGAAATTTTGGGTTTATTTGCGACAGTTTGAGTGTTTTTGACGCTCAAACATGTAAATAATTGATTCTGGTAAAAGAAAAGTCAAGGGAATGAGAAAAGAGGCTCAAAATCACATCTTTTGTAACATACCTTGAATAATTGTGAACTCGAGTTTGACGGACACCTTTTTTTCAATGAGCTACAAAATTTAAAATTACCTTCCTTTTCCTTAGCTGCCAGGAAGCTCTAAATTTTATCAGATGTTCAGGAACACCTGATCTAATGAATATTAATCGGACAATAAAAATTGGAGTTGCCGTAGCGGAGAAATAAGAGAAGAGCGCACTTCCCCGCAGAGCGCACATGCCCGCAGTCACCCTATAGGTACCTACGTGCAAGAACCGAAAGACAATAAATACCTTGGTATAGTGAATAGTATCATTACCAATCCCAAAGTAGATGCCTAGATAAAACCACCATCTGGTCCCCATATTTCCTCCGAATTTCAGATCTTTCGGATTGTTTATTTATTGAGATAATAATAGTAGTTACGAAGGAACTGATATTGGCCAACCGAAAGACACGGATCCAAATTAATATGTTCCTTGTTCTCAACGCCTGAAGTACCCAGTGAAGAGCTGATTTTGGCTTTGTAATTTTGAGTACAAATCTGAATAATGTTGAAGAAGTGAATTTCTTCTTTGAGATCTAAATTTAAGGTTTTCTTGCTTACTCTTGTGTGTTTGTGTACGAGTAGTACGTTGAAACAGAATCAACTTCATTTGTAAGTGTAGGTACGTAATTCGGGAATTTAATATCACATTGAAAAGTTTGAGCGCCACTAAATAATAATCTTTTGTTTCGAACTGAAATGGTACCACTGCCAGATGAAGAAATGAAGACAGATGAATTCGGGTATCGGGAATCTGCTGGCCATCCAATATGTTATTATACCTACCAATCTACAATCATACTTATCCACGGATGATCAGCTTCCCTTCATAATTTATTAAATGGTAGGTGATTGAGACAAGACATATTAGGAGGAAGTTTTTGACAGGTCAATTCAAGTTTCATTTGCCTATTTATTTAGGTACATATTTATTTGTTAATTATTTCGCCCCCAGCCCCTGTGCTGTGCCCGTGGGACACAACTATTCGCACCCTAGCTTAGGAGGCGAACTCAAATTGCGTTGCGAACTAGACTTAAATGTAAACCAATTTCACATCAGATACATGTACGTACCTCGACATTGTCTGTCTACCCGTATATCTACTAGAGTTGTTCGTTTGTTGTTCAAAGGAAAGTTCGCCATTAATTCACTTACCTGTACTGAAGGCCGAAGTACCGCATTCCTTTGGTCTTGCAGTAGGAAAGGCATATTTCAGGAGTCAACGAGCGCCGAAACTCCTTCGTAGCTCCTTTCAATAGCCTATCATTAACTGAGTTTTCCTTGAAACATCCCAGATAATTAAGTCCATCGGTCCCTGTGGAAGTCCAATGGCACATTATTGCGTTATAATACATGATTGTATAAGGGTAGTTTCAGCCACATTGATGAGTAAAATATACATTTCTTATTATACGTGCCTCCGTATTTTCAAAAGTGGCCCGTACGGCGTACGGCGTACGGCGGACAGACAGAAATATTTTTATTGCAGTTTTGGATTCTACATACCTTGAAACGTAAACCATCAAATTTTGAGGGGGGGTAAGAAATTTTTTTTTCATGCTCGATTCCATTATTGAAAATAATAAACCAAAAGGTGGTTCTAAATTCGACCTGTTTTTGTTCTTTTTTAATTTTTGTTTTATTCTCATGTTTTCCAGCAATTATTCCCAAATTACTGAACCGATTTCGATTAAACTTTTTTCATATGAAAGAGGATCATTCCCCGGTGGTCTCATACTAGTTTTTTAAGTAGAAACTAGTACCAGGCCTGTACTAGGCTAGTTATAATCTTCTAGTTCTGGTGCTTTGACAGACATCGCACGATTCGACGACAGAAAACAGCCTACAAAAGACTGTGAATGCTCCAGTAATGATGGTATCAGTATTTAATAGCATGAGGTATTTACTACTTGGATGTATCAAGTCATTACTGGGTTAGTATTGGCGTTGGCATAGAAAGGTATACCTACGTAGGTACCTAATGAAAAAAATTTATTTGAAAACCCTACTTCGAAAAACGTACTAAAAAGTATCTACCTATAAAATCATACCTTTTCGAAATTATTATTTAAAAAAAAATTTACTGATCGCGCTATAAAGCAAAAAATGATGTAACGGAGTTCTTTAATGCTAAAAAGCCTAAAAAGAAACGAGATGCCACCCTATGGGATTGACCATAACTGGGTGGAGACTTCGCAAAATATTCATGTATTTGAGACAGGATGTACCAACATAACCTCCACAATAAAGTTTTCTTGAATTAAAAAATAGCTACTGATAACAATTTGAAATGAATCCTTTAAAATCGACGAAAACAAGGAAGGCAGGTAAGTATACTCGTAGTAAAAATTAGAAAGATGAACTACCTATCTATTATATTGTAATAATTTTAATTCCCGAAAAAGTTTGCCCCATGGGTTGAATAGAATCTACATTCCGTCATTTCAATGACTAAGAATACTACTACGCTACTGAAACCGATTCGTCAAGTACTCATTCGTACGTTCATGGTATTTTCTTGTCCATATTGAACAGAATTATTTCCAAGTGCCTATCTATCGGAATTTTGAGTGAGCGAATCCTCATCGTGATTCGCTAGGTACCTAATATACCTCCACTGGAGGACTGGGAAAAATCCGTCTGTAGCCGTAAATCCAGAGGGGGGGGGGGGGGGGTATACATTTTTTTGCTGAGCGAATACATAGCTGTATTATTTAAAGACTAAACCAAAATGCAATGTGTGCAATTTGGGCCTTAGTTGTGTCCGAAACTTTGGAGCCCGATCGCAATATACCCAAGGGTGTTATGGGTGAAAAATGGGGGTAAAAAATACTCGTAGTTGTTTGGTGTTTTAGAAACAGGAGCTTGTGAGGTATCGTTTTCCATGTTTTTTAGTACGAGGAGACCGAATATGTGGTCGACTTTGACCAGAGAGAAAAACTGAGGTTCTAACGAAGTTACAGCCTTAAATTTTGGTCTCAAATCGTTGTTCTTCCGCAACAGGCTCCATTTGGGTCCTAGTTGTGCTCCGAAGCTCGGCAGCCGATCGGAATACATGTTATTAGTGTAAAATGGGAGTAAAACAGGGTTTTTCGATGGTTTTTTGTTGTTGGTGAGGTTTTAGTGAACACGAGCTTGTGAGGTACCGTTTTCCATGTTTTGTTCAGGGCGAGAAGACAGAATATCATGTTGATTTTAACCAGAGTGAATTAATTTTTTATGAGTCAAAAACCTGGGAAATTTTCTGAGATCACCATAAATTTGTATAATAACGCTAGAAGTAGTATTGACAGGTGAATCAAACTTGGCGGAAATCATTAAAAATAGCTATGTCAATTATTGCACATGAAAGAAACAATAAATGAACAACCAAAATTTCTGTAGGTATGCCCAGTAGAATAATAAACCCGAGTGACAAGGACTATGCAGGTTTTTTTTTTTTTTAAATATTTACAACAACGAACCATCACTATTGAGCGTGAAGTTTTGATGGCCCACCCTCCCTAAAAACAGGTTGTTTTACGTTTGAAGGTGAGTAGAATCCGAAAATAGAATAAATTAATACAAAATCCGTCCGTCCGTGGCACTTTGCTGAGTTACCATGGATCAAAATTGAGAAAGTTCGGCGTGAATATCTTTTGGGGTGCAGTGGACTCTGCGTTATTGTCAGTAATAATATCCAATGTCGAAGATGTTTTCTAGTGATTCGGGTAGGTTCCGAGTAATTTCCTCGAGGTTTCGTGAGTCTCGGGCGGAGGATGAATCAAATCAGCAATGAGATTGGAAAAGAAGGAGTAGCTACTCCAAAATGAGACCGAAATTACAATGCCCACTATTTTTTTCCAACATCTTTTTTCTTCTTTTTTTAAGAAAGGAAAATAATCTATTGTATTTTTCACTCGACACAAAGGACTCAAACTCTGATTCTGATGGGGAATGGACATGAAATCTTTATGGTTCCTTCCTACCTTCGGTAGTGATATAGCAAGAAATGATGTACATAGGTATACAGATCGGCTTATTGGTATAGAAATAACGTCTATAAAACAGTTGGGTTATATCGCAACGGTTTTTCCCGGGACCGCGATTCGGCTGTGATTTCTAGAACCCAGAATCCTGGATACCCGCTATCTACTCATGTAAAATGGAATTCCCAGGCGTAAATGGATACACCTTTAAAAAATATTGTATACCTACCTATTCAATGTTCTTCACAGAAAAATATAATCAACTCAATAAATTTCTCATGCGTTCTTTTAAATGAGAAAACTGCGTTTTCAAGAAGTTGGGAAGGGTAAATGTATAATCGTACAACTCATGATAGTATAACAGTATGATGTACATAGTTCAAATCAGATTTCCTGTGACTCAAGGTGTGATTTTTGAATTTCTAATAATCGAAGGTTACCACACTCAACTACTATTATCCTACCCTCAAAGTGCAAAAAAACTATCAATTTAAAAATACGTGAGTGAAATCCTGTACCTTAGGCACCTTGGAAATACACCTGAAATGCATTATGCACATTTTAAGTAATACTGTCTTTTCTGGATTTCTAAATTGCTTCGTTTAAATGTTTATATTCATTTAACAGTGCAAGATTAAAGGGGTAGGGTCCCGTGTATCGTATAAAATTAGTAGGTAGTAGGCAAAATAATTTATTGGTATTGAATCTCACTACATTTATTATAATCAAGAACTCCTCGTAATTTGTGTAACACTTATACATATGAATGGTAACTGAACTGAATCTTACAACATTCAATAATAGCTAGTAACAGAAGTAGTACAACACTTGGATAGAACAAGTCAAGTTGTGGCTCACCAGTGCCACTGATTCCAGTAATATGTTATACATATTTGGTGGGCTTGGTTTGGTAAGTAGGTACCTACCTATTTTTTTGGAGAACATTAACCCCCTCCTTTATGGTCAGCGGATCCCTACTAGTTAAGTAGGAACGCTGTTCCTAATTTATCATCCTACTTTCCGCTAGTGTACCGCTTTTATAGAGGCATTTGAATATCAAAATAATGCTAACACGTTTCACATGGTTTGTGGTCTCGCGCTGGCCGACCCATTTGTAGTCGGCAGTCGCTAGTCGGGTTTGATGCTCATAAAAACTTGTTTCTGACTAAACTCCTTGTCCCCTCAGATGGGAGAGGTCAAAACCCGTCGGTCACTGGAAATTCCCGAAGCGTCCTGTACATAACAGAACGCTTAGCTCCTTCCTTTATTAGAGGCTCAGTGGACAGGAACGAGTGTCGCCTCCGCACTTGGAAATAATTTTCGACGGGCGAAGCCACCAACAACACGCACACATATTAATTAGTCGCTGCTCCGAAGTTTAGGTGTTCGTTTCCTCAAGTGGTTCGGAGGTAGGAGGAGCAGCGGTGGGATCAGGAAGTCCATGGGCTAATGCCCACTGCAATCCGTAACTCTTGCCTCCCGGTTGAAAACCTTGGCGATAATCACTAGGGAGGATTTACAATATTCGTTCGGGCTGGTCAGAAATTAAGACTTCCTCAAATTGGGGGTTATTCGCTTTCTAGCAGGGAGTTCAACTGGTTAGGGACCTCTCGTGAACGCTAAGGACCTCACAAAGGAGGAGGAACCCTCACAAAGAGTGGTTGATCTCAAAGTATAGGGGCACACAGAAGGCTAGGCAGACGGACGGACAGAGAGACACGGAACCAAATTTGGTCAGTCGTCTAAAAACGCAAGACGCGAGTGGAAATTTTGATGGGGGGGCGGGGTCTCAAAGTGCAAAGTGATCACTAGGCTTTCGCTTCCTTGGAAGAAGCTATGCTGCCCACCCGCTTGGCGGAGTTTTAGCAGATTATTTTCACATTTTCTAGTCTCGACTGTTTTTTCGACACAAAAATTCTGTAGACAGATATATCGGAAGGTAGTGATCGTTAGGGTGGGAATTTCTTAATTGAACCCTAGTCTGTCTTTAATGGGGTTGGTGATGTTTTCCGAAAAGAATGGATATTATCGCCCGTCAACGGTTACCTACCTATTTCTGTTCCACACCGTCATGAGACATGATATCCATTACAGCTAGACAGAAAAGAAACGCAGAGACTATCCAGCCGCACTTGCAAATGCCTTACGTTATTCAAGTTGACAAATGAACATAAAACGTACAAATCTTAAAAGCCCCTAAATTTTGCAGAATTTTCCTCAGATCATGTTAATAATTAAAACGGTAAGTTACCTACGAATATTATACCAGTGGGTATACGACAACAGGTCCTAAAAAGTTCATATCTCCTTCCGCTAATGTTTTGTTAATAGCTCATAAACCCAACTTTCTCTTTGGCTTGGAGCGTTTGCCTCATTTTCAGCTCGGGTTTGCTTCAGTATACTAACCAACTTCATGGCTGTCTCGTTTCCACCTACGCTTCATGGCCTTCTACTTGGAGTACTATATATCTAGGGACGAACGACGTGCACATCAGGAGATCGACCAGACATCGGCACTATGGTAGAAAGCAAAATAAATCACCCAAAAATGGTTCAATACGATCTGGTAGAGAAGCGTACGATGAAAAACTACGGCATGCTACGGCAAATTTTAGGTGTGGGATGGGCAGTTGTCTATAGGAAACCATTTCTATTCATCCAAATCGAACAGGAATATTTTGGAAGGATAAACTACTGTTCTGATGAACCGAATGATTGTATGCAATGAACGCCGAATGGTTAATATACAATTAAATGTTTCTCTCTTTCTTTCGATTCAGATAAAATTCAAAGGAGTTATCCCCAGGTTACCTCCGATAATCTGCCGTAGGGGTCATTGCTGTCACCATCCCAATCGACCTCCTAGCAATGGAGAGGAAGCGGATCTACCTCTGGCGATCCACAGAAGATTCTCTTATCAAGAAACAGGAGAGAGAAAGAACATTGCAGCAGTGGTAAAATGAGCGGGAAACTGATGACAGGGAGGCATGGACCCGCGTGCTTATCCCACAGGTGCGCCCATGGCTTGAAAGGAGGCTCGGAGAAGTGGATTTCTACATCACAATGTTCCTGTCGGGCCACTGATACTTCCGGTCCTATCTGCAAAGAAGGGCGCTAGCGGACACCGCAAAGTGCTGGTGCTGTAATGCACCAAACGACGACGCCGAACAATAGTTTGTCTGCTGCCCCAGATGGATCAGGGAAAGGAAGATTCTAGAATAACAGGAGGGTGAAATCACACCAACTAATGCGATCGAGAAGATGATTTCCAGCCAGGGAACCTGGGAGGGTATTGTGTCCTATATAGTCCGAACCATCAAGGCAAAAAACTGGAAGACCCGTTCCTCAGGTGAACAACAAACTGGAGACCGCAAGAAGACATCAGAAGAAGGCGTGATCCCACTCCGAAGTAACGCTGAACAAGTGACTCCGGGGTGGATTAGGTCAAGAGGATAAGGGTTAAGTGGGTTTTGGTTTATTATTCTGTGAATAATACACCAATGCAATCGTCCAGCAAAAAACTTAATAACACCCCCTCAAAAACTTTTCTTTTATGTTTCAAGGTGCATAGATTCCAAAAATGTCCATGTACGTCCGCCGTCCCTCGTATCACGCATACCGGCTTCATTTTCGGTCTAAAAAATTCTTTCTTTTGCACACATTCTCCATTTGAGCCCTAGTTGTTTCCCGAAACTTTGCAGCTCGATTGGAAAATATCCAGGGGTGTTATGAGTGAAAATGGGTATAAAAATAGGCACTTTTTGTGTTTTAGTAACATGTTAGTAAGATGAGCTTTTGAGGCATCGTTTTCCATGTTTTTGGGACGAGAAAACCGAATATGAAGTCGGTTTTGACCGACGAGTAGAAAATTGAGGTTCTAACGAAGTTTCAGCCTTAAATTTATGTTAAATTTTGTTCTAAAATCGTCGTTCTTCAGCACACATTTGTATCCCCATTTGGAAACACATATGGGTCCTAGTTATGCTCCGAAACTCGGCAGCCCGATAGGCATACACCCAGGAGTGTTATGGGAGTAAAATGGGTGTAAAAATAGGGGTATTCGAGGGATTTTTGAAGTTTTAGTGAACATGAGCTTGTGGGGTATCGTTTTCCATGTTTTTTAGAGCGAGAAGACCGAATATGAAGTTGATTTGGACCAAAGAGTGAAGAACTGAGGTTGTAGCGAAGGTTCAGCTCTGGAAATGAATTTTTTATGAATCAAAAACACGGCAAACTGTCTGAAATCACCATACATTTGTGTAAAAGAAAACATTTTGAGGAGGTGTTACAGAAAAATTTTCCTTACCGAATACATATTTTATCATTCACAGAATAAACCAAAATGCAATGTCGTTCCGCCGTACGCCGTATCATCCATATCTACTTTATTTTCGGTCTGAAAAATTCATTCTTTCGGGCACATGCTTCATTTCGGCCCTAGTTGTGTCCCGAAACTTTGCAGCCCGATCGGAATATACCCAGGGGTGTTATGGGTGAAAAATGGGTGTAAAAATAGGGTTTTGGGTGTTTAGTAACAGGTGCTTGCGGGCATCGCTTTCCATGTTTTTTAAGACGAGAAGACCGAATGTGAGTTGATAATATTGACCTACGAGTGGAAAATTGGTTCTAACGAAGTTTCAGCCTCAAATTAAATACGTTAAATTTTGGTCTAAAATCGTCGTTCTTCCTCACACAGTTTGGGTCCTAATTTTGGAACATATTTGGGTCCTAGTTGTGCTCCGAAGCTCGGCAGCCCAATCGGAATAACCCCAGGGGTATTAATTATCGGGGGAAAATGGGTGTAAAACTAGGGGTTTTCAAGGTTTTTTTGAGTTTCTAGTGAACCTGACCTTGTGAGGTATCGTTCTCCATGTTTTTTAGGGCGAGAGGACCGAATCTGAAGTTGATTTCGATCGAAGAGTGAAGAATTGAGATTGTAACGAAGGTTCAGCCCCCAAAATTCTTCAAGTCAAAAACCTGGGTAATTGTCTGAAATCACCATAAATTTTTGTAATAACACTAGAAGTAGTATCAACAGGTGAATCACGACAGTTGAATGGCACTATCAATGATCAAATATAATTCGTAAAAACTGGAGTCTCATTCGTGTTTTTGAGAAACAATAAATGAACGGCGAATATATCTGTGTCCAATAGAATAATTAACCCATGTGACAAGGACTTTGCAGCGCTTTTTATGAGTCAAAAACCTGAGAAATTGTCTGAAATCAACATGAATTTGTATAGTATAATAATACTAGGAGTAGTACCAACAGGTAAATCAAGACAACAAACAAATTGTAACATCAATGATCGATGATAATAAATTATTTGTAAAAAAAAAAGATGCAACTTATTTCACAACGGTTTATTATCTCCCTCCGCGTTGTCTCTCCTTCTGCTTAGATCACTGTTTTCTGTGGTCAATACCCTCGAGTCCCCCCCTGTTACCGGACTTGGCTTGTACTTATTTTTGAATACAGATCGTTCGCAATCTCAATTGCGTTATAATTAAACGAACCTAAACATGGCGCAGTCAGTAGGTTTTATAGTGATTTTAATCAATCGTCAGTGTTTGTGAGTGAAGTGGTAAAAGACCTGTTGTACCTAGTCCTCAACTCAGATTTGTTGGGCCACACGATGGAGTTCAATAAACCCGATCCGTTGGAGATCGATTCGGACGATTTGGCGAAAAATTTTGCCAATTTCAAGGATGATTTTCTCATTTACGCCACTGCAATTGAGGCCTCCACGAAGTCAGTTGCTGTACAAGTCGCTGGACTGAAGAATCTGATGGGTGTGAAGGCTCTGCGCCTCTACAAAAACATCACCACGTTGAACCCTAATGACGAGACTGTTGTCGCCGTTCTCGAGGTGCTGGAAACGTATTGTGTGCCCAAAAAGAATGAAACTATGTGTGTTACCGGACTTGGCTTGGACTTATTTTTGAATACAGATCGTTCACAATCTCAATTGCGTTATAATTAAACGAACCTACACCCCCCTCCCCCCAGAAAGCCCTAAATTCAGTACTGGAGCTGGCAAGGGAAGTACACATTCATAAGAATGCGCGGGATTAAATAATTCAATAATTAATTATTTGTTGTTATTCATGAAGCAAAAAGTAAATAATAAACGTGTAAATAATAAAAGTGTAATAATTTACCTGATTAGATTTCCCTTCTACGTAGATCAGTGTTTTCAGTGGTCAATACCTACCTTCGAGCTCCCCCCCCAGGAAAGCCCTAAATCGAGTACTGCAGTCGGCCCGGGAATTAATTTTTCCTAAAAATGCGCGGGATTCAATAAGTCAATCATTAATTATTGTCAAATTAAAATCGCTGCAAAGTCCTTGTCACATGGGTTTATTATTCTACTGGACGTACCCACAGAAATGCTGGAAATGCATTTATAGTTTCTTTCATGTGCAAATATTGAAATAGCTATTTTTTGGTTTCCACCAATTTTGTACCCAAAAACACGAATTAGGCTCCTACTTTCGACAAATTATCTTTGATCATTGATAGTGCCATTTAATCACCTTGATTCAGCTGTTGACACTAATTTTAGTGTCATTATTCAAGTTGATGGTGATTTCAGATAATATCCCAGGTTTTTAAGTCATAAAAAATGAATTTTGGGAGCTGAACCTTGGTTACAACCTCAATTCTTCATTCTCCCAAGCTCATGTTCCTCAAAAAACCCTATTTTTACACCCATTTTTATCCGTAACACCCCTGGGTGTACGATCGGGCTGCCGAGCTTCGAAGCACAACTAGGACCCAAATGGGGACCCAAACTGTGTGCGGGAAAACGACGATTTTAGACCCAATGTTAACGTAAATTTAAGGCTGAAACTTCGTTAGAACCTCAATTTTCCACTCCTTGGTAAAATCGACTACCCCCATTTTTCACCCATAATACCGTTGGGTTAATTCCGATCGGGCTGAAAAGTTCCGGGACACAACTAGGGCCCAAATGGAGCCTGTGCGCGAAAGACCGAAACTGAAGTAGATATGCATGATACCACGGACGAATATTGCATTTTTGGAATCTACGCAATTTGAAACGCAAAAGAAACAATTTTGGGGGGGTGTTATAAATTTGTTTTGCTGAGCGAATACATTCACAGTATAACTCAGTATTATTTACAGAATAATAAACCAAAATTAGGTACCTATAAACAAAACCCAGAATAACCATCTTTCTCTAGATGAAATAATATCTCGGAACAACCAATTGATTTCATACAACCGTGCGTGATTATGATCATGTGTTCCCTAGCGATGATATCCGGGCCGGATTTATACCGTTTGATTCACGATCGTGTTGACGAAGCTTTTCGGTGCAAACGAACGGCTGGTCTTACGTAATGCTCCGGGTGGTCTCAAATAAAGAACTAAGAAAAGTGCGAAGTACGGCGTACGGAGAAGTTTTCTGGTTTAATTAAAGGTTATAATGAACCTTTGGAATCGAGCACGGAAAACAAATTTAACCCCCCCCCCCCCCCCCCCCAACACCAAATTTGATGGTTTCTGTTTCAAGGTAGGTAGAATCCGAAAATCGAATAAAAAAATGTTTGTATGTTCGCCATAGGCCGTACTTCGCAATTTTCTTAGTTTCCATGAACCAATATTAATGAAATTTGGTTTGTAGGTCCCGTTTGGGGTCTAGTTGGTACGCGAAACTCGGCTTTACAGTCATCTCTAAGGGGTAACAAATAGAGGTTGAAATTTTCAGAACGCCGTAGCTTTTTTTGCTTTTACGCTTTTAAATTTACCTTGACCTAAAGAATTTTTTGAGACCACCCGGAGCATTGCACGACCAGCCGTTCGTTTGCACCGAAAAGCTTCGTCAACACGATCGTGAATCAAACGGTATAAATCCAGCCCAGATATCATTTCTAGGGATCACCTGATTATAATCACGGATCGCTGTATGAAGTCGAGTTGGTTGTTCTGAGATATTACTTCATTTGAAAAATGAACGATCTTTTGGACTTTGTTGATAGGTAATTTTGGAACTTTAACAAACCTTATGCTTCATGAATAACAACAATTAATTAATGACTGAATTATTGAACCCCGCGAATTATTATGAATTGTAGTTCCCGTGCTGGCCTACTGACCAGAAAAACAGTGATCCACCCAGATCTATACAGGTCAATTATTACACAACGGTTTGTTATTTACCTTATGCTTCATGAATAACTACATATAATTAATCATTGAATTATTGAATCCCGCGCATTTTTATGACTATAATTCCCGGGCCGGCTTTACTACTCGATTTAGGGCTTTCCTCGGGCGAGCTCGAGGGTAGGTACTCACCACAGAAAACATTGATCTCCGCAGAAGGGGCACATATACAGGTAAATAATAAGACTTTGTGTAATAATTTGCAGCGTTTTTTACTCAATTTTCGGATTCTACATACCTTGAAACCGAAACCATCAAATTTGGGGAGGGGGGGGGGGGGGGGGTTACATTATTTTTTTCCATGCTCGATTCCGAAGGTTCTCTATTGAAAATAATAAACCAACAGGAGCCTAATTCATGTTTTTGGCGGCCAAAATTTGTGGAAACCAACAAAAATACCTATTTCAATTAATGCACATGAATGTAACAAATGAACAGCCATCACTTCTGTAGGTATTGTCCAATAGAATAATAAACCCACACGACAAGGACTTCGCAGCGTTTTGGAATCTACGCACCTTGAAACGTAAAAGAAAAAATTTTGAGGGGTTGTTCGAAAAATTTTTGCAGAGCGAATTAATAGGTGTGTCATTCACTTAATAGTAAACCAAAATGAATTTTGGGAGCTGAAACTTTGTTAGAACCTCAATTCTAAGCTCGTTGGTCAAAATTCCTTCATATTCGGTCTCTCCGCCCTAAAAACCATGGAAAAAGGATAGGTACCTCACAAGCTCCTGTTACTAAAACACCAAAAAACCTTATTTTTACACCCATTTTACACCAGGGTATATTCCGACCGTGCTACAAAGTTTGGGGAAACATTAGGGCCCAAACGGAGCCTGTGTGCGAAAGAACAAATTTTTTTAGAACGAAAATAAAGTAGTATATGGATGGTACGGCGTACGGACATTGCAGATTTGGAATCTACGCACCTTGAACGCAAAAGAAAAATTTTTGAGGGGGTGTTACAAAAATTTTTTTGCTAAGTATTATCCACAGAATAATAAGCCAATGGTATTATTTGGCTAAAGAATTATAAAAGAATAATACCTACAAGAAATTTGTACGGCCAAAAAGAGTATGTCTGGTAACCCTAACCTGGCACCTTTACCATTCTTCCATTACTTTAGGACAACCAGGACAACTCAATCTGGATTTATTGGTCAGCCTTGCATGACAACTGCTATTTAAATTATTTCCATGTTTATTGGCACTGTTCAATAATAACAATAATAATGAATAATGATACGACGACGCGAAGACCCAAATTAAGGATCTCAACGATCAAGATCTCTTTCCAACTCAATAACGATGTTTCCAGCCATAGTTATGGTTTCCCAAAGTTGAGCCGTGTCAACATTCACAGGTTTTGTAAAAAGGGAGAAAGAAATTTACTACCTAGGTAGTGATCGAAAATTGTACAAACCGTTTTCCAGGCAGGAAAACTATGAGTTTTTCAACGCGAAAAACATGTAGCCGTGGTTAACATTTTTCAAAACAACACCGGAATTATAGATAAGAGCTATTATCAAGGTTTTGTACCATCCGGTTTTGTACAAGCGCTCTATCGGCTGATTGATATCGATGAACTAGTAGACAAAACAGGAATTTCAACAAATAAACATAGAATAAATAGATGGCTTCAAAAAAGTTCCTGACATTGTGCCACGGCCTAGTGCACGAATTTTTGGTGCACCTAAACTGTCATGGTATGAATCCCTAATCAGAACAATGCTTTGCCTAACAAACTTTTGCTTCCTCACTACCGGAAGGCAGAAAAGCCTTGGATTCGTGAGTGAGTAAAAAACAAATTAATATCCTCCAAAATGAAAATTTCCATTACTATTTTGCGTTTCAGACATCGAGGAACATTTTCGGTCCCGCTTCTGTCTGTCAATTCCTTGTAAAGCCCATAAGTACCCGAAATGATGGTCGAAATAGGCTGAAATTTGGATAGTAGGTGCGGGTTGGGAGACTTTGGTCTGCGCATGCGCAAACGTGAAACACTTGAAACGCCTGTAACTACATTAAATATCTTGAAATGAGTTCAAACTTAGACGGTAGATCAGGAGTAATACATTGATAATTCCATATGAATTTCATTGGAACTAAGTTTCGTCTGCGCATGCGCGAACATGAAATTCTACGCTGAAGGGGCTATACAGTTAAATAATAAACCTTTGTGTAATTTGCAGCGTTTTTTTTTTTACTGTAGTTGCCGTGTGCGTTCCTCAAGGAAATTACCT
This sequence comes from Leptopterna dolabrata, assembly GCA_954871275.1. Lineage (NCBI taxonomy): Eukaryota > Metazoa > Arthropoda > Insecta > Hemiptera > Miridae > Leptopterna > Leptopterna dolabrata. The sequence goes on from OX940976.1 coordinate 13,673,794, forward strand.
GAAGAGCTTGGAGTCTAAAAAAGTACTTCACCTGGGTTAAAAGCTGTAAATACGCTTCTAACTATGCGAAAAATTGTCGCTGAGAACTAAAATTTTGAGGGTACACGCGGGTTGGATCGCAGATGGTCCCTCATCAAAATCATTAAAATCGTACCGTAACTTTCGTCTGCGCATGCGCAAACGTTAAATACTTGAAACGCCCATAACTACCTCAAATATCGTTGAAATGAGTTCGAAGGGTCGACCAGGAATATTGTTTGACAGCTCCATATGAATTTCATTGGAATCGTACTGTACTTTCGTCTGCGCATGCGCGAACATGAAATGTTGACCATTTCCTTTTAACGCTTGTAACTAGGTACGCGAAAAATAGTCGGAGAGTTGAAATTTTTAGGGTACAAACGGGTTGGATCGCAGATGGTCCGTTATCAAAATCATTGAAATCGTACCGTAACTTTCTTCGAACTCCACCTGTCCACTGAATGAAACTACCCAACTATTCTATGCGTTCATGTGATTCAGGAGAGGAAGCTGCAAGTACTGTGTACCTACTCGAATTGGCAGACTTTTCTCCCACGAATATTTTTTGTGGTTCACTGTATAAAGTTATCACATTCCTTTATTTTTGTTAATTTTGCGAGATTCATTCCAAATTGTTTAATGCATTTCTGAAACACAATAATTTTGATTCAAACTGTAAGATATTATTATTGTGCAATAGCTATTGCACCTGTAATAGCTGTAGCAATAGCTATACTTATGTAGGTAGCTTGTTTTCCTCAAAAACTCACTGGAAGTTATTTTTATTTTATTTTATTTAGAGGAACGGCCCAATATATATTCTTAAATAACATGAATATACAATATTACTGTCGGGGTGGGGGATGTTATTAATCGGGTAGATTCATATCTCCTATTGATGATGGAACGACGAAAGTAATTAACCAGTAACGAGTTAACTTGATGCATTCCTTATTACCTCAGTCGTACATCACACTTGTTCACCAAGACCGAAACCATACCTAATTATTAGAAGCACTACCTACCTAAGCTACTTACAACTGTTTACCTGCTTTCTGGTGGAAGAATCCACAAGATTGCCCTTGAAGAATCCTTGAACTTGAAAATAATTTTTGGTCAAGTTAGTGTAGAGGTAAATGTGTTTTATAGGTATTTGTTCAAATAGGTAAAGATCTTTGAATGGAATCTTGATGAAAATTAGAAGACTATCCTACCTACTAAAATATAGAGGGGATGCAGGATACGGGATGACGTATTGTTGATCGACTACTGGCTTATCTGTTGATAGTGTTTCATCGAAGCATACATTTTATAAAAACCGAATCGATACAACAAAAGTATGTGTGTCGGTGATCGATAAAATTAAGATATCTATAAAATAGCTAGAACCATTTAAAGACAGACGGAGTAGGAAACTACTCACCAGCGAGGCCGAACACGATTTGCGCGAGAACGACACCAAACCTCGCGAACCATTCGGGATTCATATCTTCGTAACGACTGAAGGATAACACTCGGGGAAGAATCGTCTTATACTAAAGTTTTAGCTCCTTTGAGGAACAAATTAAGCGACCTTTAATTCCCACCCATGACCGACCCGCTACCTAGCGAGAAATATAATGAACTCTGAACGTGGGATCTGGAGAGTGGCTCCAGTAGGTTGGAGCCAACAGTTCCTTTAGGAAGGTTTTTTTTCAAGAGCAAAGAAATTCCACTACTTAATGTATGTAGAGGAATCTGAAATCAGCACGATCCAATCATGCAGCATGATCATTTGAGCTAATTTTCGAAGTGATGCATCAACTACCTACAACTGAATATTTTCCATAGTCCAAAAAATGTGTTAAACTCCTCCACCCCAATTCCGTTACATAGGTGTTCAATACTTATTACTAATGTGTCAAATTACCTCCTTCCTTCATTTTTGTTAATTCTACTGACGGCAGTACAGTTTGGCCAATTTTTAAATTGGAAAATTCCAATTTTTGACCATTTTAGGGAAGAAATAGCACCAGTGGCTACCAAAATGGTAGATTACATCTTGCCCCGAAGAAGATTTTAGTGTTAGCAAAAAGCTGCAGCGTATTTTTACCCACGAAAACTAGAATTTGACCCACTTTTGGTTATCGAATATTGATCACCTTCGAACAATGGCTATATTGCTATATCACTCTTCGAACTATATCGCTATATTTTGGCGAAATTTCGAATTTTTATCTCGTAGCCAAGTTCAGACATCGTCTGGAGTGACACAAATAAACGTACGTGATCTATATTACTCAATCACATTTTTTAAAAACGCTGCAAATCGCTGCACAACGGTTTATATTTTGTACAGAATACCCTTCTGTTACAGATCACAGCTGTCTGTATAGATAACCCGTCTATATTATATAATATGTACTATTCTATAAATATTATGTATATCGCAGGCCCTCCGTAGGATAGTACCTAACCCCGTACTCGTTACTAGGTATCTACCTAAATCACGAGTTAAATGTTGCTAAAATAATTCTTTCGATTACAAACAGTAACTAAAATGGCAAAAAGAAACGCAAATAATGAAGTTCTGAAGGAAAATTGTTGATGTGGAGTGAAATAGATGCCCCTTCAGCGTAGATCACTGTTTTCTGTGGTCAAGTACCTATCCTCGTGGTCAAGTATAATGAACCGTTGTGTAATAACTTGCCCATCAATAATACTTCAACGTTTGTTCAAGTTTCAGGAGTACCTACCAACAAAATCCAATAGTCCATCAAATCAAATAATACCAAATCAAATCAAATCAAATGAAATAATATCGCAGAACAACCAACTCGACTTCATACAGCCATCCTTGATTATAATCAGGTGCTCTCTAGTGACAATATCCGGGCCGGATTTATACCGTTTGATTCACGATCGTGTTGACGAAGCTTTTTGGTGCACACGAACGGCTGGACGTACAAAGCTCCGGGTAGTCTCAAAAAATTGTTTAGCTCAAGCCAAATTTAATAACGTAAAAAAAACCATACCCTTCTATCGAAAGTTTTCGAGCTACGGCGTTATGAAAATTTCAAACCCTATTTTTAACCCCTTAGAGATGACTGACAGTCATTTCGATTTGATTTAAGACGTTTTAGGTAGGTTTTTTTTGTTGAGAATTTAGCTATTTATTAAGTTCAACAAATTTGAAATTAGTTTCTTCAGGGAACTAACTTACTACATGTTGTGATCGGCTGCTCCTCCACAACTCAATCTATGTATGAACATGCTGTAACTCAGAGTGGGGACCCCCCGACCCCCCTCTGACCTTGTCAGGGGACTATAAAAGAGCCAGGGTGCCACCAATTAAACAACCATTCTCATTCAAGCGATCGACTCGTCTATTGAACTCCTCAATCACTACACTGGTGACATCCGACGTGTGAACTACACCGCCAGCGCCCGCCGTTTGACAGCGTCGCAGCCCCGCCTCCGCTTCAACGAGCCCCACCACGCGCGGCCCCCACCGACGCCACAGCGGCGCCCCACTCCGACGCCCGCCTCGACGGCTATCGCAGCGCCTCCCGCTACTTCGCCCCACCATCACCGATCCTTATATAAGGAAACGGACGCCGGCGCCGAGCACACTTCCAGCTGACACCTCACCGGACTGGCACCGAAGAGAAAACCGAAGATGACAGAGCAGAAACCGCAAAAGACACCCGAAGCGAGCGCTCCTTCGATTCTCAAGCTTCAGCCGTTCGACCCCGCATTCCCGCACGTCTGGTTCGCCCAACTCGAGCTCATCCTCGCACACGAAGGCCTCACGACGCCACATGCGAAATTCGCCCGAGCCTTCCTCGCCCTCGAACCTCGACAAGCGGATCTATGCGCCGACATCAACCCCTCGCACACAGTAGTTACCAGACAATCAAAACTCGCCTTCTAGCGACACACGCACCTTCCGATGGTTCACGGCTCACCGCCCTCCTCCAGCCGACATCCGACGACGAACTTCCGTCGAACCTCGCTCGCCGACTCACCCGAGCACTTCCGGCTGACACACCCGCACCGCTCGTCCGACAGCTCTTCCTCCGCGCCCTACCCGAGAGCATACGTCTACACATAGCGGCCCGTGACGAACCCGACATAGTGAAACTCGCTGCGCTCGCCGATCGCCTCCTACCATTCGCCCCGCCTCCTCGGGTGGCTACCGTCTCCGAAAAGGTCGAAGTGATCAACAATAGACGACAACGGCGCTCCCCGACGCAGCCGGCGACGAACACACGCCGCCCGACGAACACCCTATGTTTCTACCACCGCACATGGGGCCCACGAGCACAGAAATGCCGCAGCCCCTGCACCTGGCGCCCGAAACCGTCGGGAAACGACAACGCACGGCCCGACCAGCCGTAACGGCCGTGCGCAACCCACCAACATCTCGGCTCTTCATTCGCTGTAAGAAAACCTCCCTACACTTCCTCGTGGACACCGGCTCTGACGTCTCGATCGTCCCGTACACCCTGCTCAACCGGAAAACGACACGTCCAAGCACTCTACGTGCCGCAAACGGCACCGAGATCAAGATGTACGGTTCACACTCCGCATCAGTACACCTCCCAGATCTCCCTCCGTATGAGTGGACCTTCACAGTCGCCGACGTATCAACTCCGATCCTCGGCTCCGACTTCCTGACGTACCACGGCCTACTCGTTGACCTACCCAACGCCCGACTCATCAACGCGGCCACGCAGCGGTACATCACCGGGACAGTAGACCTCGTACCTCCGAGCCAGTCCATCTGTACAACGACAGCGAACGAGCCCCGATTTCAAGCCCTCCTCGACGCCTACAAACCTTCACAGACACCATGCGATGCTCCTGTCGAACATCACATCGTCACGAAGGGGCCCCCGTGTCACGCGAAACTTCGCCGATTATCACCGGACCTATACGCGAAAGCGAAGGCCCATTTCGGCGAATTACTAGCGACGGGGGTCATCGAACCTTCGGAGGCGCCGTGGTCCAGCCCGCTCCACATCGTTCCGAAACCCGACGGTGACATTCGCCCCGTCGGTGACTACAGAGCGCTGAACCGACTCACTGTGCCCGATCGCTACACTGTCCCACACCTACACGACTTCACAACGGCCCTGTACGGGACTACAGTGTACAGCACATTCGACCTCGCACGCGCATTCTTCCACTGCAAGATCAGCGAACGCGACGTACCCAAGACAACAATCCTCACACCTTTCGGCGCCTATCAATTCAAGCGAATGAATTTCGGCTTACGAAACGCAGCGCAGACGTGGCAGCGCTACATGGACCACGTCCTACGAAACCTGCCCTTCGTGTATTGTTACCTAGATGACATACTGGTCGCCTCCGCCACCCCGTCAGAACACTACACCCACGTACGCACGCTCCTCGAGACCCTCGCTAAATACGGCCTCCAAATCAACAAAGCAAAATGCCAGCTCGCACGCCCCTCAGTCAAATTTCTCGGCCACAACGTTTCAGCCGACGGGATAACACCCCTACCGGAACGCACGGACCTCATTAAGAAATTCCCGCGACCCACTACCGTGCACGAGCTTCGAACATTCCTCGGCCTCATCAACTTCTATCACCGAGCGATACCACGAGCCGAACCTACGCTCCGCCCCCTAGTGGAAATGATTCCACCCGACGCAAAGAAAAAGGACAAACGCACGCTCACGTGGACCACCGACGCAGCTGACGCATTCGACCGCGCAAAACGCTTACTCGAAACCTCCGTCACACTCGCCCATCCGGCCCCGACCCAACCTCTCGTCCTACACACGGACTCGTCGGATTTCGCCGTCGGCGCAGCGCTGCATTTCATCGACAATACGCACTTACGCCCGCTAGGTTTCTTCTCACGCACCCTCAACCCGGCACAACGTAACTACAGCGCATTTGACCGCGAACTACTGGCTATCTACCTCGCCATCGTACATTTTCGCCAGCAAATCGAAGGGCGCCCACTCACCGTATGTACGGACCATAAGCCCCTAACGACCTCACTAACGACTCAGTCCAATACGGCCCCACCAACACGGCTCCGGCACCTTCGATTTATCTCAGAATTCACGACTGACATCAGGTACGCCGAGGGCCCAACAAACATCGTCGCCGACTACCTCTCGCGACTCCCACCAACAGCCAACACGGCCCACGCAGTCACGGATTACGGGACCCCCTTCACGCTACAACAGCTAGCAGACGCCCAGGCCGCCGATGATCACATCGCCACCATGAATCTCACACCGCACCGCATACAAGAAAATGAATCTCACACTGCACCATGAAATCATGTGCGAAACCACCGACGCCTCGCCTCGCCCCTACATCCCTACGCTGCTACGCCTCGCGGTTTTCAAACACATACACGGGATGACACATCCGGGGATTAAGGCCACCACAGCCCTCATCCGCGCTCGATACTATTGGCCCGTCATGACCTCATCGATACGGCTGTTCACCCGCGCCTGCCCGAGCTGCAACCGAGCCAAAACAACTCGACACATCAGGGCTCCCCTCGGCGAATATCCCGACGCAGCGCCACTCGAACACCTACATATCGACCTATTCGGCCCGCTACCACCATCAGCTACAAAAAAATACATATTATCAATGATTGACCGCGCCACTGGCTGGTTCGAATGCGCACCCCTCTCGACCATTTCCGCCGACGCAGTGATCACGGCCCTACACAACCACTGGATCGCCCGCTACGGCTCCCCGGCACACGTAACCACCGACCAGGGCACCCAGTTCACCTCAGCCGAATTTCATAAATACTGCACGTCCACGGGCACGGAGGTACATCATACAAATACCTACCACCCTCAAGCCAACGGCCTCGTCGAACGACTACACAGGGTCCTCAAAGACGCAATACTCGCTACAGCCACGTCCCGCACATGGGCCACCCAACTTAGCGGCCTCCTCCTCGGCCTACGAAACCGCCCGGGCCCGATGGCTACTCACCGGCCCAACGCCTCTTCTCGGCCACACCACGCCTACCAGGGGACCTATTCACTCAACCACCCCCAACAACTATACCCCTACGCACCAACGAATCCTGCCGCCACTACACACAGTCCTACATGCCAACAACTATGCGCTCAGTGACCCATGTGTACGTCCGCGTAGACACACCAAGGGGTAAACTCGAGCCGCCTTACACCGGCCCCCATCAAGTACTGACGAACGATGGAAAAACAGTCACGTACCTCACCGACGACCGCCGTACCCCATCGGTGTCAATCGACAGATGCAAACCGGCACCCCCACCCACGCAAACGGCGCCGAACGACGCCCCCCACCCCACGGCAGCGACTATAAAGACGAGCGCCAACGACATACATCAACCACTAACACGCTATGTCGCCGAAGCCTCCAACCGCCTCACAGCTCCTTCGAGACCTCGCCGTCACGCCGTCGCCTCCGGCTCCGGAAAAGCGAAAGCCAACCCGGCCACAACCGCCAGGCAAGCACGGCCCCATCCCCATCCGCCAGGCCATGGCCATATCAAAAGCCGGCGCGATGCCCATCCACGCGCGGCCCCGGGACAGCACGACGCAGCAGCGTCCGCCACCCAAGCGACAGCCACCGCCGGGTATCCGCCCACTGACACCGCGGCCGCCCACTACTACGCCCGGTACGCCGGTCATGACGGTGACCGCCCCGCCGAACACCACCGTCACCCTGCAGCTCCCGCCGTACGCAGGAACATGCACGGACTGCTGCATCCACGGAGTAAGACGCCCCCAGCAGCACACTGCAGGAGTACAAGCCTCGCCCGACGTTACCACGAAGGCCACGTACGCCCGCAGTCTCACGAAGGCCCTCCTCGCCACGACGGAGCGAGCCACACAAACCCCAACCCTCGGCACGTCCACCTTCGCCACGCCTCCGGCGCGGCCCACGTCGCCAAAGCCGGCACCGCCGCCAACGCCGCAACGCCCCCGACAACAGCGCCCGAGCTACCGCACGGGCCACATTCGGCACCGGCGGGACATCTCGCGCCCGCACCGGCACCCACGCCACTAATCGGCCTCGCCCCACCGCCACCCCACGACAACGACCACAGCAGCCACCCGGACAGCCCACTCGGACCCAACACACGCACCTCCCACGCCCGGCAACAGCCACAGCGACATCAAGAAAATTTAAATAAAAATGTAAATTACTTAAATTCTGGGGGGAGCAGTGTTGTGATCGGCTGCTCCTCCACAACTCAATCTATGTATGAACATGCTGTAACTCAGAGTGGGGACCCCCCGACCCCCCTCTGACCTTGTCAGGGGACTATAAAAGAGCCAGGGTGCCACCAATTAAACAACCATTCTCATTCAAGCGATCGACTCGTCTATTGAACTCCTCAATCACTACACTACACTCAAATCTTGTTTTAAGCAGCATGAGTGAAATTGTCAATTTCTACACTTTCCATGATGTAAGTATAATTTATCATGTACGTGCCTATATCTAAGTGATACTCCAGGCTTTGGAAAAATGTACAAAACGGTACAAATAATTATACAAGAGTTTATTATTTTCAGTATACCTGACAGTATATTATGCCCCTTCTGCGTATATCACTAGTGTTCTGTGGCCAATACCTACCCTCGTGTTTCCAGCTCGAAAGCTCTAAATCGAGTACTGGAGCCGGCCAGGCAATTATAGTTTCATAAATATGCGGTGGATTCAAGAATTCTACCTATAATTTGTTGTTGTTATGCATATTATTTTGTTTAAGTTGAAAAATTACGTATCAACAAAATCCGAAATATATCTAATCTAATATATCTTTCTTCAAATGAAACTATCACGTACAACCAACTCGATGTCATAAAGCCATGCATGATTATAACGAGCTGTTCCCTAGCAATCGACGTACGATTCTTCGGACGGTCTCAACAAATCCACAAGTTTGAGATCAATTTAAAAATGTAAACAAGATGATACAGCTAGAAACCGTACCACTTTTTGCAAAGTTATATAATTCTGTCGTGATTTTTAAGCCATTTCACCGATTTTTGACCCTTATAAGTAATGTCTAATCTGAGCCACTCTTTTTTATTGAGAAAAAAAACACGTTCATAATCGAAATAGTCCCTCTTTCAGTCGTGAATCACCATCCTACACAACGTCAGGTGAACCCACCAAAAACAACCTTGTTGTAAAATCTACCCGCCAACAAAACCTCCTCAGCCGCAAAAAGGATTTACTATCCATTTTTCCCGCTGAATATAGAAACCTGTTTCTTACCCTCTGTTGGATATGAGTATAGAAACCTGTTTCTTACCCTCTGTTGGATATGCGTATAGAAACCTGTTTCTTCCCCCCAGACCTTGAAATTTCTTTCAACGCTGTTTGGCAGGGGATGGGGAGGGCTTTCGCCTTGGAGGCAAAAAGCTGCCCGTCAAACAGCGTTGAAAGAAATTTCAAGGTGGGGGGGGGGGGGATAGGTTTTTATGTATGCACATCCTAGAGCGAGGTGCGAAGCACTGAGCATGCTGCTTCGGGGGTAAAATGGATATCAATCCTTTTTGTGGCCGAGGTTTTTCTTGGCGGGGAAACTTTTACAACTAGAGCTTCGTTCTCAGTGTGTGTTCTGCCAGTTCCGAACGGTTCTGGGCAAGCGCAGTCGAGTTTTGTCGTTCGCAGTGCCAGAACGCCCAGTTCCGGAACGCCGAGTTCTGCGTTCGCAGTGTTTTGCGAATCCAGTTCCGAACGGTTCTGACAGTCCCCGATTTTTTTCGGAACTGGCTAAAAACGTTGAAAAAATGCAAATCATTAAGAACGCCGCCTTGCGCCAAATCACAGGAGCAGTTAAGACCACCCCAATTCCTTCTCTCCACTCTCTGACTTCCACAATCTACATGACAATACGATGACAGTCTGAAACGGAGAGAAGCATCGCTAGACTATTAATTTACAGCTACAACTTTTATTAACCCACCACATCGTCGAACAAGCATTGGGTGGAATAACTATCATCTGAAGCTATCAGAAACTATGGCGTCTCTAACTGAATGGGAAGCTCACCTATACACTGGCATACCGAATTACTAAACCACCAAAATTACCCATTGTCACAAAAATACCGACCATTGAAAAGAAATCTAATCTTGGCCCTCTGGAACTCAAACGTCTAGTCTTGGAACACCTTCAGCTCAAGTAGGTACCGAACATTTATTAGAAGAGTATACACAGATGGCTCAAAACTAGAGAATGGAAATGCGGGTTCCGGTATATTTTGTGAACTGCACAGCTACGGTTCAGGTACTAGACTGAACAACATTAGCTCCATCTTCCACGCAGAATTAACAGCTATTTACATGGCAATCCAACATGTAGAACAGACTTCTGAAATGAAAATGGATACAATCATCCTCAGTGATTCTCAATCATCCCTTGAATACCTGAAATGCTTCAAGGTAGGAGACAACCCACCATTCCTTGTACAACAAATACTGTTTGCTATCGCCAGCCTGAAGCAGGGTTCACATCCATCCGGAAAGCTATCCGGAAAGTGCGTACGAGCAGCTGATTGGTTGGACATCAGCTGGGGAGGGGGGAATATTCTTTCCGGAGAAGCACTTTTGAAGCGAACTGTACGCATCTGATTTTTCAGATATTTTCCGCTCCGCATCTGCGCAGTTCACTACTGCGCATACAGAATGGCGTCGGCAACCGAAACAGCTGTGGGAGGAAGCGTGGGAAACGAGTTGTCAGCCAAAATTCCGGATGGTTATGAACGCCTTCCCAACTTCCGCGATTCCCCTCCATCCCTTCCACTGCTTTTCACTAGCTTCCCCTATCCATATTTCCAGACGGCTCTGGATGGATGTGAACCCTGCTTTAAACAAAGAGACGTCAAAATTGCAATGCAAAGGATCCCTAGCCACATCAACATAGCCCCAGCAGACCACGCCGATGTTACAGCCAAAGCATACGCTGAACATGGAGCACAAAACCTCCACTCAAACACCTCTTTCTCTGACCTTGTAATATTGATGGAAATATATCCTGGAGAACCGAACACCACAGAATGTTAATTGGGCGAGGGGCTTGGACAGACCACATCATACCGGATCCCCTTCACAAACCTTGGTATAGAGGAACTACTGGACCTCCACAGTTCTACACCGCTGCGAATCGAATCCTATTTGGACATGGAAACACTTCCCTATTTCAGCACTTCATGAAGCACAAGGACGATCCCTTCTGCCCTCAATGCCCTCATGAAGTGGGAAACATTAGTCATGCCCTTAACCATTGCACAAGAACTCGCACAGCACTCGAAGCTTTTAAAAATGACAGAAACATTACTTACTTCCAACAGTCTCCAGGAACATATCAAACTTAATTTTAACGTAGACGCACTTAAACAAATCTTTGATTACTTAACCGAAAATAACATTTCAATCTAGCCGCAACCCAAATTACCTTCGAACCCCCAGCTTAGCAATAACTAACAAGTATCTTTAACATTCAATTACAAACACATAAAACAATTATCCAAACTGGACTTTCATTCAAAAATTATATACCTACCACCTCAACCAACATTCTAGCCCCCACCCCCCATCCTTCATCCAATCCTGAACCCACCCCACCACAGAAGTGCGACTCTCAGAAGACATCATCATCAACTACAACTCTGCTGTCAACGCCATCATCATTACGAACTGTGTCTCTTCATGGTCAAAAACCGGAGACAAAAATACTGAGAAACACACATACACACACACACACATTTATTCACAACCTAACAATCCGATTACAAGAACTCCGGTTTCATCATTGTGTTTCTATCGATTGCCAATATTTCTATTTACTTTTCGGCAAATGGAAGAAGCAGGAAATCAGGAAAAGAAGCTTTTGGATCTATTCGACGAAGGGTATGAAGTGTTTGAAACCCTGTCGCAGAGCGAAGAACCCACTAATAGCGTTTGTATTCAGGTTGGTAATTTAATTTTTGAAATATTCGTTTCGAGCGTCGATTTCGTTGTCAAGTTTTCCATGATTCAAGTGGTCTTCATATAGTCTGCAGAAACATCTAAGATCTAAGTAATGAAGTTCTTTCATATTTATCGCACTTGAACCCTACCTTCCAGGCAATTTGTTAGTGTGCACTAAACATCAATCGGCTGGGATATTCACTCTTACAAAAACTATAATGAAATCATTCGTAGGATCATATTATATTGTAAATGTTCTAACTATACCTTCACCTGGGATACTAATTTCTAGATTAAGTCAGTCTTGTCAAATTTACAGCTTCTGCCATGGCTATGTACTTCAGTGTTTAAATACATACTTTACCATTATTTTTCGTAGAAATCGTGCTAGTGATGCTTCTCTGGAGTAGCGTCACGTAAAGGCATTTGCTTCCGTTTTCACGCATACCAGAAACCACTTTCTTTATTCATGCAGAAAGAAAGACATGTCCATGATAAAAATTCGTTCTTGTGCAGAGAAATCCGTCTCCGCAAGAGTAATGATGAGTTTTTGGCCAGCCCGATCGCACTGTGCGCAGGGGTCCAAATTTACACATCTTTTATCCATAAATTCAAAACAAAAAGGATTTCAGCATTTGGGGTGTTGTCAATAATGTTTTGTGGGGCGCTGAATCGATTGCAACTGGTCCTAGCCCGGCTAGACGCACCAAGCGTACCAAATTTACAAAATTGTTGTCCGAATCCCAAAGTAAATAATACATAATATTTGTTATGTAGACATGTAAGGTGTCGTTTACCATCTTTTTTTGTCGCTGAATCATTGCGAGTAGTTTCAGCACGTTCAGAACTGCGTCGAGTGAAACGAGTTTTTTTCAATTTTTCTGGACGACGTGCCAGGTCTCAACAACTGCCCAGTCAGCCTGTATAATGAGTGTCCTGGCAGATGACAATTAATTTAACGTCTCAATTTCCCAAACGGTTTCTTTGAAAATTCGCTCCTTAAGCCATGCTGCAGATTGGAATTTTTATTCTATTTTTTTACGAGAAGCGAATTCTTCTGTCCTCTGACCTTACTCTAGAAGCTAATACTTTTTTTACTTTTTAGTAAATTCTCGAGCTTTCCTTCAAATTGGATACCTAAAGCATTGGTTCATTTTTATTCATTCACCTCAGTAAATTACACTGTGTTTACCAAATCCCAGAATGGTGTTAGCGAGCTGAACAGTCCATTATAATCTATATCTGTATTAATAACTGAGTGATTCTGACAGGGTTAACGGTTGGACGGATCTTAGTGCAGTTTTGGTTTATTATTCTGTGAATAATACACCTATGTAATCGCTCAGCAAAAAATTTTTATAACACCCCCCTCAAAATTTTTTCTTTCCCGTTTCAAGGTGCGTAGATTCCAAAAATGCAATGTCCGTACGCCGTCCGCCGTATCACGTGTACCGGCTTCATTTTCAGTCTAAAAAAAATCGTTCTTTCGCACACATGCTCCATTTGGGCCCTAGTTGTGTCCCGAAACTTTTCAGCCCGATCGGAATATACCCAGGGGTGTTATGAGTGAAAATGTGTGTAAAAATAGGTACTTTTTGCGTTTTAGCAACATGTTGGTAACATGAGCTTTTGAGGTATCGTTTTCCATGTTTTTGGGGACGACAAGACCGAATGTGAAGTCGATTTTGACCAGAGAGGAAAATTGAGTTCTACCAAATGTTCAGCTCCCAAAATTGATTTTTTATTAGTAAAAAACCTACGAAATCGTCTGAAATCACCATCAGTTTGTATAATAACACTAGAAAAGTGTCAACACGTGGATCAAGACGATTAAATGGCACTACCAATGATCAAAGATAATTTGAAAAAAAAGAAAGGAGCGTACCTAATTCAAGTTTTGGGGGCCGAAATTGGTGGAAACTACCAGAAATAGCTATTTCAATTATTTCAAATGAAAGCAACAATAAATGAACAGCCAGCATTTCTGTAGGTATGTCCCATGTGACAAGGACTTTGCAGCGTTTTTGTTGTGGCAAAATGACTGTAACTGCCCAGGAAGGTTTATGGCTATTCTTTTCACCTCCTTAGTTCCTCCTTATTAGTCAAATTTTTACTTAGCGACGTCCGGGTTGAATTGTTTACGTTGTTAGCAACGTTCAGAATTTTATTTTACGGTTGAGTTTTGTAAACCTGAAGGTTTTTTGTTGTTAGGTGTTTGCTAATTTAATTTCGCCTGCTTTCTCCGCCCGAGGGCGGTTAAATTTGCTAATGCACATAAAAACTCATTGTTTATGTGTGTTTGTTGGTGGATGGCCAAAGACTGAACGGATCTTGATGCGGTTTTTTCCGGCGTGCTCTTCAAACACCAGCGAGTAACATATAGATATGCTACATGCATTTTTCCAAATTAGACTCCTTTATGGAAACTCTGTGGTCCTTCACGACGAGAAATTAGATTAAAATTGCAATTTCTGACAGCAAACTGAGTGCGGTGGCTATTTCAGAGACGTGGTTGAAGAAAAGTATACCAAACAAACTTGTAGCAATACCTGGTTTTAAATTAATTCGTAAGGATCGTCCATCTAGTTCAAACAAGAAGAGAGGCGGTGGAGTTGCCCTCTATTTAGCTGATCATTTGAAGTACAAAGTCATCCTTGATTCTGATAGTTCAGAGATCCAATTTTTATTCGTTGAAATACGTTTTGCTAGAGGCAAGCTTCTCATTGCTGCAATATACCCGCCCTCCAGATCCCAAAATCAATATACTGGAACTGGAAAGTCCTTTGAGTTCTATGATTTGCTCTTACGATCATGTCATTATTCTGGGGATCTTAACGTCAATCCTAGCTATGACAGTGCGAATTTCAATAGGCTCCACTCTATGCTTGCTCCACTCTCTCTCACAATATTACCAACTGGTCCAACCCATTTAACTAATCGTGGTGCATCTACAATTGACCTAGCCATAATTAAGCAGCCTACAAAAGTAGCTGGGGTCCAGCTTTTCGACGTTCCGGGGGTATCTGCTCATTCCTGTATAGTAGTTGGGTATAAACTGCCTTCTTACAAATACCGACCACAGCTCATAGAGTTTAGGGATTTTAAAAATATTGACAAGGACCTACTTATAACTTACGCAGGTACACTCCCTTGGGATTCCATATATCAACTCTCTGAGGCAGATCTGATGGTTGATACCTTCACTGCTCTTATTCACCACTTGATGAACATGTTTGCCCCACTGAAAACAATAGCAGTCACCAGACCTGAAACCCCCTGGTTCTCAAGAGAGATTGGCATTGCGATTAGACGCAGAGATACTTTGCACAAGAAATGGAAGGACCGTGGTAAACGACCTGAGGATAAGGAACTGTATCGGATTCAACGTAATAAAACCAAGTCTATGTCTCGGAGAGCTAAGAAAAAATTGTATATTTCAGATCTTAATCCCCAGCAACGTCCTAAAAAGCTTTGGCAGAATATCAGGAAGGTTGGTCTCAGTGCTGAAAGGAAGGCTCCAGAATCCTCAGACTTTTGCCCTGATGAACTCAATGTTCATTTCACACGTTCCAACTCTCACTCACTTAGTTCTCAATCAGCTCCTCCATTTGCAACCAACTTCGAGGGGTTTGCATTTAAAAATGTAGAGCAAACTGATGTAATATCTGCTATTTCCTCCATAAAGTCCCCTGCTAAAGGAAGCGATGAAATCCCTTTACACTTTTTGCTAACCTTAATTTCCATTATTCTTCCGTTTCTAACTCATATTCTAAATTTTTGTATCTCGTCTTCTAAATTTCCATCTGCATGGAAGCATGCAATAGTAATTCCCATTAATAAAGTCCCGAATCCTAAATCATTATCTGACCTGAGGCCTATATCAAAACTGCCTGTGTTATCCAAGCTGCTTGAGTCGTTGATGTATAATCAACTTTATGAGTATGTTAGCAAAAATCAGCTACTCAATGTGTGTCAGTCAGGGTTTAGGCAACAACACAGTCGCATGACTGCCCTGCTTAAGATAACTGAAGAAATCAGGGAGGGATTCAATGATAATCTGGCCACACTTATGGTACTTTTAGACTTCTCAAACGCTTTTGGTACAATTTGCTTCAGTACTTTACTCCATAAGTTGTGTGATGAGTTTTCATTTTCATCCTCCGCTCTGAACTTCATTGACTCATTTCTGAATCAACGAACACAGAGTGTTTACTCAGCGAAAGAGTTTTCGTCTCCTCTTCCACTACATTCAGGGGTGCCTCATTCTTGGGCCACTTTTATTTTCCATGTACATTAATGATCTCCCTACCTATTTAAAATTTTCTAAATCCCATCAATATGCTGACGACACACAGCTATATTTAACCTGCCCACTACCTCAACTACCATCAGCAATTTCTCAAATGAATTCTGACTTAATGGCTATCTCAAGGTATTCTCACGTTAACTCTCTGCAGCTCAATCCTAGCAAAACCCAAGTCATCATCTTCTCAAAGTCTAAATTGAATATTACAGCACTCCCACAAGTATCATTAAATTCAATCATTCTCCCTTACATGTCAACTGTAAAAAACCTTGGAGTGATGTTAAGCTACGATCTCTCATGGGAGCAACATATTAATTACCTTTGTAAAAATGCGTATGCTGCACTGCATACTCTTAAAAGACTTTCATTCTTCACTCCCTCGTCACTTAAAGCCCTCTTGATAAAATTGCTTGTATTACCACTCCTTACCTACGGTGAAGTTTTGTTTAGTCTGTCTATGGATCACTGCTCATCGCGTAAAATTACTGTTATGTATAACAACTGCACGCGCTACGTTTATAACTTGAAACCGCGCAGCCACATCTCCCAACATTCCGATGACTTGTTGGGCTGCAATTTCCTGACCTATTTGAAAAATAGAGGTCTTTTCCTGATATTTAAGATTTTACACCCTGACCAGTTCATGTTACCATCGTATCTCCAAAGTTTCATCCAATTCGGCCCATCCCAACGTTTACACACAGTCCGTCTGATTAGAGCCAATTGCAGCAAATTTAAAAATAGTTTTAGAGTGGCGGGTGGGAAACTATGGAACTCCTTGCCGGTGACCATAAGGGCTATTCCTGCTCTGGGGTCATTCAAGGCTCGCGCGCTTAAGTATCTGAGTAGCCAGTCCTCTTGATCTATCTCCTTCCTCCTTTTTTCCTACTCTTCTTATTTCTCTGTCACCCCTCAATTTTCGTTTTACCCCCCAGCAGCATATTGTTATTGACCTTTCAAGCCTCCAACATTTAATAAATTGTTAAACTGTGTTTCAAGTACATAACTATTATTCTTTTAGTATTAATGTAAATATTTTTGTATTATAATGTTTTATATATACCTACTTTAATGTAACTGTACATTATGTACACTATGAGGGAACAATATAGTTCCTATGTACATATATAAATAAATAAATAAATAAATAAATTGTTCACATGTTGCTATAACTAAGGGAGTGTTGTGCGCGGTATAACTTCCGGAAGCGGTTTCGGACGGAACAGGAGTTTATAGGAAGAGATTTTCTCTCTGAGTTCAAAAACACCAAAATGATTTCTGTGCGATGTACCGTTCGTCCGTTATAAGAGGATGTAGGGAATGTTGCCCGGTGGGTAGGTGATACAATACTGGCACTCGGGCACTGCGTGCCTATTGTGCAGCCAGTTAATTCTGAAATCAATTTGTCAATGACCCTTGTAGGAACGGGACATATCGCTAGGTTGACATCTGTCTATATATAGCTAACACTGGAATTACGATGTTAGAGGTAGCTCTCGGAAAAACGCAAATTGAACCTTTATTGTAAATTGATATGGACCTAAGTAGTTGTACACTTAAGAGCAAAATACGTATCTGATGAAAGCGCAATACAGGCAAAGCACAAAAATAAGTCAAAAACAGAAAACTTAATAACAAAATGTTGCACTCCAAATTACTGGAGCCTTCTTCATTTTGTCGCATTTTACATTTCGCCGAAAAATTTTGCACGCCTGCAGTTTTCAAAGTTTTAGTATCGTTGCAGTACATCGTGTTATTATTATCTTATTGATGTGGCTATATGCAGGTACAGTACCTGCGAATAAAAAGCTATATGCAGGTACAGTACCTACGAATAAAAAGCTATTTGCAGGTACACTGCCTAAACGATGAAAACAGGCTTGTGCAGTTGTAACCTAATAGGAAGCGAGAGTTCGGAGATGTTTTCATTTGGAATGTTATGAAGAGGAGTAAATCACAACCTGATATTTATTGACCTCTGTCTATTGACCTGTTTCATCTTTCCAAGATACCGACTATTTGGCCGGATTCCCACCAACGATGGTCAGTTACAGACGAGTAGTCGTTGAGAGGATGTTTCTCCCGAGAATAGTGACGAGTCAAGCAACGACGTTTCAAGTGTTCCGAGGGCAATTGAAGTAGGCCAAATTTGTAGTTCGTACGATGAATTTTCAGTGGTTTTCAAAAAGTTTTGTGCCGAAAATTTTCAACCCTTTATCGTTACCACGAACAATGCACGTCAAGTGACCATCGTTTGTAGGCATGGGTACAATCGACCATCAAAAAGCTCGGGAATGCGTACGAAGCTGCATTACAACTACATCGGATGCGAGGCTAAGATAACGTGTTACAAGCCGTCTAAGTCCAGCGAGTGAACAATGACGACTTTTTACTCACAGAGCTTTTTGACCATTTTGTTGGTATAATATGCGCAATAATTTCGTGTGTTACTTACCACAAATATACATTGTTGAAACCGTACCTGCAAAAAATAGCTGTTTATTCATATGTACTGTACCTGCAAATAGCTTTTTTTATTCATAGGTACTGTACCTGCAAATAGCTTTTTATTCATAGGTACTGTACCTGCAAATAGCTTTTTATTCATAGGTACTGTACCTGCAAATAGCTTTTTATTCATAGGTACTGTACCTGCAAATAGCCTCAATCCTTATCTTATATTACCTACCTATCCCATTTGCGCTCATCTAACGCATTTCATTTTACTTCTGCTTCTAGAACAAAGTTAAACAGTCCATGAAACTTTTGGAAGATGCTACACGGCTCACATCCTTGGCTGGGGTTTTCAGCCCCAATGAATTAGTCGATGAAGTAGCCACTGAAAAT
Source organism: Leptopterna dolabrata (assembly GCA_954871275.1). Lineage (NCBI taxonomy): Eukaryota > Metazoa > Arthropoda > Insecta > Hemiptera > Miridae > Leptopterna > Leptopterna dolabrata. The sequence goes on from OX940976.1 coordinate 13,692,934, forward strand.
CTAAGGTTGTTCCTTTTACCTGCCCTCTTGGGAACCCTCACGTTGAAATTGTCAGGTGCTGTCAGTAGAACTGATGTAGTGAAAGCTGCCGACACTTACTTCAGGTACCTGTGCATATTGAGCTGTCCGTGAGGTTAGGACGGCTGGATTAATTTCAACATTCTACTAAACTTCGGTATTTAAACAATGACTAATGCAATTTTGCGTTTATTCCGTTGTAGAGATTTCTTAGAGCGATGTAACGGGTACGAAATATGTTCCGTAAAACTCCCTCCTCCATTAGAGTTGGAATGTAAAGAAGCCATTCCAGATAGCGCTCCATGTAGACCTTTCGATTTGGCTTCTGCATCAAGAGGCCGAGCCCTGAAGATAGCCAGGTAATGCTATTCCCTTAGTAGAATTTCACATTTTCTCTTGGTGACTTTCTGATTGCTGGCTGCCTAGTTATTTCTTAACCACTAGTTCACATGAAGCTCGTCAAAGACATGTAAAGACTTTCCTAATCGATTTTTCAGGTACAAAGAAGAAAAAGCTCTCGAACAAGAAGTGCTACAACTTTCACAAGTAGTTAAAGAGTCGAACGTTGACGAGGAAGTGAAACGTGATTATTTCATAAAACTCATCAAGTCGTACGTTAATAAAGCTGAAGAAGAGTTGGACGCATTACAGTCTGAAGCGAGAATTTTGGCACACATGAAAGCAGCACAAAAGGTGAGTTGTACACCTCATATCTCTACCAACTGCTGAATGAGAGAAAGTGGGGTATCTGCCACATAACAGAGTGGAAGTTGCATCCAAGGCAGTAAACCCCATGGCACTCACATACTCCTTGCTTTATAATATCCATGAATCCCCCTAGCAACCATGGACACTACTGGGGATTACCTAATAACAGCGAGGATTATGATAATAATTTCTGATAGGTAATAATAATAATAATTTTATCAGAAAAATCGTCATAGTTTGGTTGCCATTATTTTCCTCCTATGAAAATAATTGTCATTAAATTTCTGTTTTTATGAATAATAGAAAATTTCCATGTGTAAGAATTTTTGTGTGCCAATTTTCATCTCAAAACTCCTTGTAGCTTGGGCAACAAACAGATGGAAAACGAAATGACGTCGTAAGTGTATTGTGCTGAGGGTTGTGTCCAGGCGGACGTGGGGCGAGGGCCTTCACCTATGATGTCATTTCGCTCTCTTTCCCCTAGTTTGTCGCCCAGTTAGGGTCATCGGATACCCTTCATATATAGCACCTTTTCGGAAAGCACTCACCGAGGTCTTTTACTTGAGAAAATAAAACTGGTGAAATTGCCCATTCTGTTTGAAGTTGCATCTGAGTTAATCACTAAATCCTAGTTACTACAACTGATTGAGAAAATTGGGATGATTATCCCTCCCTGAAGAAAAAAATATTCCTCATAAATTCCTCATTCTGATCGTAATTCGTGTCGTAATGGAGGTATTTTTCCTTGTTGCTGAACGTTAGGGTTTCTTCCACATAATTCACAGTAGGTATCCAGTACCCAACTACATACCTAAATATGTATAGTACCTAACTTCGTAGTAAACCTTCCTAGTACCTAAATAAAACCTAATAAAAACAGTAAGGTAAGGCAATTTCATGCTGGGGCTTTATGTTTGCCCTGATGGCGTCACGGAGGTGATTGGAATTCCTGTCATGAGGATCATAATTTGATCACTTCGCTCATGGCTACCTATTGCCTGACCGCCCTAGGTTAAGACGAGGGGCGTTGGTATTCGAACTGATGGACCGCAGTCACCTTCCAAGTACCAAGTGACACAGCAACTCGGTTGGCCACTGGCAATAAACGTAGTATCTTGATAACTTATTAAGGTATCTACCACGGGTGAATGATGATTCATGCATGGGACCTTTCAATGGGAATGGGGTATTCCACTGAGTCTAAAAATAAGATCATTTTTGGAATACTTTAGTTCAAGTAACTGTGAATAGAACGTAGAATGTGGGAGAAGGTGATAATTGTGTATATAAGGAAGGGAACGCGAAATAAATAAATTGGATATTGAAAAAGTGCGGGTCCTATGTCTACATCACAGCCAGACAGTGTGTGTGTGTGTGTGTGTGTGTGTGTGTGTGTGTGTGTGTGTGTGTGTGTGTGTGTGTGTGTGTGTGTGTGTGTGTGTGTGTGTGTGTGTGTGTGTGTGTGTGTGTGTGTGTGTGTGTGTGTGTGTGTGTGTGTGTGTGTGTGTGTGTGTGTGTGTGTGTGTGTGTGTGTGTGTGTGTGTGTGTGTGTGTGTGTGTGTGTGTGTGTGTGTGTGTGTGTGTGTGTGTGTGTGTGTGTGTGTGTGTGTGTGTGTGTGTGTGTGTGTGTGTGTGTGTGTGTGTGTGTGTGTGTGTGTGTGTGTGTGTGTGTGTGTGTGTGTGTGTGTGTGTGTGTGTGTGTGTGTGTGTGTGTGTGTGTGTGTGTGTGTGTGTGTGTGTGTGTGTGTGTGTGTGTGTGTGTGTGTGTGTGTGTGTGTGTGTGTGTGTGTGTGTGTGTGTGTGTGTGTGTGTGTGTGTGTGTGTGTGTGTGTGTGTGTGTGAAAAAGTGGTAAGGTATTATAGTATCCATAGGGATTTCTGTGGTCAAGGTCTCCGCTCATTCAGTCTTATGTTAATTTATCTTTCAAAAGTGTCAAGTTTCATGAGAAGAAACTTCAGCTATTATAATAGCTCTCTAACTTTTTTATTTTTTTCAAACTCCCAATTTCTATAATATAGGTTCTCTAATTCTCTAATTTTAGGTTAACTTTTTCTCGACGAACAGACCCGATTTTTGTTAGCCCAAAGCAATGTCAACGAATGTGTCTTATACGGAGCAGTGAACGGGGGGGTATGATTACTTTATATGTAGACGTATTTAAAGCATTCGAGTGTGTAAACAAAAAGCATTTATTAGAGAAAATGTACAAGATAGGAATCAGAGGAACCGCCGATGATTGATTTACTTACTTCGTATTTGTTGGACGGCGAACAAGTAGTTGTGATAGGTTGTTTTCACAGTAATTTGTTAATGATTAAAGACCATGACGTAAGTCAGGGTACAGCTTTGGTCCCAATTTTGTTCTTGATATACTCGTATTTAAACGATCTTGGTGATATCCAGACTGCCGGTAAACTGATCTTATATGCCGACGATATCTGCCTAATAAATTGTGAAGACTGTTACAAATCCGCTCGGGCAGATCTAAAGTTAATCAATACGTGGTTTGAAGGAAACAAGTTAACCCTAACCTCGAAGAAGTGTGTTTACGTAACATACGAGGGACGTCCGGAAAAAAAGGGGACAATTGTCGTAGGGGGTGATAGGAATTTTTTTTTCAAAGTTGGCATACCTGCGTGTAGGGGAACTCTTAACGGTCACAATGAGCCCTCGCCCGTCTCAGTTCGTTCAAAAATGTCGTCGCAGGAGCCCGTTGCGTCAACCTCTGCAGGTGTAGTTCGCTCCACCTACCGCAGGTGCGAGATTCGGGCAGTGATCAAGTTCCTCACTTTGCGCCAAAATTCAGGTGCCGAAATCCATCGTCAGCTAATGGAAACCTATGGACCTGATGTGATGACACGTTCGAAGGTTTTCAAGTGGGTTAAGGAGTTTAAAGAAGGTCGCACAGACACGCACGATGAAGAAAGAAGTGGGAGGCCGTCTGTCGTTTCAGAAGAACTTGTGCAGCAAGTCAATGAAAAAATTCGCAGCGATCGTCGTGTGACCCTCGACTCCCTTCATGAAATGTTGAAAAAAAAAAATTAAGGACAAAAGGAGGGGAATGCTGACTCGAGGCGTGACCCTCCTTCACGACAACGCCAGGCCCCACACCGCGCGTGTGACCCAGGACCTCCTTGTGAGATTTGGATGGGATATCATTAACCACCCACCATATTCCCCATACCTGGCGCCCTCGGATTTTCATCTCTTCACAAAACTGAAGGAGTTCCTGGGTGGAAAACGGTTTTCCAGCGACGAGGAGGTCAAGGAGACTGTGGAGAAGTGGCTGTTGGAGGTGGAGCGGAGCGTCTATGACGAAGGCATAAAAAAGCTCGTGCCTAGGATGCAGAAGTGTGTGGAACTTGCCGGGGACTATGTTGAAAAATAAAGGATTAAATTTTGAACATATCCTGAAAATTTCATTAAAATATATGCATTTTTCTATTTTTAACAGCATTTGTCCCCTTTTTTTCCGGACGTCCCTCGTATTATTCATCAAACCATATTGGAAAAACCGGAGGGAGGTTCAGTAGTGGTACACAAGAAAGGGTGTCCGAGAAACTCTGATTGTGATTGTTTACAGGTGCATAGAGCTGATAGCACTAGATATCTCGGACTTAGATAGATTGCAACCTGACCTGGAAAACCCATGTAAACTATGTTTTTAATTAAAAAAATGTGTTTGTATTATGTACAGTTTGAGGTTTCTATCTAAAACATTAATGAAGCCACCACCATGAACCATTTATCATGCAGTGGTACAATCTGTCATACAATTTGGAATAATATTATGGGGAGCGACGTATTGAACATATTTGGAACCACTATATATTCTCCAAAAGAGAGTTTTATAAGTATCATTTGAGTTTTTCTTGCCCTACCGCTGACTTGTTTAATCTGTGCGAAGTGTTGAGCCTATATCTATTATATATTAAAAATTTGTTAACTTTTGCTTACGGGAAAAGACTGAGTTTGTTGGAAAACCTTCGCTATTCCAAGGGTAAACTGTACCGTATTTTACGTCCATCAATTGAAAGATCATTTACAACCGATGCCGCCAGCTGTAAAATGAGAGTAGGTAGGTAGTTATTAATAATCGTTTCGACTTTTTTTTACCCAATACTGAATGAAAATAAACATCCAAAAACAGTCGTGAAAATTAGACCAAGTGCCTCAGTAATTTGCCCTTTGACATAAAGTGCCTCAGTAATTTGCCCTTTGACATAAAGTACCTCAGTAATTTGACATAAGTATAAAGGTTCAATCAATTTTTTGATTGAACCTTTATACTTGAGTTAATTTATACACTGTGTGTTTTATACCTTTCGCGAAGAAGTCTGTAATTTTTCTTTATTTTTCCTCTACTCTTTCTTCCTCCTCGGCGCGTTCCAGAATCCTAACCCTTAGTCATAATAATATTTCACTGCTTATTTTTGCAACTTCCGGTGTGCTGGCTCATTTCTCGCACAATCAAGCACAATCCGCGAACTAGCTTTTGCTATGCGGATTGCCTTCAAAACTGTTCAAACAATGAATATGAAACGCAAGTAATGATAATAGTATTACGATTATTTTGTTTATTTGTGTTATCAAATTTTGCTTTCTAAGTAAGAAATTGTTATGTTCTTTTCATGATTGTGTCTGACTGAGCTTTAAATTTATGTTGCATTTTCTGAAATTTGATAAACATCTATCTGTCTAATGTACGTCGGGGTTTTTATTTATTTTATTTTTTTTAAATGACTGGAATACCTCGTTTGGGGCTAGACGCCCCTCTGTGTTCTGTGGTACCTACCACTCAAGAGAAGTTTGCGTCACTCGTACTTGTTTCTCATTGTAAGTTGACGGCTATGATTTGCAGAATGAAACATTGTCTTCAAGTGAAGAAAATAAGCGGAGGAAAAATATGCCAGCTCCCAAACCGCTAAAAGCTGTTATTATTACAAAGGATGAAGTTCAGAAAGCTGTGTTTGGCGCTGGATACCCAGCTCTTCCTACCATGACTGTCGAAGAGTTCTATGATAAACGAGTAAAAGATGGAATGTGAGTAACGATCATTATTTGTCTAACATCAATCAGCATCAAGTTCTTTCATTAAATCCTTGTTTAGACTACAATAGATTTCTATTGTAGTCTAAACAAGGATTGTCATACCGTTGATGTATTGGTTTCTCGCAATTCTTGTCAGTGTGCCGGATGTATTCTTGAATCAGGACTACCCCTCACCATCATTTGCAGCAGGGGCGTTGCGTCCATAAGGCCACTTGGGCCACTGCCCCGGCATCCAGAAACACAGAAAACTCCAAAAAAATGCCAATCATTTGTTCACCTGGCATTCGAATTTGCCTCCGTATACTGTACACTGTACCCTACCATTTTTCACAAAGTTCAACAGCGACTCGACATAGCTCTCTCTCTCTCTGTCCCAACCTATGTCTGGCATGGCTGTGGCCAAGACAAGTAACTGTGAAGAAGAAGACAGAGTCCTCTGGCTATGGATATTCGAGCATTTTATCGGAATATAGCTACAGTAATCGATGTCTTGCAATCGAAACCTACGTTTTTGAAACTAATAGGTCCCGGGACCGGGTGTTACTATGACAACGGAGAAAAGTGGCCCGTCCGCGCAAGCTCAGTCCAGTAAAAATTCGGTTAGCCACTCCCATTTTCGGCCCTGGGCCAACATTTCCATCCAAAAATCGTTTGTGTTCACAATCGATTGGATTGTTTCAATTCATGTTGTTATCTCGATACGAGATGCTTGTCCTTCTATCAGTCCTCCCCTAAAAATTCTTATCGTGGAATAAAGGGAGCCCTTTATTCCATGTTCTTATCACTTTCGCCGCCGTTCTGTTCCTATGTTGAGTTTTCAATTTTCTGCTTACGTTTCGAATTTTGTATGTTCCCATTCGAGTTCCCAGGACAGATTTGGATTTGTGATAATTAAGTGCGTTGTGTCCTGTCTGTGGTCTTGTGGATTGATTGACGTCAACATACACAGATAAGTACCTGGCTTCTAGTCTGATTCTCCATCCAAGTAGGTACTGGCCGGCGGGTCATTACTTCGTTGTATTTTAGTCTAGTTCGTTGTTTTTAGTTGTTGTTTAGTTTATTTGCTTCTGTATTTTTGTACCACATGAATTCGGTGGCTAACTTACAGTCGAAATTTTCGACGTTTTCCCACGAGGATAGAGTGATGATTAAAAGTTTAGGAAGAGATAGGCCTTTGCTGAGTATTAGTCAGTATGAAGCTATAGAACTTTTAGCTTCTGGTAATCCCGGGTACTGGTCAGAACTATTGTGAACACAGTGCTTACATTCTGACTTGCTAAGAGCTGGGGTTGATTAAAATCCACCCATTTCTCATAAGAAGACCACTGTTGGAAAACATTTACAGGTATTTTGTAGAAAAAGCTGTTAATTTGTGTTCCGGTTTGGTGGCCCACCATTTTCAGAGCCCACGCACCGCTACTGATTTGCAGATTACCTTACTTGTTGTAGTCGAGCAACTATAGTATGTAGGTACTGTCTGGTGCTCCAACGGATAGTTTGAATAACTTGAAGATATTGTTAAGTAATGCAAATAGTGCATTCGTTGTGTGTTACTCACAGTTATTGTGTGTTACTGACGTTTGTTTGATCACCGAAACCGGTATAACAGTGTTTTTTGCGTTTTTCGTGTATTATTGGAAATAGACTATTTTCAATAACTCCGTTTTTCTTTGAATATCTTCAAGTTATTCAAACAGGAGACGCCATTTTTGGTGGCGTATTGTTCAGTCACACGGTGTATGAATCGACCCCCCCCCCCCCCCCCCAACACACACATCATGAAACCCCCCCCCCCCTCCTCTTGAAGTGAATTTCAAAATTCCGGCGACGTAGTGCACAGGTAGACTCAAAACTGAGTCGAATAAATAAAGGACCACTCAGATTGGCTGAGAATTGTGGTCTGGGCATTGCATGCCGTCAATTTTTTTCAATGTTACCCCCACTTCTGAAGTGAATTTCGAAATTCCGGCGACGTAATGCACAACTAGGCCCAAAACTCAGTTGTGTAGAAAAAGATCTACTCAAATCGGTTGTTTTTGATTTTTCAGTATGGCTTGGGCATCGGATATATAAAATATGCGCACATGCATACACATATGGTTTTTTCGACGGATTCAGTTTTAGAATGGTCTAAAACGGATTTGTAGTTGGTTATTTTTTCTCTCCATTGAGTGTTGACCCCTTCCAACAGAAAACAATAGGATCGCCCCTGACCATAAGAAGCCATTGACGATTCTGCCAAGCTTCTAAAGGGCTTCCCTAAAAAACTCCAAGGGTTCCAGAACTGAATTTTTCGGAACCCGGTTCGTGTTTCCTATCAATTTATCACTTCTGTCACGTTGGTCTTTGCACTGTGTTCTTTAATTCGTTCTATTAATTCTTAATTTGGTTACATTGTCTGATGCGTGTTTACCATCAGTTTCCCAGACCCGACAAAAGCTGGGAACTCCCTCCAGGAAATAGCCCGCCAACAGATGTCCAACGCCGATATGGATGAGCAGGAAGCGGCGGCCAAGGAGAGAAAAGTCGAAAGGGACAACGAAGAAGAGCTCCGCCGCCAGAGGGCAATGGATGAGTACAAAGACGAGCATAAGCGCGGCGAAGGGAACAGATATAATCGTAGCTAAGCCAACGACGTTCCCTGTGAACTACCTCGTTCATCATTTCTCAGACTGGTTGGGCTTACTCACATCTTCGTAAAAGTTGGTTTACGAGACCACAGCCCAAACACTTGATCATATTTATGAACCCTAAGTTTCATCAACCCAAGTACCTATATGAGATTTTGTTCAAGTCATTCTGAAATTGTAGGTTCATTTTAAAGTGATACTTAGATCAAATAATCAATTTCTACCAAATAAATAATGTGAATAGTAATGAATATTCAAATTTGTCAGTTTACCTGTAATGCTTTCAGTATGCTAACATTTCGAAATAGAGGTGATGAGGAATGGAAATCATCCTCAATGTACTGCACATAATTTGAGCTAACAAAAATAGCCACCGGATTTGCTCATAGGCAGTAACAGGTAAATGCAAGTCCTTCAACGGCAACGCCCTTGTATTTGCTGGGCAACACACTGTTTACAATTCGTTTTGTTGTCGTTGATGAGCCCCCTGTACGAGCCGTAGGCTGAAAAGAAGAGTCCTGAGGGACAACATTCCTACTTAAACCCCACAAACAACCTACGCCACAACACCTTACCAATACTGAACATGCCAAGAACATCTACAGAACACTACAGCTTTATTATACTTCCCCTTGACCCCCACAACCTGCCCTTGAGGCACAAATTGTGAAATAAATTGAATTGAATTGAATTGTATGAACTCTTAATAGAGAGTTTTTGCAACACACTCACGACGAAACGAGAGCACTGCTGCGCATGCGCACTTAAGACACAGAAAAGTTTGACGAAACGTAATTTAACCTTACATCTGTATAACGCTACCTACCTTCTTCTGTTTTCCTTGGAAAATACAAATGTCGAGCGTCGTATTCACAGTTGCTTCTTGGCGTCTTTCTGTGTTAATGCAGACTTGACACCATGTGTGGACATAGATTTGTATTAACCACGGAGTAAAATGGATGAAAGAGAGGTTAACATAACGTTAGCGGGTACTTCTTCATTATCTGGTATACACCAAAAAAATTCTCAAATTTTGATTAAATTATTTAATAACGTTTCTCAACAACAATTACCATTATCTCAAATACATCTATTGTTCAGTCAGACAAGACGGTGGGTGTACAAGAAGTTTAGTTCCCATTCCGCCGCTCGCATTGTCAAGCGATCTGGATGCTCGCTAGCGCTCGCATCTCAAAATAGATAAACAATCCCAGAAACTATCCCGTGAATGAGCAGGTTGTTTGGGACTTCTGAATAGATGGTACAAGTATGCAATAGTTGTTTTGTTGTTGAGAAACGTTATTAAATAATTTAATCAAAATTTGAGAATTTTTTTTGGTGTATACCAGATAATGAAGAAGTACCCGTTAGCGTGACTTCACCAGCCGGTAGATGCCAAAGCTGAACAAAAACTGAACCGAAAAAGGTTAGCATCTGACTTCGGTCGCCCTATCCGCCATTTCCGTTTCGGTGCGAGGGTGTTGCAAAAACTCTAATGCGTTGATCATCGGCATTTGATTGTTATCATGTGTTGGGAGAATTTTCTCTCCACATTGACAGAAAAACAAAATTTGGTGGATGATATTCAGTTTAAATTTGTTCTTTTTTCAAACATGCAGTGGGACGTAGTTCTGTCCATTCTGAAAAAGATGAAAAAATGGACACATCCAACATGAGCAACCACACATATACGTTAGTTGGTACGACAGGTACTAACACGGATCAATTTCTTCACACTTCTACCAGTAACATTAGAAGATTTCATGTTCTTTGTCAAGATAATTGCCTCCAACGGGAGAACTAAAATGCAACTAATGATTACACAGCGGTTTATAATAATTGTCCTGTATAGATACACCCTGTGTGTAGGTTCGAGTAGGCATTTCTCAACAAAATCAAAAAACAACCATCTTTCTTCAAGTGAAATAATTGGAACAAAACTCGGCGCTCCGCGCCTCGCCAGGGGGCAAGCCCCCTGGATGCTTACTGCTTAAGCTGGGTTCACATGGTGGCGTAAACGCTCAAAAGTGTAATCGACGTAGGCGGCGAGGGTGGGAGGCGCGTAAAAGCTGAAAACGCGAGTGTTGGTTCACATGGAGGCGTAACGCCAATGCACAATGCGCCTCGGGAGAACTGTCCAGCTGTTGTTTTCCCGCGTTGTTTTGTCTTTCGAGTCTTTCGTCTACCGGAAGATGTGGGAGATCAGCTGTGACGGATCCGCCATTTTGGATGGGCCCTGCGTAAATGCTCAAAATATCTACATTTCCAATACGCTACAGTCACCTCCAAAAGTGAACTCGGCGTTGACGCTCCCCCCCCCCCCCCCCCCCATCAACTAGGCGGTAGCCAATCAGGAGCCTTTACGCTTTACGCTTTTGAGCGTTTACGCGACCATGTGAACCCAGCTTTAGAGCCTACAGCTAAAATTCAAGAAACATGGAACATGCTTTAGCCACGCTTATACACATCGAAACAACCAAGTGACAACCAAACAAGCGTCATTGTTTACTATCGATTTATAACATCCATTTATATAGTTATATTATGAAACTAGGAAATAAATACTAAGAACAAATACGAAATAAATGCGTGATAAATCAAGAGCTTTCCAACGAATGGCAATAGATTTTTGTCCGATGAAAATGAAAGAAGTTTCATTTCCCTAGCAACTACTCGGTTGTACGTGAAAATCATAAGAAAATTTCGTCACCCATTCCGCGTAACGTTTTCTAGCTAGGTAGTCCAAGGCTAAAGCATGTTCCATGCTAAAACTCGATACCTGGGCTGGAGTTTATGTATATTGTATGATTCGCACTCATGTTGACAAACCTTTTCGGTTAAACTGCAGGGCCTTACTGTGAACGAACGGCTGGACGTACAGTGCTCCGGGTGGTCTCAAAACATCCTGGAATTCGGAATCAATTTGAAAACGCCATAAAACCCCTACCCTTTTGAAAATGTCAACCCCCTTAGAGATGACTGACAGTAACGGCGAGACTTGAGGACCAACTACTAGGTACGAACTAAATCACTCGCGAAGAAATCGTGGAAACCCGTTTCAAAGAAAAACGGAGTTATTGAAAAAATAGTCTATTTCACACAGTAAATGTTATTGTGTGTTACTGACGATGGTTTGATCACCAAAACCGGTATAACAGTGTTTTTTCGTGTATTAAGTGGAAATGGACTATTTTTTCAATAACTCAGTTTTCCAACAACTACTAGGCCCCAAACGGGACCTACAAACCAAATTTCATTCGTTTTGGTAACTACAATAAGTACTACTATAAGTGCCGCGCGTATGGTGGACGGACAGAAATGTTTGTATTCTATTTCTTGATTCCAAACCACCAAATTATGAGGGGGGTACTAATGTTCGATTTCTAAGGTCCATTAACGGAAATAATAAACCATCAACATCTATTATTACAATTTACTGGATTATTATTTTCTGTGCAAGTCCCTTCTGTCCTTCAATGTCCATCACTGTACAAGAGAATGGCATTAGCGAGCAGAACCTTTTGAGGGTAGGCGCTAGCAGATCCAAATTTTTTATTGGCAAGTACTGGACACCTGCCTAATAGGTGTCATGGAGTTTTTCATCTAAGTATCTACCTACGTTATCAACGAATATCTTAACAATTTTTTAAAATATCTTACATGGCTCAAGCAGTAACCGGAAACTAGCTAACTCGGTTTCATAAAACCACGCAATCAGCTGCCAGCAATTTGTAGCGAACTTACTGAAGTGAAACAATCTCTGGGTAGCGTCCGAAAACAACATTTACCTCTCGGTAAAGCACGTTTTTTAATTCAAATGATTCGACAAGTGATGGAGAACTATCGAATTTTGGACTATCGTGAAAAATCATTTATCACATCGGAAGAAATTCTGACGCGTTTACTCATTCAGGTTGGACAGATTTGTGGGTTTTCTTTTTCTTTTAAAAAAGACTGGCAGTACCCAGGGAAGGTTTATGGCTATTTGATTCACCTGCACGAAGAAATGATTTTCGGAACCCGTAATCCAGCTTTGGAGGACAACATACTACTGGGGTCGTCCTCGAGTTCAGCGGCACTGCAAGTTTCTGGGGAATCATCATTGATGGCATGTTGTCGTATCAGGCTCATGTTCAAAATCTTGCAGGTAAACTCTCCTTCCCGAGTGTTGCTGTACGTAAATCGAGATATCTCCCCAAAATCAGCTCTTCTCCTGAGCTTGATTATGTTGTTTTGTGGTTCCGGTACCTACGAACACTATATTTGTAGCCCAAAAGAGAATTTTGCGTTCTTTGCTTCGACTCTCAGCTCCGTCTTCTTTTCGGAGGCAAATTCATTCAAGCGAGAGTCCTAACCATCTTTGGTCATTTCACTGTGGAGGCTCTGTTGTTCGTCCTGAGGAAAAGGACTTACTTCTCCCACATGGAGTTCTACCACTGCCTAGTGGTGGACGTTATTGCTATTTTCAGAAAACGACAACAGGCTGTTCGTTGCCCGAGAATAACTGTTGTCAATAACAGTCTGTTGTGTCTTTCAAGGCACAACAGTCTGTTGCTGATAACACCTCTCGTTGTGGAAGTTTTTTCGTTTTTGATAACACCTCAAGATTTGGACGTTTTTGGAAATTTTTCGTTATAACTCCTAAACTGTTCAATACTAAAAAAAAAAAAAAAGAGTTGCTTCGTCAGAAAGAGGGTTTGAACGGGAAAGAAATGAGCGTTTGAAAGGGGCATTCCAGTGAAATATGTATAGGGTGTTCAGAAGACTGCAGGAACTCACGCAATTTGGCCTTGGTACCAAGAGCAGGCCACTCGATCGGTTTCTGCAGACAACAAATGAAGGTTTCCACACACCGAAATGTCAGTTATTTCCAGGGACTCATTCTTTATAATACCATGGTTATTTCGAACTGGAAAAACTAGGTAATACCAAAGTAACAGTTCTCTGACAACAGTTTCACATCTGTTATGAGTGTTGAGGTTTGTCACACCACTGGGAAAGTAAGCTGTTATTTTATTTTCTTGACAACAGTTGCTTAGTTTTTCATCGGCAACTGTTGTGCGTTTTCGTTCCCATCACTACCACTGCCACAACACCCACAGGCTCGCTGCTGACGATAAACCCCAAGACCATCTTCGATTTTACGAGAACAGCGCAGCATCCTGAGCAATCTCAGTATTCAACCACTACGTCAAGCATCTTCGAAGTGTGTGTAGTGAAAGTGCCCCTGTGAATCTGTTCAAAAGAAAGTGAAGTGCTTCCTGATTAAGCAAGAACTTCACCCCTTAGACGAATATTATGAAACCATTGCCACTATGTTATGAGCTAATGTGTTGTACTTTAAAATAAATACTTCAATACTTACTTTAAATGTACTTTAAAATTTATTATTCATGACCTCTTGCTTAACACACTTGTGTGTGACATGGCAATAAATCTGATTCGATTTGACCAAATCAATATTACCAATAAAATACTATTAGGAATTGGATAAAAGAAAATAACAGCTATAGCTGAATAATCAATTTTTAGGACCTACCTATTCTATTCCATTTTATTAGACCTTCCGTTTTTCCATGATCCTTTTTTTTACAGTTATACAAAAGAGCGAGATGGTAAAAATGGTCGATAGTAAAATCAAAAATAATAAAAGATTTCATAGAATATAAATTTCAAACAGTATTGTTGTGAAACAGTAAATGCTGACAATATGTACACCCCACTGTGTAGAGTAATAGTAATTTATTACTCTCAATATCAGTAGCCACCTCGCGATTTGAAATTTCCAGAATTGTCTCTTTTAAAACCACCACCTCCTCTTCCTCCAAATCCGCCGCCGCCTCGTCCACCGCCGAATCCACCTCCGCCTCTGCCACCTCGGAATCCGCCACCACGGCCACCACCAAAACCGCCACCGCGGCCACCGCCCCGGCCGCCGCCTCCGCCACCGCGACCACCGCCTCGGCCTCCGCCACGTCCTCGGCCACCACCTCGAGGTTTGGGAGCTCCTGGAAGGAACCTCTCGATAGGCAGCATTTTCGCTGGATCGACGTAGACCTGTAAAACAGACATTTTGTGTTGGATAGGTACCTTCATAAAAACTCTGGAAATTATCACACAAATGTTTATTAGTTCGCTGTATAGATACTCTGTAGATCACTGAATTACAATTAGCGTAAGACCCTGAATTAGCACCTATAGTGCAGTGAATAATACACCTATGTATTCGCTCAGCAAAAAATTTTATAACTACCCCTCAAAATTTTTTCTTTTCCGTTTCAAGGTGCGTAGATTCCAAAAATGCAATGTCCGTCCGCCGTATCACGTGTACAGGCTTCATTTTCGGTCTAAAACAATCGTTCTTTCGCACACATGCTCCATTTGGGCCCTAGTTGTGTCCCGAAACTTTTCAGCCCGATCGGAATATATCCAGGGGTGTTATGAGTGAAAATATTATTTTGTACAGAATACCCTTCTGTTACAGATCACAGCTCTCTGTATAGATAACCCGTCTATATAATAGGTTTGTTCCATCCGCGTCAGTGCGAGTTCATCAGTGCGACACCCGCCAGTACGGAACCGAATGGGGTGGGGGTAGGTGCAGATACGAGTGCGAGTTCGAAAATATGACGGTAGGAACGCAAATTTGGTTCTCACTAAAAAAATTGAATCGGAATTGAATTGGAGCACAAGTCACGGTAACGGCGGCCACGACACGGCACCAACAGAACAAATGAATTTTGGGGAGGTTACAGACTGTTACCTCTTGGGTTCACTTCAAAAACTCGATCGCCGTGAGTGCGGAAAAGTCCCGCACTCGGTACGGGACTGTTCTGCACTTGACGCGGAAGGAACACGGTTCGGTACAGTCGATGTAGAAAGTAGAAGTTTGGGTTCATGGAACCGACACGGTAGGAACACAGTTTTATGCGAGGATCGATCTGCGCATAATACGTTCTACTGAACTCGCTCGGATGGAACAAACCTATCATAATATGCACTACTCTATACATATTATGTGAATCGCAGACAGCGTTGGCCAATAGAATTGCAGAACGCGTAGCCGTGGCCGGCCCTTGTGATTGGAATGGCCTAGGCCAGTCATAATGAATTTATTGAAAAAACAAAAGAAAACGATTGATTGAACCATTTCAATCAATCAATCAATTTATTGTATTTCCACTTGTGGAGGGGAGGGTATTCATTGTGGGGCTGAGCATCACCACACTTCCGGGAGAACAGTCCGTCGGACCATGCCAATGCGCACCATGCCAATTAGACAATTCGAAATGAATTCCAAATGAAAGTCCAATTCAGACTGATGGTATACCAATTTTTACAATTCTAAGTGAATTCCTAAGTGCACTTACAATTACAATCCTAAGTGCAATCTTAGAGGATTACAATTACAATCCTAAGTGAATTAAAGTGCAATTGAAATTGTAATCCAATTGCAATTTCAATATTTTATTAACACAACTTTGCCAATTTTGGCGAATGTGGAGTGTATGTTTATAGGATTAGTGTGTCGGGAATTTAGATAGGGATGTTAGGTAGAGTGGTGAGCAGTGGCCAATTGCAATTGAAAAAAATTGTTGATGAGGAGTGAAAACGTTGGCCAATCGAATTTCAGAACCATTTCGGACCATGCCAATGCGCACCATGCCAATTAGACAATTCGAAATGAATTCCAATTCAAATTAATGAATTCCAATTCAATTAATGAATTCCAATTCAAATTAATGAATTCCAATTCAAATTAATGAATTCCAATTCGAAATCGATTGAATAAATTGATTGATTGATGGAATCGAGCGCTTCCCTGGTGACGAGCGCACAATGCCAATTAGGCAATTCGAAAAAAAATTCCAATTCAAATTAAAGTCCAATTCAGTATACCAATATTTACAATTCTAAGTGAATTCCAATTGCAATTGAAAAAATTGATTGAATCGAGCGCGTCCCTGGTGACGAGTGTGTATATACAATTTCATTCACCCTGGTGTCGAAAATGCCTGTCGGTGAAAACTTAGGGGCCTTAAGGCCGTGTCCTACGTGGATCTGCCGCGCGCGTCAACGCGTCTGAGCTTTCGGGCGTTCACACAAATCGCGTCGTCATGCCGCACGGCGAAAAAAAAGGTGTCCTACGTGAAAACGCGAGACGCTTCGTATTTCAGTGGACGCCGACTGTCAAGTATTGTCACCTGTTCTTTTATTTTTGATTACGTTCAAGTATCAGGCAGACATTTATGCAATATTTTCTGAGCCAACGTTGTCCTACTACTACTAGCTGATATTGTATAATAATTCTAGGAGACTTAAAAAAAAATAAGAGTACCAAATACAGTTTGTTTCTAAAAATCACGTATTGTTATTTTCTAAACATCTCATTAAACGTACTCTAAACATAGGGGGGGTACTTGCTTGCCATCCTAGATTGTTGCGACACTTCGTCCCAAGCAGTTTGCACCAAATCACGGTTTTTATAGTGTTATTTATTTATTTTTTCATTTATTGGCAATATATCATAAATACATAATGGAGATCAATATACAAAATAATTAAAAATACTAAAAAAAGCCGAATTTGGGAGACATTTTAATTAGAGAAATTGCCCACCAAAGAATAAGTTCGGAAGAACTTGTGCTCTTCGGTGTTCCGGTGCTCCAACCGGACCCCGGTGTACCGGTTATTCCAAAGACACGGCCGCTTTTGGATTTCCATCACACAAAATACACAAAAAACACGGTCTTCTACACAGCAATTAACAGAACAAACGAGATAAACGAATCAAACGCGGCGTTTGACGCGAGACGGTGACGGTAAAAATCAAACTAGTTTGGAAATCAAACCGAAGCGTTCAACGCTGTCGCGACAACGCGCCGTCCGAATCACGTGACTATTTCCATGGTTTTCATTGGTCTGCGTCTTCAACGCGCCAACGCCCGAACGCTCCGACGCGCGCGGTGGATCCACGTAGGACACTGGGTAAGGCTTCTGCACACAGAACGCGTTATAACGCGACGCTTGGCGTTTCTGTACCTTCGCGTTATGGCGATACGGTTGTATGACACAAGTTTGCATCATCCCTGCCACAATGGCTGCGTTAAAACTCAGCGCGCAGTCCCGGAACGTTGCGTTAGCTATTCGGGTTGTGGAAAATTACAAAAGTTAACGCGCGTTAGTGCATCAACATGGTGAACAAACAGAAAAACTTACTGAACAAGTGCGAAAGTTTGTGTATTTGTACGATACTTCACATGATTATTACAATAAAAGTCTTTCCCTAGTTTCAACAGGTCTCCTCCAGTTCGTGGAGACCTTTTCAATACTCGGCTGCAGTAGATCATGCAGATCCTCAAAACTTTGTCGAGACATGCGGAAAGATACAAAAAAACTATCTTCATCTGAGCGCAGCTCTCGACACAGATGGTGGAATTCACCAAGTTCTTCTCTTTTTTTATTGATTGGGTGTACCCAACACCGTTTCTTCCACAGCTCTCAATTAAAGCTAGAAGTAGCAGAACTTCTTCCTCATCTGAACTGCTCATGGCTTAATTCAGTGAACCTGCACAATACTGGATCTGCCGCCCAGATAACGCTGTGTGTGTGACGTAGCCATATCGCTGAACACCGAGAAGAACGTGCGTTCCCTTACCACCGCGTTATAACGCGTCCTGTGTGCCGAAGCCTTTACTGTGAACGAACGGCTGGACGTACGGTGCTGCGGGTGGTCTTAAACGACTCCCAAGTTCGAGAACTATTTAAAACCGTAAAAAAATTCACGTAAAACAAAGGTATAGGCTTTCTGAAAATTTCAGCCCCTATTTTGAACCCCAGAGATGACTGACAGTAACGTCGAGCTTCGAGGACCAACTAGACCCCGAACGGAACCTATAACCCGAATTTCATAAATTTTGATTCATGGTATAACTAAGAAAAGTGGCCCGTACGGCGGACAGACAGAAATATTTTTATTGCAGTTTTGGATTCTACATATACCTTGAAACGTAAACCATCAAATTTTGAGGGGGGGGTAAGAATTTTTTTTTTTCATGCTCGATTCCAATGGTTCATCATTGAAAATAATTATAAACCAAAATAGGTACTTTTTGTGTTTTAGTAACATATATTATTAGTAAAATGAGCTTTTGAGGTATCGTTTTCCATGTTTTTGGGGACGAGAAGACCTAATATGAAGTCGATTTTGACCAAGGAGTGGAAAATTGAGGTTGTACCAGATGTTCAGCTCCCAAAATTGATTTTTTATGAGTCAAAAACCTGCGAAATCGTCTGAAATCACCATCAATTTGTAGAATAACACTAGAAAAAGTTACATGAAAGAAACAATAAATAATCAGCCAGCATTTCTGTAGGTATGTCCAATAGAATAATAAACCCATGTGACAAGGACTTTGCAGCGTTTTTATTTTCACCAGGTCCGTGATGGTTTTATTTACGTTTAGACATCCGCTCCATATTTATAAGCCCGATGACGCCTAGTGTTGACCTCCACTCGCTCTTATTGCATCAGAGTATCACACTTAATGGACTTTCACTTTCCTAATGACTTCGCCAATAGGACGACTTTTTGAAATCGCCAATAGGAATAACTAGTAGATTTCAGAACATCCAAGTTCTTAGCTCCCTTTTTCTTGGGAGAAGTTAGGGATTACCACGACTAGTCTACACTCAACAAACGACCAGTTGTCTAACCAGGGGGCCTATTTCAGAGACATCTCTTTTTGGTCTGACTCTCTTCTGGCAGAAGATATTTTTATAGTATCCATGACAGGGTTATTCATCAGAAGAGAGTTGGCGGCCATCTTGGCATTTCCGATCTCAGGCGTCTTTTGTCCCCCCCCAACCAAGGGGGACACCTAATTAGGTGTTCTTTCTCATTTCTCGTTTGTCTGATAGTGATCGTGTATCATCTTTGTTCATTGGCTACCATATCAGTCATTTTGATGCTGTTTTTTTCATCTCTTAAAGATAAGTCTGCGGTCTCCCAAGGGAGACTATCTCTCCCAGGTGATTTTCAAAATAGATAATCTATTTTCACTATCTCTTTTAGTGAACAGGCCCCCAGGTATGTAATCTACCGCTACCTACGACTGGAGAAGTCAAAACACACCATCCCCCTAAATCTTGTGGACTTGTCTATGCTAAGTGACTCACCTGATCATTGACTTTAAAGCTCGATGCTTTGATGTTTTCAGTGGGCCTGACAGATACAAAGTAGTCCTTCACTTGTCCAAATATCTCATCGATTTTTCCGATCTTGTTAATATCCTTAGTGTAAACGGGTGCGTTGAAATAAGGTACTTTGTCATTTAAATCCACCTTTACGACCATATCGTCTTCGCATGGGTGTAGAAAGTGGCCGAGAGGAATGACCTATGTAAAAGAACAGAAGGGGTTAGTAATAAAGTGAACAGTGGGACAGTGGCGGTGGATGGCATTATAGTTTTCGTAGGATGAGCTAAGATGCTAAACTGGTTCATTCTTCAAAATCACCAAGAACTTGTTCGGAGTACAGTCAACTTGTAAAGCCGGCTCCACACTCTCACAAGGACTATTCATGCCCGAGTCAGGGTTTTGTAAGGGGCTGTTTGAGACCCTCCCCCCCTCCACACTCTCCCAACCTCTCGTCCTCCCTCCACCAGCTATCGTTACAGAGGAGGGTTCTAGACGGGATGGACTCTAGAAAGCGAAAAGCACCTTCACATTCTTGTTCTTGGACATTTGGTCGACTTTCTCACGAGAGTGTGGAGGCCTCTACTTTCATGCAGTTTTTGAGTTTGAGACGGTTCTCGCGAGTGTGGAGGAGGCTTAACGTGACTGGAATAAAATAACGAGTCCAAAATTTAAGAGTCTTCCAGATGAAACCCTGCCATCCTCAAAAGTTTTTAGTTTTGAGGTTTTGGCATCCCTGGATTCTTCTCGACAACAGCTACAAGAATATTAACAAAGCTTTTAAAATCAGATTTGAAAAACTTGGATGGGTGCAAAACCAGCTATATTTCTGGTGAGCTCGGCTGCAAAACCTGTCAAAAATCACACAGATTCATATCTCGCACCACGAGTTTGGATGCAAAACCGGTCATTATTTTTATATTCGCCATCCCTAGTTTCATTCGACAACACTGTTTACTGTGGTTTATTTCAGGTTTGATGAAGTTGGCAACCATTACAAAATATTACAGAACAGACGGATGTCTGTTGGTCTGGCTGGTTGCACTTTGCTTGTGTTGTTTTGGTTTGTGTTCTGCGATCAACAGGACGTGCCCCATTACTATGTCAATATTTTATTGTTTTAAACGAGTGTAGATCTGTGAAAAAACAAAAAATGGAAATCGATGGAAGTTTTGAGATTATTATTGAGCCGGGAGAATATGACATTATTAATGAAATGAAGAAAGTGCCACAAGAAGAAATTCCTGTTGAACCACAACAAAGAGAGGGAGATAGTAATGTAGTTCAAATTCTGTAAGCTACCTGTACTATGTCCAGAAAGAGGATACGTCTATCTGAACAATGGAAGAGGAATATAGCAAAGAAATCAAGGCAAGTTCTGAGTTATAGATCGACAAGGTAGCTTGTTCATAACCAAACTGTGTTGAGAACTATCCGATTATGATACGTTATGTACTTATATTTTGAACTGCTTATATATATTTACATGATGGTAGAGTTTTGATTGAAGAAATTTCAAATTTCGAAAATGCAAAAAGACCCGACAAGAAGTAGTAACAAAAAACTTTGCCTTGTACAAGGTGAACCTTTTTATAATTTCGAATGTGGATCACGTAAAGCCATCAAACGAAACAAAACTTGCAAAATTTATCTTTCATCTGCTTTACCGCAACGAACTGTATTGAAAGAAGTTAAAATCATGGTTTGAAAAAGAGTGGGGGAATAATGAAAATCGTGAATTTTACAAGAAAGTTTTCAAAGAGCAGGAAGCGATGACAACCAAGCATAAGGTTTTGAACTTTTTGATGATGTGGAAGATGAATCTCAGTGAACTTCAGTTTTTAACATTTAATATTTTTAATGATCTTTACAATCATAAGCTGAATTTTTTTACCGTACCTACATAATTAGGTAGGTGATCTTGGAAACTAAAAAAAATCTTTGGAATTGTATAATAACTTTATTTAATAGCTAACTATTTAAAAAATATATAATATGTAAAATAAAAAGCTATTTTGCTACATAGTTGTTGTGTTTTATTATTATTACCCCAAGAAATGGCAGGTTTTGCAGCCTGACTTAAAATATGCCAGGTTTTGCAGATGACAATATTTTCAATATAATGAAATCACAATCAACAGGTCAATCAAGACAATTAAATGGCACTATCAACGATCAAAGATAATTCGTGAAAAAAAAAAAAAAAAATTAGGAGCCTAATTCGTGTTTTTGGGGACCAAAATTGGTGAAAACCATCAAATAGCTATTTCATTAATGCACATGAAAGAAACAATAAATGAAAAGCCAACATTTCTATATGTAATTCCAATAGTATAATAACCCCATGACAAGGACTTCGCTGCGTTTTATTACAACTCTGAACCCTACTCTCAAACAATAAAAAATACCACTGAAAATCATGCGCATAGCCCACTGATAAGAACATCTATCCTATACAGTGTATAGCATATAGGAACATCTTAACGTCACGTCATTCTGGGGTCTGCTCATAAGTCATTTGAGTTCTTACTCTTTCTGGTGGCCCATCGTCGAATCCACCTCTGCCTCCTCCTCGACCTCTGAACCCACCACCGCCTCCACGACCTCTGAACCCACCACCGCCACCTGCAACAAACAGTAAGTGCACAGTAAGCTATAACGAATTAGTGAATACTACATCTCAAATCCCATTTCTCAGAAAATCGAAAGCCAGGGATACATCATAATATGCATACAGTACTATTATAGCAGTGAATAGCATCTGCTCATTAATTAAAGATGAAAACAAATCCTTACCTCCTCTCCCACGGAAAGACATGGAGTGTTCACGGGGTTTCCAGTGATACTAACTTCCTGAAACAATAGATTAAACGAATTTCAATAACAAACTAGCGGTGAATCCTGGACATCAAGATGTCCTAACAGAAAACTGTTTCCAGACTCGGATTACACCAGTGTATTCCACTTCAGTACATTCAATTTAGAGTGAGAGCATGTAAACAGAATGAGAAACCATCAAAGGAACATGGTGTTGCGGGTTAGTATACCTCAACTGCATATTTACTTATGGGGACCTTTGACTTTAATTGCCGAAAATGCTTCATGGGCAAGATACTAGCTTCAGTTTCAATCTCCATAGTTTAAATTCATCAGTTTTATTTTCATTCAAAGTTCGTCGTTTTTGAAAGTAAAATATTAGAGTGATGTCAAGGACGGAAACCGACACACCTAGCTCTGTAGATATTTCTCCACCAAAGAGACGTAAGGTGACAAATATATCATTAACCCTTATCTTGGCAAGGGGAACGTTGGTTCCCCTTGGCTTTGCGTGAAAAATACGACGTCCTAGTTGGATGGATGACCTTCAAACCAGTGTTGCCCTTCTCGAATTGATTGCTACTGTATCTTGGCAAAGGGAACCATGATTCCCCTTTCATATTTACCGACAACTTGGCAAGGGGAACCACAGTACCCTTCCACACGTACTGGGAACTTGGCAAGGGGAACCACAGTACCCTTTCACACGTACTGGGAACTTTGCAAGGGGAACCACAGTACCCTTCCACACGTACTGGGAACTTGGCAAGGGGAACCACAGTACCCTTTCACACGTACTGGGAACTTGGCAAGGGGAACCACAGTACCCTTTCACACGTACTGGGAACTTTGCAAGGGGAACCGCATTACCATTTTATTACAGAGGGCAATAAACGATATAAAATCCATTCGCTCCACGTTCGGGATTGTCAATTCGTCATTAATTAACATAAAACTTCGAAATTTTTGGAATTTTTTTTAAATTTCAAATATTTCTACTTTTGCCAAGAAAAGGGCTAGAAACGACAACATCACTGTAATGAACGTGTGCAGGCAATTTCAATTTTGGTTTATTATTCTGTGAATAATACACCTATGTATTCGCTCAGCAAAAAATTTTTATAACACCCCCTCAAAATTTTTTCTTTTCCGTTTCAAGGTGCGTATATTCAAAAAATGCAATGTCCGTCCGCCGTACGCCGTACGCCGTATCACGTGTACAGGCTTCATTTTTGGTCTAAAAAATTCGCTCTTTCGCACACATGCTCCATTTGGGTCCTATTTGTGTCCCGAAACTTTTCAGCCCGATCGGAATATACCCAGGGGTGTTATGAGTGAAAATGTGTGTAAAAATAGGTACTTTTTGCGTTTTAGCAACATGTTGGTAAAATGAGCTTTTGAGGTATCGTTTTTCATGTTTTTGGGGACGAGAAGACCGAATATGAAGTCGATTTTGACCAAAGAGTGGAAAATTGAGGTTGTACCAGATGTTAAGTCAAAAACCTGGAAAATCGTCTGAAATCACCATCAAATTGTAGAATAACACTAGAAAAAGTATCAAGACGTGGATCATTAAATGGTACTATCAATGATCAAAGATAATTTGAAAAAAAAAAGGAGCGTACCTAATTCGTGTTTTGGGGGCCAAAATTGGTGGAAACCACCAGAAATAGCTATTTAAATTATTTTATATGAAAGAAACAATAAATAAACAGCCAACGTTCTGTAGGTATGTCCAATAGAATAATAAACCCATGTGACAAGGACTTTGCAGCGTTTTCAGACGTGGAAGGGATAATGTGCTACTTGTTTTGTGGGGAAGGGATTATTTGAGACGATTCGAAAGTTTAGATCTGAAAACCGACAAATTTACTATTTGGTCGAAACGTGGATTAATGCTAGACACACAAATTACACCATGGCAACTTTTTTAAATTTTAATTACAATTTACGTACATCCACGTAGATTCATGACCCTTACATGTTACATCACTGGGAGGAGGTTAGCAATCAGCGGAACCCGTACTGCAAACCGACAAATTTAATATTTGGACGAAAGTGGACACACGAATTACTTACACCATGATAACAACTTTTTTATTTTTTTTTATTTTGTGTTAATTTGAAAAAATATAAACAGTATTATTCACAACTTGGGGCCATACAATGCAGACCGGAGCGTTTGCACAAACGTAAATCTCCTCCTTTCTATCCGTCCAAGAGCAGGCATCCTTCGAGCTTCAGTGCAAGTTCAGCGCTGCCCCATCCCACTGGCAAAGAAGTTCCCCAGCGCTCCGCCACTTCTTCCGCGCCCCACGCAAGCACATGCTTGATGCATGGAGAATCGCCAAGGCCAGCCTTACCCGCACCCATGCCCGGACGACACTCTGGGGTCGATGCCATCTGTCTGCCAACCTTTCCCCTACAACCTTTACAAACGCTGTCATTTGAGGGGCAAAGTGGGCATCTACTGAGCAGACCAACGGGGTGAAAGATGCATGTCGCTGCTCACAAGCTGCCAGATACTTCGTCTTCTTTTGTTCCTCCGCCGACGCAAATATTGCTGCCACGGTACGTGGAAGGTAAGAGGGCGCATCAGTGTCCATGACACGGATATCGAACAATGCCTCCCTCTGGGGCTCCCACACACCACGACATGCCAGGTCTCCACGCAAGCAAGGGATACACGTAAATTAAATATAATTTACGTGTATCCGTGTAGATTCATGGCCCTTACATGTATATCACACGTTACATCACATGCTACATTACACGTTACATCACATGCTAACCTTCTGGTTAGCAATCAGTATGGTAGCCAATCCCGCATCACAAGGGTGATATGCGGGCTCAATTTCATTGTCGTTTATCTGTGCTCCCACGCTTAACTGAACGTACTATAGAAGTTGGTGAGCTTATCAAGTTACTTTGTCCTATCGTAAGGATTGAATTTTTTCTAGTGTAAAAAATTCTACTTTATAACGCTGATTCTGTACCTGACGATGCTGGGACCTGTGCCTTCAACTGGTATCACACAATCATCATCAAAGAACGAAAGCCTGATTATGTTCCCATCAGTTATTCGACGACAGGAGGAGGGAGAAATGGGTCGTGATGTACCTCTGCTTACTGTATGAAACATATCATCAATTCAAACGGTGCGTCTGTCTGGCACCGCAGTAAAAGATGAAAAGCAACTGGCTTTTGGAAGGGTGGAACAGGTGGAATTTCTTCCCACCACTTGGCCAAGCACGTATAGCGCAGTCTGTAAAAACAGGGATCTGTCTACCTATTCAGGCCAGCCTAATTTTGAGTAGGTCACACCTTCAGGCCAGGATTCACCTCAGCAACTTGCATGTCACAATAGGGAGCCACACAAGGTCATTCTTCCGTTCAAAGTAAGCTAAACCTTCTATCAGAGTGGTACAGAAGCTTTCAAAGTGACTTTTCAATGAAGCATCATACTCAGACAAAGGCCTCCAACTGTAAACCGATACATGTGGCCTCACCATGAGAACACAATTTGTACCTACTCGATATAATGGCGCTATACGCGCTACGACCAAGGCGTGTAGAGCCTCCCTCTACTTTCATTCTCTATTTATTCTAGCCAATAGCATGCCCCAGCCAGTAAGCTGCTGAGAGCTGCGCTGTGCCCCCTGGTTTCTCATCTGTGTGGTTTCAGTCAATTATCTCCAGAAATGACAAGCACGGTACCTACATTAGGTACATCACAATTAACGTTAGGTAGGTAAGTACTTTCCCACTCTGGGAACCAATGTTTGGGATGTATAAACGTTCCCTTGCTCATTCCTAGAGCGGTCTGCAAGCTTTGGGTACGCTTCAATTGTAGAATATTTAACTAATAAACTAAAACTGAGGGAATAGAACTGGTTCAGTATTTAAAATAATAAGCCAACAGATTCCAGCACCTAAAAATTATTCACACCCGGCACAAGTACAACACGTTATAGGTAAACATAACCTACTGGGACTGCTTACAGCAACAACATACGCAAGTAAAATAATTCATCATGAATCTTACCTATCAGAAGAGATGTTCAGATAAACGATAAAAACGCCAGAGGATCTTGATAAACTAAAATAAAAGGATGAGGAACCAAAAACCAAAAGAAATACCTAACACACCCCTGAATGCAACACAGAGCACAGACTACACGTGTAGCGACAACAAACAGTGTTCTGGATACTCTTAAATTCTTCTTCTTCTTTTTCTCCCTTTTTTGTCTTGGCCAAAGCCATACCAGACATAGGGTGTAGGTGTAGTCCCTATGGTCCAACTACTTGAAAGGTTTCAGACATTTGAAAAACTCATTTCCTTATATAAATATATGAACCAGGAGTTGAAATCCACAACTGAATTTTGATTATTACAAAATACATAGGTACAAACGAGTTGGAAAATTTATTCGTGTTACTTTCATTAAGTTCTCTGTATATTAAAAAAAATAAGCATAATTAATTTTGTTAGTAAATACTTGAAATGCTTTTGCGATAAATTACGATTACAGTGTAACTTCCCTTAACAGGCACTTCCATTCGGCGGACAGATTTCAATTCCCCGGCCCCATTGGAATCAAATGTGTTTGGAACTTCCCTTCAGCGTCATTTTCTATCCCTCGCGTTTCAAGTACACACCTGGCTTAGGTACGCAGTATAGTAGGGTTTTCTGTGCTTAGGCGGACTTCCGTTGAACGGACGCGGACAGCAGGTTAGGTCCCCCTGGTGCGGACAGCAGGGCAGGCTTTTCCTGTTTACCTAATTTTGTTCACCTAATTTTTATTAGCTGTGTGTATGAAGGTATGTATGTACCATTGTCTGTGTAATTATCTGTGTGAATTATTCTAGATCCCTCAGCTTAATGTTTGACTGGTGAATCCCTCTGAACTTCCCTTAGGCGGGCATCCATTTTTCCATTTGTCCGTCCAACAGAAATCGCTCCCGATGACGAACACTTGTCTTGGAGGACAAAAAATTATTCCCGGTGGGTATCCGTCCAAGGGAATTTCCACTGTACCTAAAGTTAAGCCAAACATCACCACCAGTAAGGAATGCCATTTCACCTTCGCCTTCGGTCGAATGCCTACTACGGAGTTCTTTGGCAGTAAGTAAAATATGAGCATCCATCCATGATCCATGTCCATGAGACATGAGAATGCACGTACACGTAAGCGGAAAGAAGAAGAAGAAGAACGCACGTAGCACGTGTGAACTGTTATTGGATTAATCGGTGTTCTCTGTCAAAACCGAGAATTTTAATATATAGTTGGTTTTAGTCTAAAAAGACAGATTTGACATGACATTCCAGCAGCGCTTGTTGAAACGGAAGATAAAGAAAACGGAAGCTCGTAAACTGAAGATCTTGACCAAGAAGAAAGAAGTTGTTGAGGGTAAGGTGGATGTCACTCCAGACCATTCCCATTCATTTTACCTACCTGTACTACGTATTTCATGTGAATTTTCATCTGAAATGTTGTTTTTAACTGACCACAGACACATGAATACTAAGATATAATGGTATTATAGTGTCTCTAAGCTCCCTAACCTACAGTCAGCAGGTAGCATTGATGTAGTAGTTAGCATTGGTTAGCACTTATTTTGTTGATTTCCCTCTCGGTGTAATGTGTAATATGATTGTGTCCATTGTTGGTGAACCTAGTTACCGCTGGAGCTTCCTGTCTGCATACCCACTATATACATAATAATGTGGATATAGTAGTGTATGTTACACTAATCTAATATAAATATATAAAATATAACCATACTATATGAGGTTTCCCAACCTGAGGACCGCGAATCATGATTGGATTGTGGTCATTGTTGTGTCTAATAACAATTCCTACAGTTTTTCATAGATCCTAATAACTTACGACATTAGAAATTTCTGTGATTAATCAAATAACAGGCAGTTATCAATTTAGTCCAAAAATACCTTAGAATAATTTTTTGTGTAATAATATTGTTATTTCATTGAATGAACATTGTCATTTTTGAAAGCTAAGCAACTAAATAGAAGCGGTTGCCACTACACTTGAAATATTAAGTTTTGTGAACAACTAGCAACTACTATTCAGTTGTAAGTCCTCGAATAGATACATCTAAACTAATATTGTAGTTGAAGTTGTAGTTTAAACTGCATTTTGCCCATCTCTGTCTCTTCCTGCCTACCAGAAACAATTTTTCCCAAGGTTTTGGGAAGGTTTAGGTTTTTAAAAACGCGATTTTTGTTCTTATGTGTAGGTATTATTCGTACCATAAACAACAAAATTTGCTATGGGTACCTACCGAAAAAGTAGGTACAATTTAAATATTTTAATTTTGCTGCATATGTCTCACAAATTATTATTCATAATTTGGTCATTGCTTTCAGAGAAACCACCAGCAGATGATGAATCAGAAACCGAAGTAGTGAAGGATGATAACGTTACATCTGTCCGAGGTGAGTGATCTCCTCAGCGTGAATATTATACATTATCATTTAATATAATTTTACCCTTCTCGTTGTTAGTTTCCAGAATTTCAATAGTTTTGCTACGTTCCAGGACAAGAAAGTTCCAAGAAGAAGCGAAAAAAGAAAAAGCAGAAGAAAATTAGTATTTCGGAAGATGAGAGCGCCGGAGATGATACGAATGAAGATGGTGTGGAACAAGAAGTCGTGGCTGATGATGCCAGTCATAATGATGATATTGGGAACAAATGTAAGATCATTTGAGTTAGCTTTTACATGATTAAATCGTGCATTAACTTCAAACAATTGGTGGTTTCCCATTCCCGTGTAATATCTTGTTCCTTGCTACAGTGCCTGGAAGTTCTGCCGGTCTTCAAATATCAACGGACACCTCGTTTTCCTCATTGGAGGGCAAAGTTAGCGAAGCCACTCTGAACGGCATCAAAGACATGGGTTTCACGAATATGACGGAAATCCAAGCCAAGGCCATCCCGCCACTGCTAGAAGGCAGAGATTTAGTGGGAGCGGCGAAAACGGGGTCAGGCAAAACTCTGGCATTCCTCGTTCCGGCTATCGAGCTCATCGTCAAATTGGGTTTCATGCCCAGAAACGGTCAGTGAAGGCAATCCGTAGTTAATTGAGACTTAATATGATTTTTATAAACTCTGTAATAAGCGATTTTCTCTCCATACTCTACTAGATCCCTAGATGTAATATCCGTTCCAAATAGGAAGGTGTTTGGAACCATACCTCCCTTTCCTCCCTCTCTTCATCATTAACTGATAAATGGTCCAGCCCCGCTCTTATGTAACATAGTACAGTCCAATCTTCATAATACGACAGATATTGGACCAACAACCTGTCGGATTATTATCGGAAATTCTGGAGTACCCAGGGTTCCATTTTATAACAATAGAAATATAGAATCAAATAGGGCAGGAAAACCAAGTTTCATAAGTACAGCAAAATATTTATTCTACATACGAATATCATCTATCATTCATGCGAATAGCAATACCTCATGTATGTACCAGATTCCAAACAAACCTCGAGCAGGTGGGGTAAGGATATCTTATCCTGTGTGCAGCATGGGTTGATATTTGCTCTTTCCCCCTCTTTTTTACCCAAGCATGAGGCCACTTCGGTAGCTGCCAGAAACAGTGCTTTCGGTGACACCATTCTCAAGTCAGGTGGATGGCCTCACAAGTCATCCACATTTGCTAAGTTTTATAACCGGCCAGTCTGTTGAAATCTGTGTTCCATTAAAATTCTTATGTTCATGTTACCTACTTCCGCTGTTCGAATATTACTTATCTTTAGAATAATACTGTTAGCCTGGTACATTCTTATGCAGGGGCGTTGCGTCCATAAGGCCACTTGGGCCACTGCCTCTGCACCCAAAAACACTAGGAGTAAAAAAAAAAACTCCAACCATGTATTCAGTTGGTATTTGAATTTCCCTCCATAACACTGTACCTAACATTTTTCACAAAGTTCTACGGCGTCTCGCCAGATTTCTCTGGCTATGGATATTCAGTATTATAGTAGGGCATCCGTGGTGGTTCCTTCATGTTAGCTCCATAGACCAAGCATGTTATTGGAATAGAACGACAGTAATAAATGTCCTGCAATCAAAATCGAAACCTGGGCTCCTGAAACTGGCAGGTAGGTCCTGGGACCTAGTGTTCCCATGGCAACTGAGAAAAGTGGCCCGTGGGCACATGCTCAATTGAGCAAAAATGTTGTTCACCACGCCCACTTTGAGCTCTGTCCCCAGAATCTGATTTCCACCCCAAAATCGTTCCTTTTCACTTCGATTCAATTGTCATCTCGATGCTTCTTCGTCTTCAGATTTGTTTTTGTTGTCTCGTGAATCACATTCACTTTCTCTGTTGACTCTTTTGTCAGCTTTCAATTTTTTGCGTCAAATTTTGTGCGTTTTGTGTTCGGGTTCCGATGACAAATTTTTAATTTGTGGTTTGCTGTTTTTGGATTGATCGGCGTCGTAACACACAGATAACTACCTAGCTTCTAGCCATTCAAGTAGGTGCCGGCCGGAGGGTCATTGTTTTTTTGTATTTTAGTTTATTTTTCACATGAATTCGGTGGCTACTTTGCATTAGAAGTTGTCGACGTTTCCGTACGACGATAGAGTGTTTGTTGATTAAGAGAGAGAAGATTTGCTGAATGTCACTCTGTCAGTACATAAGGGAAGGGTGTTGTTGTCGTGGGGTACTTTGTTATCTGTTGGTTTTGTGTTCTGGTTTTGGTGCCTGTTCTTATATGGCCGAAAATCGTCACGCGTCACAAAATAGTGTAACGGAAGTAACTCCCACACCGAGCCCTTGGCTTCCCACACTCGCGGAGCTTCCTCCTGCCATGTGGGTCATCCCCCACCTCTTCGCTATTTCGCCTCCACTCCTGTTCCACCCCCTCTGAGGTCTTCCATTCTAGAG
Source organism: Leptopterna dolabrata (assembly GCA_954871275.1). Taxonomy (NCBI): domain Eukaryota; kingdom Metazoa; phylum Arthropoda; class Insecta; order Hemiptera; family Miridae; genus Leptopterna; species Leptopterna dolabrata. Next base: position 13,724,281 of record OX940976.1, read on the forward strand.
AATGTGCCATGCTTCATAGTTTGTTTATGTTTCATAGTTTCTTTTGAAGCGCGGAGTTTTGGAATGGCCTCAAGCTATTTTGTGGTTTTCCATCAATATTCCACAGTCATGGTCTTAGAACCCTCATGTGCTTCTTTAAACATGTACAGTTTATGCACTATATCGAGGACAAGATGGCTGAAACTTAATTCTACGATTAAAAGAACGTATCATTACTCTACAATTATTAAAAGAGTTAATATCATTATTCTACTTAGGCCCTATCAACTGTAAATAATTATAACGCTGTACAGTAAGAACGAATATACTATACATATATATATACAATACTGCACTGCCACTATTATACTATATATGTGTATATATATATAGAGAGAGAGAGTTATTTATACTATATATTTTAAAAGAAAAAGCGCGAGCATGTCGGATTACCGAACGTGTCGACTATCGAGATTGGGCTGTATATTATTGTAATATATATTTTTTAAACTAGTTCTCCTAGTTGATAGTGCTTGAAAGGTACAAAACAGTGCTAGAACCGCTCTCTATTGATCTTCTTTCCCGATTCTTCTGTAAAATCGAGGGCATGTCATTTTTCACGATTTGTTTCTGCTTTTAATTGTACAGAATACATTAATTTATGTTTACTCGTGACGCCAAATTTAGAACTGGAAACTTCCAGTTATTTTTCGAAGTGCCGCCTTGGCAATTCGATTTCTCTTACCTGTTTAATAGCGTAGTCTCTGGATAAGGGTGTATTTGTAAGCTGTTGATAGAATTTCAGCTAATTTTTCTTTGCCATCAGAACGCCTTCCTAAAACGAGCAGACTCAGTTATTCAAATGTCAACAACCTACTTTTGAAGGATTTTGAGTGGCCTAAAAATAGCACAATGAAGTGCTACAAAACACAATGGGGAATTTTCGTCAGTAATTTTTTTTGGAGTAAGATATTCAGAACTTAAGGAAACATTTTTTTTAAAGCCAGTTTTCAAATATAAGATTTAGTTTTTAAATGAAGGTGATTAAAAGTAAAAATTCGGTAAAAAATTACGCTTCAGGTACATCTGATTGACTGTTGGCGTAACGAGGTGGAGCAAAGCTTTAGAGGCATAGGTTCTCAATGCTGCTAACAACCCAATATTAGAAATACTTTGTGGCAACCTTCAAGAAGAACCTTTGCCATGTTCTTCATCAACCTCCCTCAGGGTTTTTTCGGAGGACGTGTTTTTTAAATTTATATATACATTTGTGTTTCTGTCCATCCATCCATCCATTGTGGTTCTTCTGTACATAGTTAGAAGTGGGTGGACTAGCGCTCTAAGCGGGATTTGAGTTGAACTGCTGGGCGATTTACCTGATACGTTATTTCACGCAGGAACTCGGAAATCAAATTTCACACTCGTTTTCTACCTAGACTTTCCGACATAAGCACCTTATTATAAGGTCAATAAGTGTTGCACAGAATTTGGCCAAAAAAAGGAGAATAACCTGTAAAAATTGCCCATTACGGATGTTATATGCAGATGTTACATCAATTTCTGCTCCTCTCTTGGCAACTCAGATCGTAATATACCTTCTTGTTGTTGATGGAGTTGCAACTCAATATTATTCACTCCTTAATTTCTCCTCCGCAGGCACGGGGTGTGTGATTCTCTCTCCAACTAGAGAACTCTCGATGCAAACGTTCGGAGTTCTACAGGAATTGATGAAATACCACCATCATACGTACGGCCTTGTGATGGGGGGTGCCAGTAGGGAAGTCGAAGCCAAAAAGTTGACCAACGGTAAGTTTTAGTTATCGCTTTTGTTGCTGTTGAAGTGGAATGTACGAAAAGAGAGTATCATCGTGTAACGCTTTGTACTAACAACTCTCTTCCAGGCATCAACATCCTTGTCGCTACCCCCGGACGTCTCTTGGACCACCTGCAGAACACTCCTGGATTCCTGTACAAAAACATGCAGTGCCTCGTGATTGACGAAGCAGACCGAATTTTGGAAATAGGTTTCGAAGAGGAATTGAAACAAATCATCAACTTACTTCCAAGTGAGACGCGCTATGTAGGGCATTTGAGAGCCTATTTTGAACTAGAGCACAAACACATCGACGTTCTCCCAATAATCTTGAAACCTAAAGGGAAAACTGTGAAATGTCTGGATTTACCTAGTGCTTCTTTGAAATTCAGCCGCTTCTAAAAGTGAAAAAGCAATAATTATTATTTTGAAACACTTTCTAAGCAATTCTTGTCGCCACTTGATTCTGTGTGCATATCATTGTAGGCAGTCAAACTGAATGACTACTTTTGGTTTATTATTTTCAGTAATGAACCTTAGGAACCAAGCATGAAGAAACATTTTCAACCCCCTCCAAATTTGATGTTTTGCGTTTCATGGATTCTACATTCGAAAATGGAATTAAACAATTTCTGTCTGTAGGCCATACACTTTCCTTAGTTACCACGAACCAAAGTTAATGAAATTTGGTTTGGTGGGGGAAATATAGGGGCTGAAAAGGTTGCAACGCCGTCAGTAGAAGATTATGGCTTTTTCATTGGTTCAAATTGATTCTGTATTTTATGACGTTTTCATTGGTTCAAATTTTATGTTTTTGAGTAACTACCCGGATCATTGTACGTTCAGCTACTTGTTCACAGTAAAGCTAGGTTCACATGGAGATGCAATTCCGGGCGACAATCCGGTACGGCAAAACTTTCGCCGTAATTTTTGCCGCAGAGGCGTTCACATGGCAGCGGAATCATAATCGGAAATCTGTCAGGCAAAATCAACCAGGAATGTCGAATTCGAAAATGGCTGAACAACCAAACAGGAGAGGTGTGTGCAGTAACCTCTGCACAGATACGTCAACGGATCTGACAGCGGGAAATATCTGGAGATTTTGATATAGTATTCATCACATTGCGTTGCAGTAATCCATTTTGCGTTGGCCAGTAGCATTGCAGAACGACTTGCCGTACTGGATTGCCATCCGGAATTGCATCTCCATGTGAACATGGCTAAAGCACTGAACCAAAAAGCTTCGTCAACATGAGTGTGAATCATCCAGCCCAGGTTTTTTTCTTTTTTTTCTTTTAATGCATTTATCTCTTCAGAAATTACAATCATTATTGCTCGGGAACAACTGATTATTATCACGCATGGGTTTGTGAAATCGAGTTTGTTTCTGTGACACCTAATTATGTTCATCAATCCATCGCATTTAATCTCACATCTTTTGTGGTAAGCCATCTTGCAATGTGGAATAAACAAAAAAATAAACCTTTATCTTACCACCAATTTATTTAAAACAAAAATTTTCGCTCAAATTCTGAGCATCATCAGGTAGGTACTCACATAAACACAGATAACCTATTATGTCATTAGAAGAAGGATGTTTATTTTGGATTTTGTTTGTATGTACCAGGTGAAAATTTGGGAATATGTCGAGGGTCCTACTTAGATTCAGCAACCATTGGAGTTTCAAAAATGACCATCGGAGTTTCAAATGGGGGTTCATGGGGCCGAAATGGTGTGTTTCTTGTGTTTCACCATTTCGTGTTTCAGGAGATGCGAGCAGAGGAAAAAGCATATTTATGTAACGTTAGAGCTTATTCTTCGACTCTGGTGGTGCTTGTTTTCGTGTCTGTGCTTGCATGGGTAGGTAGGTATCCACCGCAAAAACGACCCTACTAATTCAGCGTCTAATAGGAGGGTCAGAGCTAAGTAATAGGAATTCTGTGATCCAGTGGCGGTTCTAGCCCTGGGCAGGGTGGGCAGCTGCCCCCCCAGTTTTGTTTCATAGGGGCTACTAAAAATAAAATATACAAAAATATATTAATAATTTTGGGATTTCGGGATTTTTGATTGAACTTGAGCAACTTCCAATTGGTTTCTAATGTGAAATTAAATTAATTTTATCTTTAATTATTGTATTGAATTTACTATACTCTTTGTCCCAACTACACTTGTTATTTCAATTTTCATTTGCGTGAGTGTGGGAAATATTAAGTGTAGAGTGAGACTAATCTCGCTAAGTCACAGGGCATTTTCTTTTCTCTTCTTTCATATATGTCTATAACACTTATCGGCTTTTGCAAAACCATTTTCATAAAAATCTTGGGTATGGTAGCTTGCCCCCCCAGATTTTAAAGTCTAAAACCGCCACTGCTGTGATCTACGCAGAAGGGGTATCTAAGGAAAATAATGAACCGTTGTGTAATAATTTTCAGGGTTTTGTTAATGGCATTGATGCGAATATCTTTCTCAGCCATTGGATTTAAATAAAATTTATGGTCGTCCATGGTTTTTCCGCAGAGAGAAGGCAAACCATGCTGTTTTCTGCGACTTCAACGAGGAAAACTGAAGATCTGACCAGGCTTGCTGTTAAAAAAGAGCCAGTATATGTTGGTGTTCATGACCAATTAGATAAGGCAACCGTCGAAGGTTTGGAGCAAGGTGAGTTTTGGATGTAGGTGGAGTGAATGAACATTTGTCTGCTTGAACCTGAACGCAACTTCTTCGGTTGGTGTGTTCCTTTGTGGGTACTTGAGGTGTTGCGTCTCTTAAATCCTATGTACGCTAGCGTGGTAACTACGCATCTCTTTAATGTTATGCCAAGTCTGCGTTTGAGTGTCGACATACCTACGAAGGAAGAAATCTCTTCCAGGGGAAGAGATTTTCAGTCGCACAAAAGTGAAACAGAGAAGATTAAAGTTTAGTGTTCTACTGTAAATTACACAATGAGGTGGTTATAAAAAATACACATGACAACAAAGCCAGTGAGCTAGCAAATTGAAAATAGAAAAATAGGAGAAAAAAACGGTAGTACATAACTAAATTGTTCTTTCCCACAGAACAACTCGTACAATTCAACAACTCGTTTTCACCAAAATCGTTGTCGTTGCCACTTTCATCAGTTGTTTCTTCATTTTCCAAGCTCTTGTAAAAACGTTTCTAGGCTTCACTGATCAAGGATTTTGACAGCTTGATCAAGTCCTTCATTTTTGCTGGTTTGATGGGTAGTTTCCCATCATGCAGAGAAACAAAACTACTTTCCTGTGTTCCTTCGGTTCTGTATTGTACTGTAAACAGACTTAGTTCACTAGTGAGAAGGCAGTGGAAGGTTCTTTCAGGTAAGTTCACGGCACGGGGGAAATATTTCCTCCCCAGGCGCCAGTGGAATAAAAGCATTCTTCCCTTGGACTCTTTTATGATTTATACCTTGATTTTTTTACTTTCGCTTGCTCTAGCGCACATATATGTTCTGGAGTGTGTTATACTCGAGAACTATAGTTTGCTCGATGAGTCTTCAGAGACTACTAAACAGAATTTTTCAATCTATTTACAGGTTACGTCGTTTGCCCTTCGGAGAAACGGTTTCTCCTCCTTTTCACATTCCTCAAGAAAAACCGGAGGAAAAAAGTGATGGTGTTCTTTTCATCGTGCATGTCCGTCAAGTATCACGAAGAACTTTTGAACTACATAGATCTACCCGTTCTCAGCATTCATGTAAGAGTTTTTCTGAGATGCATCATATTTTTTTCATTCTTCATCGATGCTCTTTTCATTTTCTAGTTCTTGGGTCCGTGTTAGCAAGTCTTCTCTTGATTTCAGGGTCGTCAAAAACAGACGCAGCGGACTTCCACATTCTTCCAGTTCTGCAATGCGGAGACGGGAATACTCCTCTGCACTGATGTAGCCGCAAGAGGTCTCGATATCCCGGCTGTGGACTGGATTGTCCAGTTTGATCCCCCAGATGATCCCAAAGTAATTCCCGTTTTACATAGTGCAGCAGTTTCTCGTAGAGTTAAGGGATTTATCATAATTATAATTTGGATCGGTATCACATTAAAAACTTCAAAATGTGATGGAAAACCCTGAGAATAGGACCAAAAAATATTAGCTGAACCCTTCAAATAGGACGTGAAAAAATATCGGTAATACCCAGAATATATAAGCCTCGAAAAACCACATGTCTAGTGTACGCCCCAAATAACTCCGAAAATTTTTGTTTGAGCCTGTTAAATCTCAAAAGTGTGGTGTTTACAGATACATGCTGAGTGTTTACAGATAAAAATGAAAATTTTGGATTGAGCCGGTTAAGGTGTTGCGGTGCCTCGGTTGAGCATGTTAAGTGTGGTGGTGTCTCAGTTGAGCCTGTTAAGTGTGGTTGTGTTTACAGCAAAACAGATCCATGCTGAGTGTTTACAGATAAAAATGAAAACCAGTAGGAAATAATATGTTCCTGAATTCTTACTTTTATTAAAATTATCCACTTATAATTTAGAGCTTTTTTAGATTTTAGATTTATTTACATTCACAAACACAACCACTAAGTTAAAAAAAAACTAGGAGAATATTTTTTCATTTCATTACAAAGCCGAAGGGCAGTACAAAGGAAACAGGAGAAAGTGCAGGTGTGGGGAGGAGGGGGGGCCCACCACACACAACCACTACATTCAGTCCTCACTCAAAATATAAATTACACGCACTCAAAACACATTCACACACTTAACCAAATATCACAGACGCATACCTACTACAAGTTGCCAGTGACATTAAAGAACTAAAAAATCAATATTTGTTAGTTACTTTGAACTTGCCATTTCAAAGACTGAAATTGAGCTTATGAGGCTAGGTGATGAAGCGGGACTCATGCGAAACTAGATGCATATTATTATGGAATAATAACTCACCGCAGAAATATCTGATGGTCGTAGGTAGTACACTGATAATATTGAACCACACTTTGAAAGCAAGTAATACTTGATATATTATGAAATATATTATATTCTGGTATTATAAAATGGAGTGAAGATACGAGAACAAGAGAGCGTAGCAAGTTGCAAGAAAGCAGAGAACGGAGTGAGAAGTGGGGGGCAACGACGAGGCTAGAAGAGCCGAGGCAGGGACAGTGTTGCCAACCAATATAAATAATCATGTACAACATGATTATATAATATATGAGCCTATTCTAGTATGTACTATCACAGTAAATACTAATTGCGTGTTTATAGTATTTACGTACATGGCAATATATGATTCATTATGGATCATGGTGTTCCATAACTACTCTTTGTCAGGAGCTGGCTCTATGGAGGAAGCAGGTGTCTTACTTGAAGACCTCTATTCCAGCACTCCCTCCTCTTCAAGTGAGATACCAGAGAGCAATTTGGAAACATGGCTCCTGGCAATGACATATTCCAAGGACACGCATGTTGTCATGTCATAAAGTGAAAAGTCAGGCATACTAACTAAGCAAGTTCCACACAGGCAGCCAGAACCGGTGGTGTTTGATTTTGTGAGCAAGTTTCAAAATCGTTATTTTTAATTTATAATAATGAGGAAAAGGACATCTGACGTATGAACGCTTACACAATATGCTCCTTTACCTCCTCAGACTAGCAGACCAAAAACAGGGTAATTACAATGATGGTTTTTCAGATGAGCACATTTGTTCCGCGCTTACTTCCACGCACTGTACACTACACGATCACAAACCCGAGAGCGAGTGGTCGAAGCACGGTGAGCTGAGACGAGTTGAGCTGAAGTCTGATGAGTAGATCTAGGCGTTTCAGATCCATCTGGGCGGCTCGAGGTCGAGGAACGTTGATCGGCTGGTGGAGTTAATCCCAGGGCTCCTTTTCTCCTGTCAAATATTTAAAACAGAGCATTAGAGGTTGTCAACATAGCGTCCCTAAATTCAACAAATTTTTCACGAGGCAACGCCTTAGTAAAAGAATCGGCAAGTTGCTCATTTGTTGAGACCCACTCTATATGCACCTTTTTAGCTTTATACAACTCATTCACGTAGTGCATACAAAGTTTGACAACATGCTTGAGAGTTCTGGAGTCATTAGTCATGGCAACAGCAATGGCAGGAGCACAGTCACATCGCAATGTCGGAAGCATATCGATGTTAATGAGGAAGTTACATAAGCTACGAATGCTTGTAAGTTCCTTGCAGGCTTCAGACATGGCAACGTATTCTGCCTCACAGGTAGAAAGAGCGACATGATTTTGTTTTTTTGATTTCCATGACACCAGATCTCCAAAACTCTTAACTAGAAAGCCAGTGGTAGACCTTCCATTAATAGCATCTGTGCCAAGAGACGAGTCAGAGTAGGCTACTATGCTCTCAGTCTTTCCTGAGAACATTATCCCGTGGTCTCGTGTTCCTTTAAGATATTTCAGGATTTTCAAGACACATTTCCAATCGGCCAGGGAGTATCCTATCTGTTTCCTGCTCATGAAGTTAACCGCAAATGCAATGTCTGGCCTCGCTCCATTTTGGATGTACAAGAGAGAGCCAATGACTTCACGATACGGGACGTCTGGAGACGGTTCTGGGTCCTCAGTTACCTTCATTTGAGCATTAAGGGTGCAGACAGCGGGTGACATGGGTACTTCGCAGAAAGCTTCCTCAGGTGAAAGGAACTTGTCCAGCAAGTTTTGAATGGCTGTTCCCTGGTGCAGGAACATTAGCTTGCGGGACTCATCCCTAACAATCTCAAAACCTAGGAATTTCTTGGGAGTACCCAGATTTTTGATTTTAATTTCGTTCTGCAAACTCTGAATGACATCTAGAGCCTTATTGTTGTCATTTGAGGCAAGCAGACAATCGTCCACGTAAATGATCAGCAAAATGTAGCTCCCAGCATTTTGCCATTTAAAAATGCATGTTTGGAAGGGGTATACTTCAAACCCTAACTTGATCAAGATACTGCTGAACTTTTTGTACCACAAGTTGGGTGACACTTTCAAGCCGTACAGAGATCTCTTGAGACAACACACGTATGACTCTACAGTCCAGTGGCATATCTGCCAGCTCCCCAAGACCCTCTGGAATGTACATGTAGACCGGCTTTTCAAGATTCCCGTGAAGGAAGGCCGTGGTCACGTCTAATTGGTGAAGGTGCAGGCCAAGTTTGTTTGCCACGGACAAGAACAATCGGACATCACCAAGACGCGCAACAGGGGCAAACATCTCTGAAATTAAGTAATCATTAGTGTCTGCAAAACCCTTAATAACTAGGCGGCTTTTGTACTTGAAGGAACCGTCTGCCCCCACCTTTCTCATGTGCACCCATCTTGATTTTATAATTTTGGTGCGAGGCGGAAGGCTAGACCTAGGCACGAGTTCCCAAGTTCCCATTTCCTCTAGTGATTCAAGTTCATCACGAATGGCTCCCTCCCACAGATCCCTATCAGGAGAAGACATTGCTTCCTGGTAGGAGGATGGCTCTTGGTAATCCTGTCGATCAACCCTTTGCAAGGCTATAATGTCCTGAGGAACATCAGTAGGCGGGTTGATCTGATCGGGTTCATCATCCATATCAAGAGCCTCAGCAAGTGGTTTTGGATAGTCCTTAATTCTATCCCCGTACACTATAGTTCACAGGAGTTCATTTCACGTCACAGGAGTTGACCAGTGTTTTGTGTTGTTCAGAGAATATCACAAGACCTGTCTCATTACATTCTAGCAAGTACCCCTTCTTAGCATTGGGAGCAAATTTAGTCTTTTGATTCGTGTCAACATAGTGTACCAGGCACCCAAAACGTTTCAAGAACTTAAGACTAGGAGCATATCCCTTGACTTTTTCAAAAGGACTGACGAACATATTGGCAGAATGAGGCATTCTATTATGGACAAAAATAACATAGTTCAATGCATGGCCCCAAAATGAGTGCGGCATTTTAGCCGAGAGCAAGTTCACCCTGATCTTGTGTTTTATTTCCTGGTTGACCCTCTCAGCGCAACCGTTTTGTTGAGGAACATGAGGCTGACTTGGATCCCAGGCTATACCCTCATCGGACAACAACCTCTTCATGTCAGCAGTTTGGAACTCGAGGCCACGATCAGAGCGAAGCTTGAAGACATTTTTCTGCTGAGAGGTGATGGATTCTATTTCCTGAAGGCATCGCCTGAGTGCCAAGTGAACCTCCTTTTTATTCTTTAGCATGTACGCGAACACATATCGTGAGTAGTCACAGACATAAATCACTATATACGAGTCCCCTGTTCTGAAGTTAGACGGGCTGATCGGACCCATAATATCAGAGTGCAAAACAGCAAATGGTTTTTCCGCCCTGTGTCTAACGTGGGTATGTGATTTCCTAACCGTGTTGGCCTGGTGACAATCCTCACAGTTCAAGATGTGATCAGTAAATTTTACATACTTTAATTCAGGCAAAAACTTTTTAGCTGCTTCAAGGTATGACTTTGACGCATGGTTCATGCGGAGATGCCACAAGATGTCATGAGAATACATGGTAGTAAAGATTTTATCCAAGTTAGACTTATCAAACTTAGCAATTTTGTGATCTAAGGGGTCAAGTTGATTGTCTGATTTGGGTCTAGTGAGGTCAGGTTCCCCAGAGTCAAGGTGTTCACCCTCATGAGGCCCTGAGGCTGGACGCTTCTCAGGTTTCCTCCCTCCCAGTCATGCAGCGGTTACATCCTGATGGTGCGCCTGAGAGAAGCTCCCTCCCACCAACCTATTCGTCAAGCAGCGGGCAGGTAAAGTCGTGGAGCTGCAAGGCTGATTTACATCGTGAGAAGCACTAAGGGCTGTGCCTAGCTTCGGCCTTTTGAGATCAAGAGGGGCCCCCGGGACACCTGCGCGCATAGTAGTGGGGGAAACTATAGGCAAATCAATCCACCACAGGTTGTTACGGAAAAACCCAGTCTTTATAACCTTGCCGGAGGAGGGCTGAATAAATTCTACCTTGTCTTTAGTGAAGAGAACATGCAGGCCTGCTTGGGTTAATTTACGGACAGAAAACAAGTTGGAGGAGAGATCTGGATTGTACAGAACATTATGTAGCGTAGACTGCTGGCCATTGTTCATGAAATTAATATCCCCACAGTAATTTACGGGCAAATCAGCAGCTGTATTATTATTTGCACATTTAAAGACACGTGTCCTGGGCAAGCTGTGAAAATTAGACAAGTGATTTCTACATGTGGTCAAGTGTTCAGTACATCCAGTATCAACAATTGCCGTAAAATAATTCTCACCTTCAGTCATGTTAAAAGCCGACCCATGACCCTGACGCTCACTCAGGAAGTTGAGCGTGCCGACCAGCTGTTCCTCTTCTTCTCCCATTGTCACCCACACGTCAGCATTATCGTCGCCATCCAGCGACCCGACAATGGAGAAGACGGAGTCAGGTTGGTGCTTGAACTCCTGAGCCAACCGCTTTGCTTGACCCAAGGGCACCCTGAAGAGCCTTGGAGGTCTAGGGGCAGAACTTGCCTTGGGCCGGTTCTTGGCAGAGCTCGGCTTGGGTTGGTTCCTTGGAGACGAAGCTGGAACATGGGTCTGGGCAGATTTATGCAAGGCCCGAGGGCAATCTGCCGCAGCATGATGGCCACCACAAATAAAACAGAGCTTGTTTGCTCGAAAACAAACGTCTTTGGTGTGTCCCCTCCTTTTACAATACCCGCAAAAGGATCGTTTCTTGACGTTTCTTGATTTGTCTGAGGTCACTGTTAGGTTTGCGACGCGTGTTGGGGGTTTACCAGGAATTCTCCCACCCCTCCCTCCTCTTCCTCCAGCTCGACCCCGAGTTGAGGCAATCCGACTTCTGAGCAGACTGAAACTAGAGCCACCCGAGGACGAGTGGTCAGACCTGAGCTGCTCCTCAAGAAGCATGTCCCGCAGTTCGGTCAAAGAGAACTTGAAACAATGGAGCTCAGCTTTCTGATAGGTGACTGTCTCGTCGATTGCCAGCTCAAAAATCGTCTTGACGTATTCAGGGGTAAGCATGTTGGGGTTAATACTTGTTAGCTTCTTTTTAATTTCGTCAAACCTCCCCAAAAACTCTATGGCTTTTTCGGCCTTTGGATTAAAATGAATAGAGTTAAATTCACTAACAAGTCGTTTGAGCTGGAAGGCGGAACAGGGATCACAGGTGGTCTGTAACTTGTCCATTATTTCCTTAGGATCTGAGAGGTCTTGTACCAGATCCTGAAAGTAGGTAGACAAGGATTCAAACATGAAGTACCTGACCTTCCTCTTAGCTATGTCTATTTCATGTAAGGAGAATGCAGGTGGAGCAAGTTCAGAGGGATCAAGCACAAAAAGACATTCCTGGGTTTCAATTTGGCCTACAATGCTTCTCTTCCAATACTTAAAATTCTCCTCCTTGTCAAGCTTATTGTCAAGCACGCAAAGTCTAACGCCGTCAATTTTCCGAGCTCGGTACGGCTCATCCCTTGGACTAGTAACGGGATGCCTATTACCGGGACGGACATAGAAATTCGGGTTGCGTCTTGGAGAAGGATTGGACGGACCGGGTAGAGAAGCACTGACAGTCGGTTCACGATTGACTTCCCCGACACACTCGTCAACTTCCATATTTACATTAGGAGGAGACACCAAGTGACCACTGTTAAGGTTTATTGGCCGGAAGGTATGATCTGGGTTAGGAGGCTGGTTAGGACAGGAAGCATCTGAGTCCGGCACTTGGACAACAGGCTGAGAGAGGACGTGCTGGGATAATTCGGAGCAACGCCGGTTCAAGTCAGTCAGCTTGTTGTTGAACTGGCCAAAGCTTACCTCGATCTGATGTTTTAACCCCTCCAGATACCTCATAAACACGTCATCGGACGATTTGGCGGCCTGGACTCTGAGGACCTCGATCTCCTGTTCGTGTTGTGGAGTCGGATCTCGAAACATGCGCCCAACGATGGAATTGGCCTCTTCTTGTGCCTGGTGCGAGGGGGGACTAGCAAACATGTTGCGAGCCAAGTCGCCCTCCAGTGACACCTCGTCCGAGAAGTCGAGCTCGTGATTGGGAGTTGAACTCATGACTGGCCAATCGACGCACACAAGTAGAACAATCTGAAATAGGAAGAGTTACAGTCCACGGAAAATTTCAATCTACCTATCCCTTGCGAGTATTCAGAAATTTTTCAAGCCTATACGTATAGTGTCAGGAATATACAGATAGGGTGCTGGGCCCAGCATTTAAAATTTTATATGCAAGCATGGGATTTTAATCAGGAGGCAGGTAGTAACATGCTCTAGTCATACTCTGCATTTTATAAATATTTACATTCAAGTGGGTATGTAAATACCTAGTCATTTAAATATTGAGTCATGTGCTCAACTCGTATCATTTCATGCAAATTTTCAATTCCAGGTAGGTATTTAAGTACTGAGTCGAGTAAATATTGAATCCTGTGCTCTACTCGTATTATTTCATGCAAATTTTCAATTTCAAGTAGGTATCTAAGTACCGAGTCAAGTAAATATTAAGTCAAGCGATTATTAGTAGAGCAAATATTGAGGGTATTGTAGGTCAATACCGAGTCAAGCAAATATTAATTCAATATTGAATCATGCTAGTGTTAGTTCACCTCACGACCGAGCCAAGAAATTCAAGAAAATGCAAGGTTCATTTTGGGGTGCACACCCTTTTGTTTTAAACTGGCATCCGATTTGCGTGTGTTCTCCCAACTAGTGAGCAACGATCATCCCGGGTTATGTGTCCATGAAGCCCGGTGGGTCCAGTAGGTACCCAACTCGGGACGAGTCGGTCGCTTTCTCCTCTAGAGCGAGTTGCATAAGCCTGGGTTTTCGAGCTAGGAGTGTAACTTCACACCGGATATCTCCAACCCGCTTGCAAGAGAGAAGAACGAGTGACAACACACACCGGTCCCAATTCAGATTTTTCTAAACTTACAAGGGCCTAGCCATTGGCATGTTTTTGTTCCCCTAGTGACGTGAAAAGATCGTGTTGTTGCTTTACCTGCGCCGGAGCCTTAAAGGCTGTTTCAAGTTAGTTCAAGCCAGTCTTTAACCCCGAGGATCCAATGACCCGAAACAAGCGTCCTCATATCTAAGTATGGCCCTTTAGGGGTCCTGGAAATAATCCGAGAGCCTGAACGGTTCCTAGGACCCGGGTTTGCCCTAAGCGCCAAGCAGTAGACAAGCAGTGCACATCGGTTTTTGGTCAAGTCAGCTCAAGTATTTGTGCACTTCCGAAACCGATCTTTACTGACTCGGGCGTAGCAGAACCTCTAGATTGCTACCTCATACTTATTCGCCGTGAAAGTTCGTTGGGCTCGAACAATCCGACTTCGTGACACACACGCAGGGGACAGGAAGCAGATCAAGACAACACACGTACGTCCCCAAAGGGCTTGGTTGTGGCCACAACTTGTACCTACGTCAACGTACTTCCCACGTAACACGAACTTCCCATAAAAAGGACGAAAAACTGTAACAACGATGTTCTCCGATGAGTTTGGATCGTCTCCTAGTGCCCAGGGGAAAATATCGATTTTCGAAGTCCGCTGGTTGAAAATCGATGAGAGAATGCGGCAGCCATCTTTCCCTGTTGGTTGCAGCGAGGCTAGAACGGGAGGTTAGGGAAAAGACGAGTGGAACAAACTCATGCCAATGCAATGACCGAAAAATCGAATGATCGTGTTCAAATAGGGCTTTTGAAAGGGATTCGGATATGAACTATTTATTGCTCGTCGGATCAGTCAGGATCCTTCGCGATATCGTGCCAATTCAAAGACTGAAATTGAGCTTATGAGGCTAGGTGATGAAGCGGGACTCATGCGAAACTAGATGCATATTATTATGGAATAATAACTCACCGCAGAAATATCTGATGGTCGTAGGTAGTACACTGATAATATTGAACCACACTTTGAAAGCAAGTAATACTTGATATATTATGAAATATATTATATTCTGGTATTATAAAATGGAGTGAAGATACGAGAACAAGAGAGTGTAGCAAGTTGCAAGAAAGCAGAGAACGGAGTGAGAAGTGGGGGGCAACGACGAGGCTAGAAGAGCCGAGGCAGGGACAGTGTTGCCAACCAATATAAATAATCATGTACAACATGATTATATAATATATGAGCCTATTCTAGTATGTACTATCACAGTAAATACTAATTGCGTGTTTATAGTATTTACGTACATGGCAATATATGATTCATTATGGATCATGGTGTTCCATAACTACTCTTTGTCAGGAGCTGGCTCTATGGAGGAAGCAGGTGTCTTACTTGAAGACCTCTATTCCAGCAGAACTATTAATAGTTTTTCTAAATTATAATTTCTAATTAGAGGAAGATGGAAAGAAAAATTCGTTATCTGATAATAATAAAATTATAATTATTATCCCCTCACCGTCACAGGGCACCATTGGTAGGTAGTTGAATGAAGATATTTTCGATGGTGTATGCTCCTGTATGTTGGAGGCTTCCTCAGTGAGCATATTGGATTGCTGAAGGGCTATATCCGAGCCGGGATTGTGGACCAGTACTGTGTCCAGGGTGTCAGTTCATACGAACTTTTCATAGATACCCTTTAATCTGTCTAAGTGGCGACCTACGTCCGTTGTGTCAGGTAACTAACAACCTATACATATTTTTTATTGAGGCACAAAAATTGATTGATTTGTGACGTCATTTCGAAAATAGGACGCCAAATGTGACCAACTCCTCCAAATATGACGATATTCTGGAAAACTCCAGAATATGTTGAAATACGACATACAAATTTTAAATTGGAGAGGCCTACGGACGTGAAACTGGTATTAATATATTATTTGAGGTCTGTGCTTAGCAGGAAAAATCGTCTGCTAATTCGAGTAGGCAGTATAGCTTCCTCACTTGAATCACATGAACGTATAGAATAGTTGGGTAGGTTCATTTTGATGCTGGACCATTTGTGGTCCAACCTGCGTGTACATCAAAAATTTCAGCTCTCCGACTATTTTTCGCGTAGTTACAAGAGTTACATGGAAATTGTCAACATTTCATGTCCGCACAAGCGCAGACGAAGTTAAACTGCGATTCAAATGAAATTCATTTGGAACTATCGAAGTATTATTCCTGATCGACCCTCCAAGTTTGAAATCATTTCAACGATATTTAGGAGGGCAGTTATGGGCGTTTTAAGTATTTCACATCTGCGCATGCGCAGACGAAAGTTACCGTACTTTTTCAATTATTTTGGTATGGGACCATCTGTGACCCAACCCGCATCTACCTTCCGAATTTCAGCCCATTTCGACCATTATTTGGGGTAGTTATGGGCATACCACAGACAGACAGTCACAGAACAAGACATGTTCCTTGTTGTCTGAAAAGCAAAATGGTAGTGGAAATTTTCATTTTGGAAGGCATACTTTTTTTTCCCCCTTCTCAATCAAGAATCCAGTGCTTCCCTACCTTCTGGTCGGTAGTGAGGAAGCAAAATATGTAAATATGGTCGAATCCGAACTCTCATAATGCAGGGCCCATCTCTCTAAGGGAGTCCATCTGAGGTGCCTGCCGGGTTGCTCTTGCTTCTGTAGTTTTGGTTTACTAAGTACCAAACTTCCATAAAATTGCATTATGAGGGGGTATCCGACAGTGTGAAAGGGATAAGAAATTGTTGATTTAGATGGTTTAGATACGATGACACCCAACTTTGTTTATATCTTAGTAATGTCGTGTTTCCTCAACAACTCTTCAAATTTAAACAGAGTTGGAAGTGTTTCGAGTTCAGTGTACCTTCTCAAATCCCCCAGGTCCAGTAAAGCCTAGTTCACATGGACCGGAAGGTGTGAGGAAAGCTGGCCGTTCTTCAATCGGATTGGCCAGAGACCATCCGGGTCCGGGATGTCTGGCGTTTGCAGGATGTCCTGCATCTTTCTTCTCAACATTTTTAGCTATTTACCAGGCAAACTGCCTGGAAAGCCCGGAATGGATCGTATAATCCATTTTAGACAATGGGCCTAGGCAGGGGCGTTGCGTCCATAAGGCCACTTGGGCCACTGCCCTGCCACCAAAAAACACTGTATAGGTATAATAGGTAAGTTAAAAAACCTTCATAGTTCAGTTGGAATTTGAATTTCCCTCCGTACAATGTACCTAGCATTTTTCACAAAGTTCGACAGCGACTCACCAGACTTCTCTGGCTATGGAATGGAAATTCTATGGATATTCAATATTATAGTAGAGCATCCATGGTGTGCTCCATAGACAAAGCATCTTATCCGAATAAAGCGACTGTAATCGATGTCCTGCAATCGAAATCGAAACCTAGGCTCTTGAAACTGGTGGGCAGGTCCTGGGACCTGGTTTCACCATGACAACTGAGGAAAGTGGTCTGTCCGCGCATGCTCAGTAGAGTAAAAATGTTTGCCACGCCCGCTTTCAGCCCAGTCTCCAAAATCTGATTTCTACTCCAAAATCGTTCGTTTTCACAATCGATTCGATCCTTCGATTCAATTTGTTGTTGTTGTTTTTCTTGGGGGTGCCGCGAAGAAACAATCTTCATGCCTACAGTGGTGCTTAGAGGTTGAGTTTTTTCTTCTTGTGCATTCGATTCAATTTGTCATCTCAATACGAGATGCTTCTTCGTCTTCTGATTTGTTTTTGTTGTGAATTATGTCCGCTTTCTCTGTTGTCAGTTTTCAGTTTTTTGCGTCAAATTGAGCGCATTTTGCGTTCAGTCCGGTTCTGATGGCAGATTTGTATTCTTGGTACCTACGTGCATTTTGTCCTGTTTGTGGTCTTGTGGATTGATCGTCGTCCTAACACACTGATAACTACCTAGCTTCAGGTCAATAGCTTCTCCATTCAAGTAGGTACCGGCCGACGGGTCATTGTTTTGTTATAGGTGTTCTAGTTTACTATATTTTTATAACACGTGAATTCTGTGTCTAATTTGCAGTAGAAATTGCCGACGTTTCCGTACGACAATAGATTGTTGATTGAAAGGGAATTTGCTGAATATCAATCAGTAAATAAGGGAAGGGTGTTTATTGTTGCCTCGAGGTATTTGTAGACAAATCTCATGGTTTTGTGTTCTGGTTTGGTGCCCCACCGTTTTCAGAGCCCACGCACCGCCACTGGGCCTAGGCCTTAAGGCTGGTTTCACACGAGGCGGTTTTAGTTGATTCTACTAGTTGCCTGCCAACTGGTCGACAAGTTGACCACCGTGTGAAGCCTCTTCGACGCGCATTTCAGACGAGGCAACTTAAGTGGAATCAACTTCGTTTCCCAAGGGGACGTTGAGTACGATGTTGGAACCCGAGGAAGCAGGAGCACTTCTTGTGCTTGCTCTTCTGCATGAAGAACATGAAAACAGGAGGAGTCCACGTCGAACAATGTGGGTTCATCCGATTTCTCAAAATCGGGAAATGGTGGCTTTTGCTGTTTTATATCCTCAGCTACTTTCCCACGAGGAAAAGTTCTTCAACTATTTCCGCATGTCACGAAATTCATTTGAAGAGCTCCACTCCATGATACAACACAGGATTCAGAAAGAAGATACCACTATGCACACCGCTGGGCCTTCCATGGTGGCTCGAGGTTGACTAAACTAGGCGTCTGGTGTGAAGAGCTCATTGCAGGTAGTGTCTTTTGAGTTGATTCAACTAGTGGGGATGAGAACGTGGCAGGCACTGTGCCTGGCCCCCACGTGCACGGGCGGACGAGTTGACCGCGTGTGAACGAGTTCGGTGAAGGCCATTCATTTTCCACAAAGATACAATCCTTGCACCCGCCCGTTCAACTAGTGGAATCAACTAATCCGCCTCGTGTGAAACCAGCCTAAGCCTCGTTTCTAATTTCTGTACGGATGCATCACATTCAGGCCTTCTGGAAAGGTGTTCCTTGTAGTTCGTTCTCTGTTCCCCACTCCCCTCCACCACATTTCCTGACTTTCAGGCCATTCCATATGGTCCGTGTGAGTCCAGCTCAACTACTCTTCACCTATGAGTGATCGTGTTATATTTTCATGTCATTCTACTACTAAATCACTTTTTTGTTTACCAGGAATACATTCACAGAGTTGGAAGGACTGCCAGGGGTGATGGTGGTCGTGGTCACGCCCTTTTAATCCTAAGGCCGGAAGAACTTGGGTTCCTCCGCTACCTGAAACAGGCCAGAGTCCCTTTGAACGAATTTGAGTTTTCGTGGAACAAAGTGTCAGACATCCAAGCCCAGGTGAGTTTCATATCCATCAACTCAGTTTTTTGTTTATTATTCTGTGAATAATACACCTACGTATTCGCTCAGCAAAAAAATGTTACAGCACACCCTCAAAAAATTTTCTTTCACGTTTCAAGGGGCGTAGATTCCAAGAACGATGCAAAGTCCTTGTCACATGGGTTTATTATTCTATCGGACATACCTACAGAAATGTTGGCTGTTCATTTATTGTTTCTTTCATGTGCAATAATGAAATAGCTATTTCTGATAGGTTCCACTAATTTTGACCCCAAAAAACACAAATTACGCTATTTTTTCCAAATTATCTTTGATCATTGATACTGCAATTTAATTGTCTTGATTCACCTGTTGACACTTTTTATAGTGTTATTATACAAATTGATGGTGATTTCAGACAATTTCCCAGGTTTTTGACTCATAAAAAATGAATTTTGGGAGCTGAACCTTCGTTACAACCTCAATTCTTCTTTCTTTGGTAAAAATCGGCTTCATATTCTGTCTTCTCGCCCTAAAAACCATGGGAAACGATACCTCAAAAGCTCATTTTATTAAAATACCAAAAAAACTATTTTTACACCCATTTATCACCCATAACACCCCAGGGTATATTCCGATCGTGCTGCAAAGTTTGGGGAAATAATTAGGTTCCAAATGGAGCCTGTGTGCGAAGGAACACATTTTTTAGACCGAAAATAAAGTAGATATGCATGATACGGCAGACGGCCATTGCATTTTTTAAATCTACCCACCTTGAAACGTAAAAGAAAAATTTTCAGATGTATTATTCGCGGAATAATAAACCAAAATGCAATGTCCGTCCGCCGTATCATCCATATCTAATGAAATTAAGGTCTAAAAAAAATGGGTTCTTTCGCATACAGGCTCTGTTTGGGACCTAGTTGTGTCCCGAAACTTCGCAGCCCGATCGGAATATACCCAGCTGTGTTATGGGTGAAAAATAGGGGTTTTGGTGTTTTAGTAGCATGAGCTGATGAGGTATTGTTTTCCATGTTTTTAGGACGAGGATACCGAATATGAAATCGATTTTGACCAGAGTGGGAAATTAAGGTTCTAACGAAGTTTCAGCCTTAAATTTACGTTATATTTTGGTCTAAAACCGTCGTTCTTCCGCACAGTTTGGGTCCCCATTTGGAAACACATTTGGGTCCTAGTTGTGCTCTGAAGCTCGGCAGCCCGATCGGAATACACCCGGTTAGGGTCCCGGTTAGGGGGTAGGGAGTACAACCCGGTGTTAGGGGTGAAAAATGGGTGTAAAAATAGGATTTTTCGAGGATTTTTGAGGATTTAGTGCTCATGATCCCAAAATTCATTTTTTGTGAGTCAAAAACCTAGGAAATTTTCTGAAATCACCATAAACTTGTATAGTAACACTAGAATTAGTATCAACAGGTGAATCAAGGCAATTAAATGGCACTATCAATGGTCAGAGATAATTGTCGAAAATAGGAGCCTAATTCGTAGTTTTGGGGGCCAGAATTGGTGGATACCATTCAAAATAGCTATTTAAATTTTGCACATGAAAGAAACAATAAATGAACAGCCAACATTTCTGTAGGTATGTCGAGTAGAATTTACACATATGACAAGGACTTAGCAGCGTTTTTTTTTTTATTCACTTTCCATTTATGATATTGTTTGCATAGCAGTGCATTTCAAATTTCAGCTTGAGAAACTGGTCAAAACCAACTATGCTCTCCACATGTCTGCAAAAGAGGGGTTCAAGGCCTACGTCAGAGCGTATGATTCGCACCACCTGAAGGCCATTTTCGACATTGAGACTCTCAACTTGACGGCTGTCGCAAATTCTTTTGGATTCACTGTTCCACCTGCAGTCGATCTGAGTATCCTTTTTATTCGTATGAAAGTTGCATAATATATCTTTGTTCCATTCATTCTTCCTTGTGTACTGTTAATGCGTATGCAACATGGACCACCTACCCCGTAATATACGCAGGATAAAACGCGCTTTTTTCCTTGAAACACGAACATTTTATTTTAATATTGGATATTATCTTGATCTGTAACTGTCTTTATTACTTAACTATCTTACTTTTACCTGCACAATATGAATAGAGTAACATAAATTGTGAATAGGGGAACGAGGGGCACAATGAAACACTTTTTTTTGTTTTTATTTCCCCTGACTTGAATATCAAATCTACTGTAGTGTAAAAGGTACGGAAATACTTTCTAACATATCGGGAGTATATTTCATTAGTTTCCAGTTAGTTGTTTATCACGCAGCCATCACTAACAACAAAAAATGTATTGCTGTCGGAATTTTGTTCCATTGTGCCCCATATGTGGGGTGCCTTGAAACTGCTCATGGAGGGCAATGAAACAAATACACAAAAGGTGTTGGATGAGCTGCATTTTTTCAGAAAGCTATTTATTTTGAAATACCAAAAAAAAAAAATACAGGATCAGTTTTGACCAAAGAAACAGCTTCCTTCATATACTCAGCGAAAAAAGGCCTCTTCCGGGTTTTCTCACTCTGTTTCACACCATGCTAGAAAGAATGAACACAAAATGAAGAAATTCCTGTTACGATGATGATTATTATTTATAGCGACGAGACACAATGAAAAATCAGAGTAGGGCATCTTGAAACGTTTCGCTGAGCCCCATCTTCTATGTTTCACTCTGCCCTAGTCGCCATCTTCGCATATTTTTCATTCCCTGTTTGATTGTAAACAAGAGAACACAATGGAAACCATGCAGCTTATTCTACACAAAAAACTGATTCAGAACAACAATAGCATGCAATGAAAATCGTTGTTAGTTACGTCTTACGTGAAGAAAAAGGTTGCTTCAATGGTTTATGCCGTTGGGCGAAAAACACACTTTGTATGATGGCTGCCCAGAGAAGACTGGCATCGAGACAGAAAGACATTGGGTAGCACAGAAAGACAGGTTACTGTAGCACAGTCTTGTGTTAACTCCTCGAATTAAATACCTCACATATTTGAATTAGAGCTGTTGTTTCACTGAGCCCCACGTTCCCCTAGACCAAAATATACTTGGAACCCCCGTTTTGGGTTAGGATTTTTTCAATGAAGAGTACCCTTGACTTATACAGGTTGGATTCGGGTCAGTGTGAATTTTTTTTTTTTAATGAAACTACATTGAAAATTAAATAGAATGCCGCCAAGTAGTGTGCTATCTCTATCCGGTAAAGTTATTTTATTTATTTATTTTTCAAAATAATTGGACCTTACAGGTACCGTTAAATCGCGTTTTCTCCACTTCTGCCTCATTTATTCACATTTTTATCCGTTTTTCGAAAAGAGCGAGGAATATATCCTATAGTACTACCCTTTTTTGTTTCTTTGTGACCTGCTTAAATGTCATTTGTAACGGCAAATGTGAAATTTATCAGAAACCTTTAATTTTCTGAATAACTCAAAATCCTGGCCATTGAACTCTACAAATCAACACTGATCCGTTCACACTTGATCAAACAGTTATTATGAGTAAACGACTCGATATCCCTGTTTTACTAATAGTCAACTTTTTGCTGTGGCTGAGTTGATGCGCGGGAATACGCAGAATTTTATTTTGTGTGCGGCGTTTGTAATGGGATTTGCTGATGTAGCCTCGTGAACGCTGTGTGACTGGGACATCGCCTATCAGGGTACCGAGTTCGATACTCCCGTTGGGCTGCCAGAGCAGAGCGTTTCTATTACAAACGCAGTGTATAGCTCTCTGATAAATAGCTACCTATTCATGGTAGGGGAGTGCGGTTGGTCTCAAAATTCTTAGAATGGAACTCATAGAGTGCAATTGAAAACCGCGGCCGAAAAACAGTCTGTTACTTTTTTAGTGTCAATATCCTCTGTTGATTGTGAAGATAAAAACCTCAAATTTACCACATGATGATGAACGTCATGACGACGATGGTAGTGGTGAAAACTAGTGATGTCCCATCAGTTCACTCAGTTCTGAGATGCGTTCTTTGGGACAAGTTCACCAGTTCAACGAGTCCCTAGCCCTAATTCTGATGATCCCGACCTAAAAATCACGAAAACCGGGTTTTGATAGGTTTGATTCAATAAAAAGTTATACAAATTTAATAGTTTAATAATATATATTTTCATACAAAATCATAATGGTTTTGAAAATCCATCACAATCAAAATGTCGCAGATTTCGCTGTAATCTAATAAGTAAGAAGCCCTGCTGACAATCAGCACCGAGTGTGAAGGGAGGGGTCGATGAACGGATGAACTGGTGGGAGTTGGGAGTGGAACACGAGGGGTTAGGAACACGGGTGAGGAGGAAGAACGGGTGAACTGAGGAGTTGTGAAAATGGTGGACCGGCGAGCGGGGAAGGGAAGAACGATGGGAACGGCAAGGGGGGAAGGGAAAGAAAGGTACGAACGTAGGGTTGGTGAAGAGAGGAGTTGATGAACGGATGAACTGTTGGGGCTGATATGAGGAGTTGTGAAAATGGAGAGAGGTTAGGATCGCCCGTTCAATGAGAACGTCAACTCTTTGGTCATCCGTTCAGTTCGGATACGTTCAGCTGAAAGACCCGTTCCGTTCGGATCCGTTCAGTGCTAAACACCACATCCCTGGTGAAAACTGCGTTTGCGATTGCAATGAAAAACGGTCCATCTATCTATAAATGGATTATTCTGTTCGAATCACGGAAAAACGGTTTGACGGATTTTATGAGGTTTTTTGCATAATGCTCGGAGTTGGCCGGGGAAGGTTCATAGCCGGTCTTATCCATTCCGGATTTCCTATTTCTTTGTAAAGTCGCCGTCGCTACCAACGGCATCTTGGTAAAATTATTCAGTAGATGGGTCATTGTGTTTTTGTAAACTGAAGGTTTTTCCCGCCAATTAATTTAATTACGCTTGCTTTCTCCCCCTGAAGCTTAATATTTATATAATCAAGCAAAGCACTCAAGCGTCGCGCTGGCCAGTTACCGTTGTTTGATTTTTTTATGGCGAAAAAAGTTTGTTACGTCAGAGCCACTGGTCCTCCGATCATATGGTTTTGCGAACGTTTTTTTAAGCTCTCCTGTAACATATCAGTAATGTAGCATAGACTGTTTTTCGGCCGCGGTCTTAATGGAACCTAATATTTCACGAGTTCGTAGAATGAACCCTAAATTCAAAATTTAATTATAAGTAATGGGTACCCCTCATTATTTTGTCCCCCGCCCCACCCCCTTCAAATCCTAGATCCCTTCTAATTCTACGCAAATTTATTCCATTTCTTCTGGGTTTGAGGGTGGGAGATATAAAGTCGGCTTCTTCCATATCTTGGTTTATTTCTCCCATATTTTGGTTTATTATTTTCAATAATAAACCTTTGGAATCGAGCATGAAAGGTGAACCCCCCTCCCCCTCCCTTAAAATTTGATGATTTCCGTTTCAAGGTTGTAGAATTCGAAAATGGAAGAAAAACATTTCTGTCCGTACGCCGTACCTACTTAGCACTTTTCTTGGTTGCCATGAACCAAAATTGATGAAATTTGGTTTGTAGGTCCCATTTGGGATCTAGTTGGTCCGCGAAGCTCGGCGTTACTGAGAAAATGGGGGTTGACATTTTCAAAACGCCGTTGCTCGACAACTTTCAATAGAAGGTTTTTAAATTGATCTCAGACTAAAGAATTGTTTGAGTCCAGCCGGAGCATTGTCCGACCAGCCGTTCGTGTGCGCCGAAAAGCTCATCATCAACATAATCGTGAATCATGATTACGGATCGTTGTATGAAGTCGAGTTGGTTGTTCTGTGATATTATTTCATTTGAAAAATGATGGCTCTTTTGGATTTTGTTAATAGGTACTTTTGCAACTTGAACAAACGTAATGCTTAATGAATTACAACTAGTTAATTATTGAGTCCCGCGCATTTTTTGGAAACTGTAATTCCCGGGCCAGCTCCGGTACTCGATTTAGGACTTTCCTGTGGGGGGGGGGGGGGGGGGGGCTCGAAAGTACTGACCAAAGAAAACAGCGATCTACGCAGAAGGAGCATCTATACAGGTAAATAATAAACCGTTGCGTAATGATTCGCAGCGTGTTTTTATTCGGTACTCCACCTAGTTTCCCTATTAGCCCTTCTCAGGGAGTTATGGATAATAATTTTGCTAGGATACTGTGGCTGGTTTCATTATTGTCAGGTAGGTATTCTCCACTCTTCTACACAGCTACTTGGTTATACATCCTTTCTGTTCTTGTACTAGGGGTTTGTTTCAGATTTCCATTATGTCGTAAATTTCCTTCTTCTTCAGTGGTGGAAATGAAGGAAATGGGAACTAGACCTGTACTAAATTTACCAACCTCGACCCCAGAAGAAACGACCCACAGGCTACCACTAATATAATTTATTCCATGTGTGACACCTACTTAATTTCCTTAACCATCCTCCACAGAAGTGTCAACCAGCAAAGATAGTCGACCTCGCAAACGGAAAGGAGGTGGAGGTTATGGAGCCTTCAATAAAATAAATTCCTCATCCAAAAGACCGTTACCTAGATTTACCCAACGGTAAAACGAAGTATGGAGGTGTCTGCGTACCTATCACAGTTCATGTTTTTTCTGTCCTTGTAAATTCCAAGATAGTTGGAAATAAATGCTATTATAACTAGAGATTTATGTACATCATTGTTTTTAGTGCCCATATATGCATTCTTTTATTATTTGTTCAAGGCCAAAATAATCTTTTTTGAAAGTAAAATATTCTTTTTTGAAATCACAATGAAAATAAGATTTTACGAATCTACTGAGGATTGATATCATTTCAGTGCTGTGCCACCAGAACCGTAAGTGGAAAAACGTGCTTTTACAAGGATACACGATAAAGAAGACACAGTTTTCTGTTTTTTTATTCGAGTTTTTATTGAGTAGTAAGTGGAAAATGTAACATTATTTGATATACAAGATTAAATATATCCATACAACAATCGGCTTTGAGAGGATACTACTTACTACATAAAATGGCTAACTTTTTTCGAGATTCTCTAACTTGAAATGCCTTCTTTTGTCAGTCAAGACATTTTTCAACCTAGAAAAGGGTCGTTGTACTTCACACGTAACAATAGGCAGGAATTTCAGAGCTGCTACATCGTTGGGATCCGTGAATTCTATTTCTGGAACTATCTCTCCTTTCAGAATTCGGGCCACCTGCTGCTGTACAGTCGTCCAACCCGGGTTTCGTTTTTCCTCAGTCGTTCCCCAGTGGATCCTTCCCAAAATTTACTGCCCTCAATAAATTTTTCCGTCTTAGCCACAGAATCGGTCAGTCGAATTCCTTCACTTTCAAGAGCAGTAATTAAATCGGGTAGGCTACTGAGATTTGGTTTCACATAAGCAAGATGTTGGGTCACAGTAGTATTTTGGACAGCAGCATTTGCTTTCGGGATGGCCTTGTTTTCTGATTCATCAAACAACTCTCAATTTTTTGTGGTGCTCAGCGTAGTACTTGGCCGCCAAGTACTACGCCCCCATCTCCAAGTGCCCCATCTCTTAATTATTGGTTCAGGAGGTAGGGGGAGATCAGGATAGGTACTTTCGAGGAGGATTAGCTGCCTTCATTCCGAGAATAAAATACCCTTCCTACCTGGATGGGTTTTTACAGTGAAAGGGAAATACGTCAACGCTGGTCTTCCCTAATTGCCACTTGTGACCTGAGAGGTCGTTGTACTTGTTGAATGTTTTTTTGTTCTTTGAAAACAAACAAATATTCAAAATATTATTTTTGACCTCAAATATGCTGAAATATTCTAAATTAAATTACGTTTATATATTGTTGCAAATCGTTTATAACCACTTGAAACGGATTCCTATGAACGTATGAAGTCTTAGGATTAGATATGCAAAAGCATGTAAATCCGTACTCTAATTATAACTAGGTATACCTACTTATCAATTGGAGTTCACTCTGAATCTTCCTTAGAAGTTAATTACTTTACTAGGTGGGTTACCTTTTACAGCTTGGCGCCAGGAGCTTCGTGTCTCTGTCCTTCGCCAAGGTTCTGTCTTAGCATAAACACTGACGCTATCCTTCAAGGCACTTAGCGTCCCTTCATTTGCTGACTCGGGAGACGGAGTGATTTTTGTTGTGTTTGTCTCAGATGGCGACTGCAAGTACAGTAGAGCCCCGATCATCCGAGCTAATGTGGACCAGAGGACCCTCGGATAACCAGAAACTCGGATAACACGGGCAGACAGAGCGGCGAACGAGAGCGTCCCGTGCCGCCATTGAAATCAATGATAGCGTGTGCGTTTTGGGCCGCTGGTCTGTGTTACGGGCGTTACAAAGACATTTTGGGGTTGATACAGTAATAAATAAAGACGTAAAATTGAATTAACATATTACTATTACATATGTACGGTACTGTACAGAGTACAAACACTGTCGCCGGGCGCCCGGCATCCATACGCGCCATCTTAAATATTTTTTTTTGCGCCTCGGTTAAACCGGAACTCGGTTAGTCGGGGCTCGGATAACCGGGGTCCTACTGTACTCCTTTGTCCCATAATTCATCGATCAACGCTATGCGTTATGGTTCTATTTCAGTTTTTCCTGGATTTACTGCATCTGAGGCAAATTTGTCGTGATTTGCTACATAACAAACTAAACAAGAATTTGAAAAATAGATTTTCGGCAACCTTTAATATTTTTTCCTTGCTGTAGGTAGGTATGGCATTCACTACTGCTTCTATGAAGGCTACAGCAACCAGTAGATAACATTATGCACAAAACGTGACTTTCTATAATCACCTAGTTAATCATTACCTACCGTTTTATACCAAATTACTGTGTATTTCAGTCATTTTGCTTCAATTAAACACTGAGCTATAGCTGTTGGGGACAGCTGGGTTCGCATTGATGCGTAATCGACATAAAGCTTGTAAAACGCAAACGTGTAGTTGAATTTGATTGGCTGATCAGGTTTATGCACTTCACGGATCTGTGCATGGGGTTCTGAGCAGGCGGAGGCTGGAACACTGGCTGCATCTCGACTACACGCTTCACATCTGTAACTGGTGTAGTCCATGTGAACGGTTTGAAGTGTTTACGCATTTTACGGCCTTGAATTGATCTTTCAAAATAAACTTGAATAAACCAGAGTAACTACTCTCCATGGATACTAATCCTACTGTCCATGCCAACCTCAATCTATGGGTAGGAAACCTCAACAATGAGTTCCATGTTATGTTGTTTACTGCATTCAATCTCTAACAGTTCCACTGAGTCAAAAACCAACCTTCCGCCTGTGTTCCATCAGCGGATCTTGGTAACGACCTGTTTGTTTTGTAAGCACCTCTGGTTGCCTCATTTGAATTTGGTGGACTTGAGCTGAAGATTGAACAGCCACCTTGTTACCACCCCGCCACCAGAGTTAATTTAGAGTGGAGTGGAAGTGAGGGACCACAGTGGCTCGCCGTCTTCCCCGGAGATGATCCGGCATGACATGATCATGCTTTTCCTCCCAGTACCCTTGAGTTCTGACTGAGAAAGTTGGTGAACCCCGTATTTGGAAAAGCTTGGGCAGTATAGTTCATGGGCATTACCTGAATTGACCATAGAGAGATAGCACAGACACCCTGACAGGAGTCGTACTGTTGGCAGGAACAGACCACCCTGCTTCAAGCAAGGATGTTGAGAGCTCACCCTACACCAAGAAAGTTCGCCTCAAGCAGCAACTGAACTTACTCGTAGATAGCACCCCGAGAGGACAGCACAGAGCTACTGACACATTCGTTGGAGTTCTTAAATTATACTGTAATACTCCCGGAGTAATGACTGTAATAACCCCAACGTAATTATTCAACTTTCTCCAATTTTATTGCACAACGCAAACACAACCAGAACCATAACACAACAACCACATTTTCGGGAAAACACACCCACGTAACTACACAAACACCTGTAACTTTTAGTGGGTTTACCACACTACCCCCCTTTTCCTTCCTTGAATAGCCCGACCCCGGGCTTGACGTCCGCTGGTGCCAGTCTATTGGCATGGATGAGGCGACGTTTCCTCCCCAACTGCACCAGGAACAGCACGTCACTCCTTTTCTTTGCCACCACCCAGGGCCCCGTCCACTGCGGCTGGAGCTTCGGGCAGCGACCCCTCACCCGCTTCGGGTCGTGGACCCACACCCAATCCCCTACGGCAAAGGGAGGCACTTTCGCTCGCCGGTCGTAGCTTTCCTTTTGTGCTCTCATCTTGATTCCCGCATTTCCTTGGGCAAACTCCCGAACCCTCTCCAAGTGGCCACGGAGCTCAAGGCCGTAGGATGTAGTCGGCAACGGTGGTTCTGTAGCCGGAGGTCGCACCAGGGAGTCAGGAAGGTGCAGGTCTCTACCAAACAGGAGCTGCGCGGGCGAGAATCCAGTCGTAGAGTGGGGTGCTGAGCGGTAGGCCAATAAAAACAGTGGCAGCTTCTCGTCCCAGTCAGTCTGCTCTTCCTTGACAAACATTGCCAGAAACTTTGTGATTGACGGGTTCATGCGTTCCACCATTCCATTCGACTGAGGGTGCAGCGGCGTTGTCCTTGTCTTCCGGGCTCCCAGGATAGTGGTGACTTCCTCAATCAACTTCGCTTCAAAGTTTCTGGCCTGGTCCGTATGTATTTCCCAAGGCACCCCATTGCGACTGAAGATTTGTTCAACCAGGGCCGTTGCCACCGTCTGAGCCTCCTGATTTGGAATTGCTACCGCTTCGGGCCATTTAGTAAAATAATCCACTGACACCAAGACAAAACGGTTGCCCCTCTTTGATAGTGGGAATGGGCCCAAAATGTCCAAGCCCATTCTGTCAAATGGGCCCCCCACAACAGACTGCTGCAGCGGTGCTGGCTGGCGCTTGCTCGGCCCTTTCACTTTGTGGCACTCAACGCAAGTGTTACACCAAGCCTTAACATCATGTGCCATACCAGGCCAAAAATAGGACAATCTAATTTTAGCAAGGGTTTTCCAGTAACCAAAATGTCCTCCGGCAGGGCTAGTATGGCACTGGGTCAACACTTTATCCACATCCGCTGAGGGCACAACCCACTGCAAGTGATGCCCTCCCCCAACGTTTTCCCACTTGTGGAATAATTGCTCACCTCGTACTACGAGTGAGTCCCACCGAGCGATCAATTGGCGAATACTTGGGCTCAGGGCCGTTGTCAACTCTGGCTTCTCCCCGGCTTCCAGCTTGGCAATTATCCACTGAATTCCGCCATCCTTTGCCTGTAACGGCTCCGCATTCAGAGGGCAGAACTGCAGCAGGTTAACTTCATCTGCCTGCTCCCGTTTTTCACAGTACCTGCAATGTCCTGAGCATGGGCGCCTTGATAATCCATCCGCATTGCCTCGCCTCTTTCCCGCTCTGTGAATGATTGCGAAATTATAGGTCTGCAGGGATTCCAACCACCTAGCTAGCTGCCCTTCTGGCTTTCGAATGGTTGTCATCCAAGTAAGTGCAGCATGATCAGTCCTCAGGGTGAAGCGCGATCCATAGAGGTACTGGTGGAAATGTTCTACACCTCGAACAACCGCTAGTAGCTCCCGCCTCGTTGCACAATAGTTTTGCTCTGCCTTACTCAATACTCTGCTGAAATAGGCTACCACTCGCTCATGCCCGTCGACCTCCTGCGAGAGAACTGCTCCGATGGCATGAGCACTCGCATCACAATCAAGTACAAAAGGCTTGTTGAGGTCGGGGTAGATGAGAATGGGTGCGGTTATCATAGCTGTCTTTAACCGTGCAAAGCTACTTTCACAGGCGCTTGACCAAACAAAAGGGGTGTAAGACTCCGTTAGCCGATGGAGGGGTCGCGCAATACCTGAGAAACCCTTCACAAACCGTCGATAGTAAGAACACATTCCCAGGAATGCACGAACTTGCCTCTTGTTCTCAGGGGTTGGCCATTGCTCTACTGCTTCGGTTTTCTTTGGGTCGGTGCTGATTCCACTGCTCGAGATAATGTGCCCAAGGTACTTAGTTTTCCTCATGAAAAATGCACACTTATCCGGTCGTACTTGCAGTCCTGCATTAGCTAATCGGTCCAATACCTTGTCAAGCTTCATCAAGACTGACGAGAAATCTGGCCCATAGACAATGATGTCATCGAGATAGACTAAGGCCAGCTCTGACGGGATGACCGCCTCCATTAGTCTCTGGAACGTAGCTGGGGCATTACAAAGCCCAAAGGGTAAAACTTTAAATTGCCACAGCCCCTTCTGGTACAACGTGAAGGCCGTCTTTTCCTTGTCCTGGTCCTTCAGAGCGTTATCTCCCAGGGCACAAACTTTAGGAATCGTCTTTAACCTTACTCAGGGGTAACAGTGCACAGCTTTTTTGCCGCGTTTTGTCTTTTTTTTTAACGCGTCATGTGTCGTCGGTCCTCGCCATCGCCAGCGTCTTTCAAAGTTACTCCAAGCGTCTTTCAAAGAATTTGCTAGATTGTTGCGATATCAACTTAGGATAAAAAAGTGAGTATACCTACCTATGCTATGGAATGGAATGGATTTCACGTTGTGCTAAGTTAAGTGACGTTACTTTTTAATTCACTCCTACCCCCACCACTTCTGTCAAACCGGACTTATTGGTTAGCATCCAAAGGCTGCTCGCCTTAGATGTGGTCAAAAGATATGGCCGTTCCCTAATGAACTTATCTCTTAGGAACTCTCTACTATCCCTTCGGAAAATTTGAAAATATAAAAGCTCTTACACCTTTCCCATAATACCGCTGTTTCGATCCTCACTGACCGGCCTATTTACTAGGCCAAAGAGACATCTCTTTTGGCAGAAGAGATTTTTATAGTAGTTGGGTTCAGTAACTTTTAAAGGGAGTTGGCGGCCATCTTGGCATTTTCCCCATCTCATTTGTTTGATAGCGATCGATCATCAGCTACCATATCTGTCATTTTGATGCGTTTTTTCATCTCTTAAAGGTAACTCGATTGTTCATTAAAAATATATACATCTAGATTCATGAGTAAAAACGTCCGAGTAGGTAAGGGTTGAGATCAGTAAAACAGACGAACCTGGGAGACACTAGAAGAGACTTTCTATGGAGATCTCCAAAATAGATAATCTATTTTCACTATCTCTTTTAGTGAAGAGATTACAATACACAATAGAGATTATTCAATTTAGGTCACTGATTTTTTAAATGCCTCATGCTGCTTTTTCAAGAGGTTTTAGGATGAAATAAAGAAGTGCATACACCCGTTTCGATTCACAGATATTATTTATATAGGTGACACTTAGCCAATGAAATTTTACATTCGTTTTCTATATACACTTATAATTTATCACTTCAGGGTAACACTGCACAGCAAATGTGCATTTTGTATATATTATAACTGGTTACTTGAAAAAATTACATGAAAAGGTTATGTACAAAGTCAAAACTAAAAGGCCTCTAAAAAACTGATCAACATTTAAATGACTCACGAATACCGAAATCAACTATTTATAGAATTTACAACAGTTTAGTTTTATTATATAATTTGGCAGGTACAACAAAAAGTGAGATCTATATGTACATAAATACATAAGGTATGCCAACAGACGAATAATCTAACGACACTCAAATTTTACAAAACGTGTAAAAAAGGAAGGAAGTAAAATGTACAACTTTTTACAAGAATTAAAAAGGTGGTGATGAGGGGAATTACGGTGGGGAGGGGGAGTTGGAGCGCCGTGAACGGCGATGGCGCCTGTGCAAGGGGGAGGGCGAGCGAGAATGAACACGTTTCCGCCGTTCAAGTTCTCTCGCTTTCCGTTGTTCGAATTTCCTGATTTCTTCGTCCCATTCATTTTGGATCGCTCTGGAGTTTGGTGGTTGGTTCCTGGAGCGACTCTGGTGGCTGTCACTTTGAGAGTTTCCCCGGCGGAAGTTACCACTTTGTCTCCTCCCACTGTGCCGATGGTTTTGGTTGGGCGGCCCGCGGTGGTCCTGCCACCCTGGACCCCTGGATTCGTGATCACGATGGACAGGGCCTCGAGGGCCATCGAAGGGGTCCATTGGCGGTGGTGGCCCGTGAGGTGAATCCACGTAGTGCATGGGTCGGTTCATGGGCTGTGGAGGCAATGGTATATGGGATGGGAAAGGTCCTCTTATAACTGGTGGTCCGCCCATCGGTGGTCCTCCCATACCTGGTGGCGGTCCGACCATTGGGGGACCTCCTACTGGTGGTCCACCCATTGGGGGACCTACTACTGGTGGTCCACCCATTGGGGGACCTACTACTGGTGGTCCACCCAATGGGGGACCTGCTATTGGTGGTCCCCCCATCGGTGATACTCCCATACCTGGTGGTGGTCCACCCATTGGAGGTCCTCCTCCTATTGGTGGTCCTCCCATGACTGGCAGTGGACCTGCAATCCCAGGAGGTGGTCCACCTATCCCTGGAGGCATTCCTGGTGGTCCCTGTAAAGCATCCATGGTAATATGAGCCAAATACATTAATGATCTCCAGATATGTCATTTGGATATGAGCAGATTAGTGTATAACAAACAACTGTACTTGATGGGGAACTATAGATACCATACTACTGACAGTTTTTGACAACACTATCACTATCGGACAAACGAAAAATAATTAAAAAATTAGCAGAAAATTAAAATCTGTCAAAATTGTCAAAATCCGTCAAAATCAAATTCAGAATTTTCCAAATCAATTTTTAAAAATTGAGGAAAAATGATAAAATGGAGTAAATTAATATAAGAAATGATAGGTAATACTCCTATATTTTTCTTCAAAACCCACATACCTAGGTAAGGGTAGAGCAAATGAAAAAAATAAGATGGGTAACTTCAATACAAATGATTCGTTTTTGAAATAAGTATTTGGAAAATTCCTGAGGTACCTACATCCTTAAAAACGGACAAACTACCGCAGATGTTACAGATTAAATGATAGGAATAATTTCGAGAACATCCAGCTAAGCTCAATCTGGTAACTGAATAAAATTTATACTGGAACAATTTTTTCCAGAGGAAATGTACCAGTGGGTCCGCTGACCAGGTGCCTCACGCAGTTTTGAAAATAGGCTCAAATTCTGCTTGTGTAATGTACTCAACTCTTTGTATCCATACGTATGCTCAATAATAGATAATTAGCATGGAACATGCTTTAGCCTTGGACAACCGAAAAATGTCACGCGGAAGTGTCACGAAATTTTAACGATGATTTTCACGTACAACCGAGTAGTTGCTAGGGAAATGAAACTTCTTTCATTTTCATCGGACAAAAATTGTTTTCCATTCGTTGGAAAGCTCTTGATTTATCACGAATTTATTTCGTATTTGTTCTAGGTATTTATTTCGTAGTTTCATACTATAACTATATAAACGGATGTTATAAATGGATAGTAAACAATGACGCTTGTCTGGTTGTCACTTGGTTGTATCCTGGTGACGAAGTGAAATCATAACAGTGCGGCTACAGAAGCATGTTTTTAAGCAGTAAAAGTAAACTACAAACAGAAAAAAAAAGCGCGGCTAAAGCATGTTCCATGTTTCTTGAATTTTAGCCGTAGGCTCTAAGCAGTAAGCATCCGGGGGTCCAGGGGGCTTGCCCACTGGCGAGGCGCGCAGCGCCGAGTTTCCATGCTCGATTCCAAAGGCTCATTATTGAAAATAATAAACCAAAAATTGATTAAATTCGGGTTATAGGTTCCGTTCGGGGTCTAGTAGGTCCTCGAAGCTCGGCGTTACTGTCAGTCATCTCTAAGGGGTTAAAAATAGGGGTTGAAATTTTTTTGTAACGTTTTAAGGCTAAATGTTCATCAATCGCTGTAAGGATGATTGATAGAGCTTAGAAAGTTATTCCATTAGATTTAGCGTGCTGGAAAACATGAAAACCTATACCAAACACACTTTTCTGACAGACAGCACCTCTAGTGCCAGTGCAGCGCTGTTCCCAGGCACCAAAAACTATATACCAAAATAATTTTTTCTGAGGCCTAAACAAATTTTTCTGCCAGAGAGCACCACTGGTTCCATCGCGACGCCGTTCCTTCGCACTATGGTGGCACCAAAAACTACAGCGAATTCTGGGGCTTAAAGAGTATAACCTCAAAATTTCACGTCAAAATACCCAAAACTGCGGCTTGTAGCGCGGTACAGACCTACATACATAAATGTATATTATATAGGTAGTCACCCACAAACGTCTTAGGCCCGGTTCAAAAAAAATCTGTAACCATGATAGTTACCTAACCCTGGGGCTACTTTCGATTTTTCGGCAACCCTGGGGTTCGCAGCAGGAGCGTTCAAAAAAGTTTTCTGAGGTAAGGTTACCTTGATAGAATCGATTATTTGGGTAACCCTGGTAACTTCAAATTTAGGCATGGATACTACACGAGAAATCCACGTCGAACCGCCCATGGACGCTATAAATCCATGAAGTTTGATTCATGGATAATACAGTTCCATGGAATATCGGCGTATAAAGCAACTTTTAGGCAACACTGTTGCCCATTCTAACCTAGATCCCGTGACTTCATCCTAGCATGATATTTAATAAATCCGTACTCTTCAAGTGCGGTAGTAATCGATCCTAGCAACAAAAATATTGCCTTTACTAAAAATACTTTCTATGTTTTTTAATTGAGTGATTTGTAGCAACTCCTAGGTGTACGTTCATTCGGCGTTGCACCTGTTTGATGGAAATTTAAACGGGGTAAACAAGGATAATGTGGGGTAAATCACACAGACGTGTTAGGAACAAGGATACCTATAATTTCTATTCACTACGTAATGGTTCAAAATATGCGATGAATCTTGAACGAGTCTTCACGCCCTTCAACCCTGCCACGTTCCCCAGGGTTATTAAACATAGTTTCATCCAAGAGATGCTGAGTACCGTCGTCAACATCAGGTAGTGTTATTCCTTTAAAATGATTGCGATGTTGTGGAGAACTGCCTGCGTTCTGCCGTAGATATTTGAGGGCGTATTTCTTCGAGAACAAACGCGACTCCTTCCTTCGACAACCTGAAGCGATCGAAAAATTCCTTCTCACTCCAGGCATCGAAGTTGGGATGTCTCGCTCTGATCCTATATCTTCTCGGTTCTACGACTAGCCCTAGTTCGACGAAGACGTCATCATCCTCATCGCTCGCATAATAGTTATAACGGTTCATTATTACCACAACAATGCAAAATAGGACGGGATCTGAATGGTGCAGCGCATATAGGAAAACCAAAAACAATGAGCAGCCAGCCATCTTCGTTTTGAGAGTAACCATGGTAAACTTCTTGTAACCCCTCGAATAGCTGGGGTTACATACCCATGGTAAAGTTTTCGATTCATCGCACTAATGATCGATTACTGAATTTTTTTGAACGCCACTTTCGTTACCATGGTTGGGAAACCTTAAGGTAAACATTAACCCCAGGGTTACACTCTTTTTTGAACCGGGCCTTAGGAGTCAAAATACTCACTGACGTTCGGCAAAAATAGGCAGGAATAGGTAAAAGTATTAGGACAATCAAGAATGAGACTAGCTTAAATTGTAAAAAAGTGACGTGATAAAACGAAGACTGAGGTGAACTGACATTATATTATTATTGTCTACAAATTGTAGCTACATGTAGCTAGGCACTAGGAAATGGAGAGGCAGAAAACTATCGTCAATAGTATCGATCGATACTACCGAAACTATCCATAGTTCCTTATCACTAGACTCAGTGTAGGGGGCATCAGCTAACTAATTTATTAGCAAGCTAAAATTTCAAGTAATAGCTAAATTAGCATTTAGCTATTTTTTTTAGCTACAACTAAATTAGCTATTAGCTGTGGAGGGACAGCTACATTTTACACCTAAAAGCTTATAGCTTTAGCTGCAGCTGTCAGCTGTCAGCTAACTTTTCTTAAAAAATCATATCCTCACAAACAGCTAATAGGTACCAGTTGTAGTTTTAGCTAATGAGTAAATTAGCTTTAAAACGTTTTTTGATCAAATTTAATAGTTTTGATTATTTTACAATTTTGAACAATTTCTGACTTTTTTGACCGTCCAATAAATTTTCTCTGGTAAAAAGTGAATTTGACATATACATGCAATACTGTGTTGGCCACCCCTGAGTTCTTGGTAGATTTTTGGATTACCATATCTTTTAAAATTTAGCTCCCTCAGATATGCTGCTTTACTGTTAGATACCTATGTTTTTTCACACTTTACCAACAATTTTCGTTTTCCAAAATGGTGCTATTATTATTATTATTCATATTGTAGTAATGCGTATGCGGTGACTAAAAATTATACACTGATTCAATCTGACTCCAAAAGATTTATTGTTAACGGAACCCAATAACACGGAATACTGAAAAATGGAAGAACTGGTTTGGGTGAAAATCGGAAGAATCGGTCAATTGGGATGTTTAGAAGAATTTGAACAAAAAAGAAAATATCGGCCGCCACCAAAATTCAATACTCTCGGAACTCATTTTTGGTAACATAATTATGATCGAAACGAAAATTTTGAAACTAGAAACGAACTGTAGTGTCGCTACAATATATTAATGAAAAATAATATCAGCACATAACAGAAGTATTTCTCATAGGGATTACCCGAGAAAATTCACTGGACTTGATTTAAAAAAAAAAAACCAGAAATTATTCAAAACAGTGAAAATGCTAATTAGCTACTAGCTGTTTGTGAAGACGAATACTCTATTACGAAAAATGTTAAGAAAAGGATTTTTTTAAAAGAAAAAGTTAGTTTAAGAAAAGGTCAAGTTTAAAAAAAGGTTAAGTTTAAAAAGATAAAGTTAAGGTTAAAACGCTGGAAATTATTACACAAAGGTTTATCATTCACCTGTATAGATGCTCCTTCTGCGTAGATCACGGTTTTCTGTGGTCAATACCCTCAAGCTCCCCCCCGGAAAGCCCTAAATCAAGGACTAGAGCCGGGCTCCGGAATTAAAGTTTCCTACAAATGCGCGGGATTCAATAACTCAATCATTAACTATTTGTAGTTATTCATGAAGCATAAGCAAAAAATAAACTGTAGTGTAATAATTTACCTGTATAGGTGCCCCTCTACGGAGATAGTATAATGAACCGTTGTGTAATAATTTGCCCATCATTAATACTTCAACGGTTAATCAAGTTGCAAAAGTACCTATCAACAAAATCCAGGCCGTTCTAGGTAGATGAACAGTTGTGTAATAATTTACCGTTGTGTAATAATTTACCGTTATGAAATAATTTACCGATGTTTAATAATATTTACTGTTGTGTAATAATTTACCTTTGCGTCATAATTTTTACCCATCAATAATACTTCAACATTTGTTCAAGTTTCAAAAGTACCTACCAAAACATCCAATAGATCCATCATTTTTCAAATGAAATAATATCGCAGAACAACCAACTCGACTTCATACAGCCATAGCCATTGGTGATTATAATCAGGCGCTCTCTAGTGATATCTGGGCGGATTTATACAGTTTGATTCACGATCGTGTTGACAAAGCTTTTTGGGGCAAACGAACGGCTGGTCGTACAATGCTCCGGGCGGTCTCAAAAATTCTCTAGTTCAAGATCAATTTAATAACGTTAAAAAAACCATACCCTTCTATCGAACGTTTTCGAGCTACGGCGTTCTGAAATTTTCAACCCCTATTTTTAACCCCTTAGAGATGACTGACAGTAACGCCGAGCTTCGAGGACCTACTAGACCCCGAACGGAACCTATAACCCGAATTTAATCAATTTTTGGTTTATTATTTTCAATAATGAACCTTTGGAATCGAGCATGGAAACTCGGCGGGATGCTTACTGCTTAGAGCCTACGGCTAAAATTCAAGAAACATGGAACATGCTTTAGCCGCGCTTTTTATTCTGTTTGTAGTTTACTTTTACTGCTTAAAAACATGCTTGAAACGTAAACCATCAAATTTTAAGGGGGGGTCTAATTTTTTTTCATGCTCGATTCCAAAGGTTCATTATTGAAAATAATAAACCAAAATTTAAAGTTAATTAAAGTTAAGTTTAAAAAGTTAAGAAAAAGTTAGTTTAAGAAAAGGATTGTTTAATAAAAAGTTAGCTGTTAGCTACAGCTAAAGCTAATAGCTGCTACCAACATCTGATTTTTTATAGCTAAAGGTATTAGCTGTGCATTTCAACTAACAGCTAATTTAGCTGTAAAATTTAGCAGTCCCTCAACAGCTAATAGCTAAAAATTTAGTTGTTAAGCTACATTTCAGCTAATTTAGCTGTAGTTTTTGGCCGTTAGCTATAGCTAATTTTTGCCCATCACTGACTAGACTGTACGAAAGATTCCGAATTCAGCCAAATACACGACAACTCACCTTGGGAGGATAAGGGCCCATGACAGGGCCCATCGGCGGGTACGGAGGTAGAGGCGGCTGCACGTTGTAATGACTAGGCTGGTGCATGCTGGGGGAATCCATCTGTGGCGGCGGGACGCTGGGAGCGGTCTCCCTGATCTGGGGCGTAGCTGGCACGAGAGCCTCCATCTCAGCGACTTTCCTCGCGATGTCCAAGTCAGACATCTGC
This sequence comes from Leptopterna dolabrata, assembly GCA_954871275.1. Classification (NCBI taxonomy): domain Eukaryota; kingdom Metazoa; phylum Arthropoda; class Insecta; order Hemiptera; family Miridae; genus Leptopterna; species Leptopterna dolabrata. The sequence continues at coordinate 13,763,769 of OX940976.1, forward strand.
CCGAGGGACTTCGGTTTCAGCGGCCTCTGGCGAGGATCTCGAAGCTTGTGCCGCGACGAGTCGGAAGCTAATGAACCAGATTTCTCACTCTCGTCATCCTCACTCTCCTCCTGGAAGAAAACAAGCAATCAACGATAACAAAACAAGAAACAACTAAATGCATTTTTTTAAACATTTTAATTAAAAACCACGTTTATAAAGCGGACCAGCAAGTATAAAATAATTTCTTGTCTTGTAAGATTTGAAACTTAAGTTCCGGTGAGGTGTGCCAAACAGTACTTCCATGATGTTCCTAATAACAGCATGGATCAAGTTTGGTGGCAGGGTCTGCCCATTTCGGCCAAAATCCCTAAACTTGCACAGAAATCTCACTTTCCACTTTTCGACACCACTCCTTCGTCATTTAGCTTGTAAAATACAGCTAATGTTTGAGTCATTGACATATTTTTTGCTGTCAATTAGCCAAATCAAATGCGATCGAACCCAAAATCAATAGGCAAAATTAACACATCCTAACGGACGTTTTGGTACCAACCGCACCAATTTGGTCCACTTTTATGGCAGTTACTGTTGAAGTAGAAAAACTAGAAAACCTGTAAGTCAAACTCACTAATTTTTCACATAGAAAGCTCGTTCTCATCTCAAATTGCAGACTTCAACGAGCTGAACAAAACCCAAAAATAAAATCTGAAAAAGACGGTATTTTGAGAAAGTTATGACAATGTGAAATTCCAACATATGTTCGGAGCGACATCAACCGGAAAACCGTCTTGAAACTCGTTTTGAGCACGCCTTATCAACAGTCCATGGCTTTCCCGAATTCCTAGTTCTGACGATATCACCATAATTCCATTTCCATATAATAGTAACATGGAATTAAAACGTAAGGCGCATGCATAGCTGCTCCCTACACTCCGTATCTATTGCATGCGCCACATTTTTCGTTTTGAACCTTACAAAGCAAGCAATTATTTTATGCTTTTTAGTCAGTTTTAAAAACGTGGGTTTTAAGAAGGGTTTTTAATTTAAATTAATTATGTTCCTACGTATGTTTTTTCATGATTGATTCATATATTGCCATCAAAGATGGCAATGCAAAATTTTAGCTCAACTGAACATCGGGAAGTGGGCGAAAAATCTAGTACAAGATTTGTACCAGACAGACAAGAACCCGAGTTAATAAAAAATTTAAAAAAACAGCCCACTCAAGAATTATCAAGGCGTATATAATATATCTGCAGAGGAAAATCGAGGGCCAACGAGGGATTTGAAGGAGGCAGATCTCACTCAACATTATCAGAAGATGGACAGGAATCCAGCAAGCAGAAGAACTATTCAGAATGGCAGACGACTGAGACGCTCTCGCCAAGTGACTGCCCACGTTCGGGAAACCGGATGAGGCACTAGAGGAAGAAATATCTGCAGATAACTCACCTCATCATAATTGCTCCTCTGACTCGTGTACGCCTTGACGATCGGATCCAATTTTGGATCCATCGGCGCTTTTTTTGCATTAGCGAGTATTTCTTGGAGATTAGGGGGAAGCTTGATCTCTGAGAAGGGTAAGCTGCTATCACTCGTCATTGCTGGAGGAGTGAAGGACTCGGACGGGCTGTATGCGCTATCTTCCCCTATCCGGAGCCGCAACTGCAGTTAACCAATATAAAGATTAGAGAATTGATACAAGTATTGGGTCAAAAGCCTGTGAATGGTTAATGGGAGTATACGAGTATACGGGGACAATAATATGCAGATACTATTCCATCAAAGAAATCAAATACCTCGGCGTTGTAGGGTATTGGAGTGTCTCCTATACCAGGTATTGCTGATATTGCTTCGATCGTTTGTTTCTTCTCGTTTATCAACTTGTTCAGCTCTTCCAATTCCGACAACATGTCAGGTTTGGAGGAGTCTGGATCTTCAGCCACGTCATCTTCATCTTCGCCTTCACCAGGGTCATACGGTGTATTATCGTCGTCTTCTAAAATGGGAAAAGATTTGATGAATTTGGGGTCAAGGCACTCAACGAACTTAGACAAATAAGTATAAGAAGTAAGCGCAATTTACTTGGACCCCAAAAGGAAACAAGTTGGGGCTTGACAAGAAATTGACGAGGAGAGCCGGGCCGCAACCATGAAGGTCGCTAGCACCTGCTGCTATATGTTGTCACAACAGCATGAGGCCATGTCGCCTCTTATCAAGATCCAAAAACCTTGGACCACAGGAACTCAAGTCGTAAACATTGCCCAGTAAGTTGTTTAAGATATGACTCTAGTCTTTGAAGTTGCCATGTGGCAGCTGGAACGAGTTGCTTATTCAAAGGCACTCATTGAAGTTTGAAGGACTACTTTTGTTACAGTTAAATTGGCATGGCAATCTTCTTTTGCCATTTCTGGGTTTAGAACATGATTCTAAGCGCCTTCCTACAATGGGCAGATTATAAAATAAAATACCTATAAAATTCAAGAAGCAGGTATTTAGTTCCCACATGACGTCCGTCAAAGACAACGAAACAGAGAAATGCACACCACACACTAACTATAGTAAACAGCAAACACTTAGTTGCGAGGGGTACGAGTGGGGATGGCTCCACTCTCCCATCAGATGGCTAGCACCGTGGAGGGTGTTGCTGGAGAGTAGCGCTTCGTCAAGCGACTTAGCGCTGACCAAGTGTGACGCACTCTTGTTGTCACCCTTTCTAATCCTAGGTATCTCAGGCAGTAGGCGGCCGACAATTGGAGTGAGTGGAGCAGGAGACGAATGGAGGGGTTGTAGGTAGGTGGGTCAAAAAATGTGGCGGGGGAAGCAGGCTGCCTGGTGAGCCAACCACCCCTACGCGACTAAGCATTTGCCGTTTGCTATAGTAATATCTTTGTGGTTGTGGCCTAGACTCTCCTAGTTCGACCTGCATGGACTTGTCAAGCCTCTTCAGCTTGCTAGTGTGTAAGACTAATTCTTCAACTGGGCTATTCTTACAGGTCTAGCACTCGACTCAACAAGTCTGAGAAGTTTGTACTGTTGAATTTACCTTGTTCTGGCTCGGGACTCACTGAAGGCAGTGGCGGAGGCAATGGTTTTTGAATTGGGGCTGGGTAAGGAGGCGTGGAACCACCGTCTGGTAGAGGAGGTGTGTACGACCTCTCCGAACTGGAAACCGATGGTACCGCAGATATTGAAGACCGTTTTTTACTGGAAAAATCCAAAGTTGTGGATCGATGTGTCATTATAACGATACATTTGTATTAACAAACTGGTCCAGTACTAAAGCAATAACAAACAGCCTTTCCAAAACCATTTGATTTGAAGGTTTGTTGTGAGCTGAACGCACACTCCACATTCAAGTTTCTGACCACTGGACCTAACATTACCTAACTCCACTAAACAGCGACACATGAAACAAATCAGGTATGAACGCCAAGTACAAGGCCACACGACACAACTATTTACCACGAAGTCTTGACAATCCGACAGTATATGGGACCAAAGGGTGTCGGATTATTAAAAACAACGGATTACTGGGGAAAATGACATCATATTGTACGGATTGTGTGCATATAAGAATTCATTAACTTATATATGAAGTATGCACCAAATATTTTTCCCACTTACAGTAAGAAGCTGAATTCCAAACCTTTTTTAAAAGTTATCATACCAGCCTAAACTAGCTTTGAAGCTGTCAGTTTAAAAAATGTTTTGGTAGAAAAACTGGGCTTTTTGGAAAATTATGTCACCGGAGAGTGGTGTGTGTCTAGCACGCTTTTGAAGGAACCACGTGAACAACGCATTTTCAACATCATGAAATCCACCTGATTTGTAGTGTAGAAATGAGGTACATATAGCAAACATAGAGATAGAACGAAGTCCACAAAACATTGCGGAAGTTTGCCTTCTGAAAAACGCAGGATTACTGCGCATGCCGGACTACCACAGTGTCTGATTATCGAGACTGTGCTGTACTTTCTAACTGCTCACTTGGTACTAGATCCCTGGATGCAAGAACTCTAGAATACGGAGGGAAAGTACGGATTCGGACCTGAGTACACCAGTTCCAAGCAACAAGCAAATTCTTTGATTGCTTATAGAGTACGATTCTTTTGTTCGTGTTCACCTAAAATAATCAAAAATATGAAAGGAAGATAATTTGTATGGTTGTAAATTAAAAAAAAAGAAAAATCAAAAGATGTCAAAACTGAACATAGGGCCGATTTTTTTCAACAAACAATATTTTTCCGGGAAAGGTGACAGTTGGATCTGACAGGAGCTACAACGGTTTAAAGTTATACCCGGGACCAAAAACGAGAGAAAAAAGAAAAAAAAATCTTAAATCCCTAAAAACTCGAAAGAGGAGGGCTTGGAGAAAAACGCTAAGAGACATGTTTCCCTTGGAAGTTAGTCGTAGAATCGATCCCTCAAGTTTCTTGGTCCTTGAGGTGGGACACCCTGTATAAGAAATACACTTCGTATTTGCAACTGCAGAACTGGAAGATTGGATTCACCTAGTCTGTGCGGCATTGGGAAACTAGTAGTCGTCCATTTGTACCCTTGGCCATGGAAATAATTTCAATTTCAACCAAACCTATCAAAATGATTACTTACATGGATGCTGAGCTATGTCCTCCATAACTAGGAACACTGCCATACACGCCCCTGCAATGAAACCACATCTTTGTTACAAATAAATGTTCTCAAAATGGTAAAATACAGAGTAATTGAGTAGATAACTATTGATTAAGTATGCATAAAGGCCCGTCCACACGTTCAAACCGAACTGTTTGCAAACCTGAAATTACCCTGTGTGGACAGTGCAGCGAACATGTTCATGAACAACAGTTCGTGTACCGTCCTTCAGGATCCAAATTTTGTCTTTCTTCCACGAACACAAAGGGGTTCCGTTTGCACGTGTGGGCAGGCAGTTGCCGCCTGGAAAGTGGCTCACCTACTGAAAGACTGGTTCGTAGATTTTTCGCCAGAATTTCTGGATGACAACTGTTCGCAGACCGTTCGCCATAACAAAAATTACGAACGGTTCGGTACGTGGATGGGGCTTTTTTTTGTGTTCTAGCAATAAGTCCACATTTACTAGACACCCGGGAACTAGTGTAATTCATATGAGGCTGTGACTATTAGAAATAGAGCCACAGCTACCTGCATTAATGGAGCGTGTTGCAAGTCCAACTTGCTTGAAAATTGCAGGCACACCTATCTAAGTAGAGGAAATTATCCCCTTGGAATTTATTGTGCGTCAGTTACCTAGGTTCTCGGTTTTGCAGAGTAACTCCAGGATTCTGATACACCTGATATGAAGCGGTTGATTAAACTACTTAGAAACAAAATGCATAGGTATATTATTCCAGAATAATAAGCCAAAAGATCCCAGACTTTTTTTTTTTTTTTTTAAATAAACATCTTGTTTTTGAGACAGGCATTTGAGATTCTTAAAAAAACATGTTTCCTCTCTCCGATAAGGTGTGCATAGCGCCTTCAAGAATCCTGTTTTGCGGTAATTAGTGTTTGCCACTATAATATTTAGACAGCGTGAAGATGTATTAATCCTGCGGCGGACTAGTTCCCCGTTTCATGCATCAAAAGCTGAGCCAATTACAAAAAGATACAGTAAAACCTTGTGGAAATTGTGGCCTCAGTTTTGCTAACTACCACCATTCAAAAGTCATTCAACTTACGAGAAGAAAATTCAGTAACTAAAACGTGAGTTAGTGTTTGTCACTGGAAGCTGGGATTTAGGTCTCTCTGAACGATTGACTGCAGTGATGAAAAACCACCATACTAGAGAGGAGATTAGATTATATCTTGTAGGCAGTTATTTGGACAAACATAAATCCAATGCGGGGCCAGGCGCAAGAATGCCGACTAGGAATAAGTCTAAGTGGTATGTGAAAGAACACACGATGAGCTTGAGTTGCATAATGGAGGGTAATGGATCGAGAGTGAAAAGGTTTTTTGTGTTCTAGCAATAAGTCCACGTTTACTAGACACCCGGGAACTAGTGTAATTCATATGAGGCTGTGACTATTAGGTGGCAGGTAGTCCATCAGTTCAAGTCCCATCGACCTCTTTCCAATCCAGGACTTCGAGGCAATGGCCTTGAGTGACATGACTGGACCAAATTAAGACCCTCCTGAGAGCAGCACATTACACCACCAATTACGTCGAGCAGTACCCGATTAATTACTCTGTCTTCATAATAAAAAGAAAGGAATGCACTTACTTGCGGTTTCGTACGATTATACCCAGGAGCAAGTGCTGGCGAGTTTCTTCGAATCCTGGGCCGTCCAGGGGCAGCAAAACTTGAGGGATGGGACTATGGTTTGAAAGCGGCATCACATAGAAATCCTTGACGGTTTTGAAATGCTGTCCAACAACTGCCATTCGATTTCTAGAGCTCAAGTAACTGTAGAGGGCCATGTAGTTGATCTTCTCAATCTCGGATTCTGCATGGAACCTAAAGAACGCAATTCAGGAACGTGACTATCCATCCTACCATGAAATTGAGAGTTACATGTTAAGAAAAAGGAGAATTCAAAGAAAAGTGTGTAAGTAATAAGTACGTGAACAGCATCACAGAATTCCTGATGTAGAGCTGTGGATCAGATTACAACTTAACAGAACAAAATTAATAAATGGATGCAAACCTTATAACAATTATATCTTTGGTGCCGGCCTTCTTCATCCTTGAAACGTATTCCCAGACTGATTCTGGCTGGATCCTGCCGACACACTCAAGAACATCAGAGAGTTCATCCTCGAGATCCTCACAGCTGCCAGATACTTCGAATGCCGTAGCATGAAGCCGTGTGACTTCACTCATACTTAGACAGCCAGACCAAACAGCGGGCTTCTCCTCAGGAGTTGGAGGAGTTGCTATGACAACTGTCGAAGAAGGTTCACGATCGGCCAAATCATCATCCCCCATGACCAATGCCCCAACCCAAGGCTGTTCTGCATACATAGGTGGTGGGGTTAATGACCCTTGGACCTCTTCTTCTTGAATCTCAGGTTCTGGTTCCACAGCAACACTGGTAACACTCCTACTCCTCTCCTTCGACCTTCCTCTAGATTTCGACCTGCCTCTAGATTTCGATCGCCCCCTGGAGTTGGACCTACCTCTAGACTTCGACCCGGCTCTGGATTTTGACCTCCCTCTAGATTTTGAACGGCCTCTAGACTTAGAACGAACTCTAGACTTGGAACGACCCCTACTTTTCGCCCTTCCTCTAGACTTGGATCTGGATCTAGCCCGTTTGCTAGACCTCTCCCTTGACTTGCTTCTGCTTCTTTTTGAGCCCCCATCTTTGGACTTGGCACGCTCCTTAGAGTCCACATTACTGCTCTTGCTCCTGTCTTTGGACTTACTACGACTTCTTCTCCTTCCTCGAGATCGACTTCGACTCCTCTTGTCCCGTGACCTACTTCTGTGAGACTTCTTCCGCTCTTTCCTCCTCTCTTTGTCCCGTTCTTTCTTCTTATCAACCTTTTCTTCCTTAACAAATGACACTGCCCCCCCACTCAGGTCACTTTCTTTCTTAACAGGGGAAGGTTCCTCATAATCATCTGCAGTTCGATTCAGAGCAGACTCTAATTCAGAAATACTAGCTTCATGAGTCTTGGATTCAATAACTTCTTCCCCTTTCCGGCTTTTGAGAACTACAACTTTATTCTCGTGTATTCTCGCTAGCTCATTTTTTTTAATCATTTCAATTTGATGCTTCTGCTCTTTCTCTCGCCACTGCGCCAATTCCTGGTTGGCCAATTCTTCAGAAGTCAACCTAACTATTTCACTTGGACTGACAGCTTTTTCAAGAATTTTCTTATAGAGCGTGTGGTTTTTAGCATCTTTGATGTTGAAAACCAGGGTTCTATACTTGGCTTTGTACTTCGCCCCACTGTTATTGAAGAGATTGAACAGTTCTTCTTCCATAGCTTCAACCAACGTCTTGACCTGCATACAAAAAAAAAAAAAAAAAAAAAAAAATGCTGCTGAGAATTCTGATATGGGTGAGTCAAAAGTCAACATTGATAGGAAATTTTCTCTGATAAGCAGATCCAGTTTTTGTTAACCCCGAGTTACATACTTGAAAGAAAAAAAATTGAACAATTGTCTGGAACACTCCACTGATGTCATCAATCATCTTTAAAACAGTGATTTATGATAACTTGAAAATAAGGCCCGGAGCACACTTGCTGCAAAAGTTATCGGGACGTCACTTTCAGCTGCATAAGAAGAGACACAGAGGAACTGCTGTTGGGATTCACACGGGACGCCAATACCTATCTGATACCAGTGTCAGAAGCAGATAAACGTCATTCGCGTGTCACATTCCCCTTCCCCGATAGCTTGCAGTACTCATCTGGCCACTGGGGTGCGCATTTGCTACAGGGTCGTATCTTCAACAAAACAGTTTGTGAAATCTCTCAACATGATGTCCTTAGAAAATGTGGATGTAGAACTTTTCATTGAGGAATAAAAAATTCTTCCAGTGATTTGGGCCTACTCGTCAACGGATCGACCTGACAACCGAAAATAATTAAAACACTTATCATCTCAAGTTATCATTGTCACTGAGATCCGTCAAGCACACATTACCTCTCGCTGCTGTATGGTTGAAATGAGAACTTTCTTTTTACAATTCTTGTTTCACGATTTACGTACTTGTACATCAAGTATGAATTTTTTTTTTTTTAATAAATATTTGGTGACAAATGAGTGTCGCTGTGGCCTATCACTGTCTATCCCGATATAATTCGCATTGGAACGCTGATAATAACTAAGAAGATTGAAATAACACGGCATCACGATAACTTCTGCAGCAAGTGTGTAGCGAGCCTTAGCATGGAACACTTTGGATATCATGGGAAAAAAATCAATTTGCACCTCATCAGCAGGAGTGTTGATTTCTGGATCTTGACTGATCCTCTGCATCAATGACTCGATAAGTGACTTCTTCACAAATTCCCTTGTTTTGTCCTCTTCTTTTTCAGCTGGTGGAGGTGGGGTAGCTAGTAAGAAGACAATACAAAAGTTATTTTCATGATAAAACAAAGAAAATTCTTCACACAAGGGCATCAGCAATTGAGATAATATTATTGACCCCATAACTATGAGCTATCCTTGTTGAAAATACAAAAAAAATGTGTCCAAAGATTCTGAGGGGATTTTTTTTAAAAACATGCTTCTGGTGCATGTGTGCAGCGCAGGCAATCGATTTTCTGACATTTCAAATGGGAACTTGACACGAGGATTTCATAGCACTGAGGTGATGATTTCATAGCATATTCCCTTCAGTTACCTACCTTTATCAGTGGGTTTTTCGACTGTGGGCGTCTTTTCCTTAGGAGCGGAGGAATAGAAGTCTTTAGGAGTTGTAACAGGAGAAGCAGGTAAGTTGGTACCAGGCGTTTTCGGAGTGTTAGGAGCACTTGATTGTTTCGAAGATGGGCCAACAATGGTGATCACTGTTACGTCTTTGGACTTCTTCTCTTTCTTAACGCGAATCTCTTCCTTCTTTTTCTCAACAGTAGGGCTAGGAGCAGGTGCAGTAGGAGTTGACGGTTTTGCGCCTTTTCTGGCGTCCTCGTTTTTCTCATCTTTCTTAATTTTGGGTTTGCTCACGTCAATCTGCAATTAGAACATTAATTTGTCGTCAGAAGAATATGTTTAAAGAAAATCAGTATGGCGTCCTCACTGTTCCAAAATTGTATTCAAGCACAAATGAAATATTTGCAGCACCTCATTACTAGCGAAATCCTACCACAGCCCCCTAAAATGTCAACATTAGCACCAATTATAGCATAGATAATCCTAAGTAATGTATACCTAGGTAAATTATTACACCAGTGTTGGCCTCTCTCACACACAAACATAAAGCTCACGAGATTTTTTTTTTTTTAAACATTTATTTCACCAGTGTTGGTACCTCACATACAAACAAATCTCACCAAATTACTATTTAAAAAATTGAGCCAAAAACAATAACATGTTCACAGTGGGCTCACAAGAATTATTTATGTTAGAAACGAAGAGGGCGTTTCTCATTACTAGGTCAGGGTGTACATATCTTTCCAAATGCCAAATGGAATGGACTTTTTGTCCCTCACCAAGAGACCTCCATTAAAAGTTATTTTAGTAACAAACGTATGAACTTACTTGGAGTTGAGTGAGGGGTTGTGCTTGAATCAGTTGGATTTTCTTCTGTGTTGTTCCCACCACTGATTTTGGTCCAAATCCAACTTTGACTTCACCTTTGACGACTTTAGGGATGAGAACCGACTGTTTAAGAGTAGGTCGATCTTTTTGAGACTCAGTCGAAAGAGATCTCTCTGATATGGACTTCCCTGCGGAGCCACTGGTTTTAACTGTTTGTTTTTCAGGATGTTTGGAAGTTGTTATGTCCCCTTTGGGAACTATATCTCCCTGTTTGGAGCTTGGCGTGGGTGTTGTTTTCGTAGAACTCGTTGTCTGCAAGGCCTGCAAAATAAATGGAAATTAATAGAAAAGCTAAACCACATTGTAACAGCGCAGCTGTTCTCGAGTAGTTTTTTTGTCTGGTGGAGACGGGATCAGTGGGTGGAAGCCTAATCGATATTCCTTCTTAACCGGTGATAATCTCGCTGGTCTCGGAGGGGGACTCTCGAGGGTCCACCCCCACTGTCACATGGTAGCAGAGCGTGGTTTGGTAGTATGCGCTGAGCACTTCACCATACTCCATCTACTTTTTGTGGGCTTACCACAATGATACCCAAAGGTTTCCCTGAAGGATTTCTTTACTAACAACCTGTCCCTTAGATAATACGTACATACATCTATTGGCTTCCCCACCCCCTATCCCCCCTTTAGAGTATTAGTATAATTAAAATATACTGAGCCCATCAGAAGACGACTGATGCCGTGTCCCAATTGACAAGTCCCAATAGTTGTTCCATCCTAACGATGGAGGTTGATCACCTAGAGGTTGCCCAGATGAGCACAATTCACTGGACAACAACCACTGACAACATTATCCTCCAATACTCGTATATAGGAGCTTTGTTCTCCACCAGTAAATATTATTGAGATAGTACAATTACGATGGAGGTTAGTCACCTTGAAATTGTTCAGATGTCGTTTCCTGAACCAGAACTTCATACTACTTTTCATTCTCCCTTTTTCCCTCTCATACTTCTGCTACCCAGAGGTATGTCATGTGGGGAGGAGTGTAACAGTGTGGCTGTTCTCGAGTAGTTTTTTGGTCCAGTGGAGACGGGATCAGTGGGTGGAAGCCTAATCGATACCCTTTCTTAACCGGTGATAATCTCGCTGGTCTACGAGGGGGACTCTCGAGGGTCCACCTCCACTGTCACACTCTGTCACAACATAATGGTGGAAGACAAACACAACAAATGTAGTTACCATTCTAGGATCTTGAGATTGTGCATGTTTAGAAGCATTCACAATGCTTGGAGTCATAACAAGGAATCCAGTGTTCTTCATAAGCCAACCCATCAACATCTTCAACGGAGGAGCTTTGTCGCCTGCAAAAGTCCCCATTAATGCACATTATTTTTTCCAGACGGTAACAAAGGCTGATTTTTCTGCCGACAGCCAATCGAAACCACTTGCACATAAGTGCAACGGTTGTTTACTTTATATGCAGTACGTAATATAATTATACTAAGAATACCTGTTAAACGAACGCCGGTTATCTTGTTGTACACAGGAACCTTTGGTGCAGCTCCGCCACCTAGTAAATTCTCCTTCTTCAAACTCGCAAGTGCACGCACAGTATGCAGCTTCATGCAATCATCACTGCAAAAGTAGTTGGCGACTCTTGCGGGTTTTTTACAAGTGACGCACTCCAAGGAGCCCAGAGTACTGCAAGATAAAGAAAACGATGAATGAAGAGAGATTTTGTGGCAACGACTAGCGTGTTAATATCCACTTCATACAGCTAAAAGGGAGCCAGAAAGTTGAATTACGATTGGCTGACGTCACTCCTTCTGCCAACAGCTTTACTGGTGGAAGGGTGGTGGTGGTGGGAGTAACCTAAAGAATCCAAATAAGCTATGACATCTCACAAGCTTTACCACCCATTTATAGCTCAATCTGAAGGAATTCAGTAAAAAAAGGAAAAAAAATCTGACCCGATCACATTCCCAATTAATTGTGCCACAGTATTCTCCATGGCTATCCAAAAATCATCAAATAAACAGAGATTTTTTAGGGTGGAATTCATAGTCCTAAATCACTCAGAAGGTGAGAGCTTACTCACCCAAGCTAAAGGTGTCCTCAAATGCTCACTTACTTGGAGGTGGCTATTCATAGAGGTTTACTTACATGAGTTGAGAGTGTCCTCATCTTGAGAGCACTCTCAATTTGAGTTAAGAGCACCCTCAGTTGCTCATGAGTGGAGCTATTCTACTCACAGCTGGCAGCAGTGGTAGCATAAACAAGGGAAGGTTTCGTATTTTTCTGTAAAGCAATCATGACTGAAACCGGTAATGTTCATCGTGGCCATAAGTATGGAGAATGAAAGTGTTCTGCAACCACCACCAAAGTAGGTAGGCAGCTACACGAAATTAAAAAAAAACATGGATAACATCATCGTGCACGTTACTGGACAGCCATGAGCCAGTGTATCAATGTGATACACTGGTGCAAAGGTGAAAAGGTTCGGAAAGGAACAAATTCAATATAAGATACGAAAGGTGTATTATGAACTGAAAAACATGGAAGCCCAGTGAAATATTGAGTGAGTAAATACTTAAGGGACCTTTCCAGATCCCTCCGATTTTCAGCTGAGTAAGTTGAGTGCATTCTCAACTTATCCCACGTTTTATGTTTATGAATTGCACGGTGAGTGAATACTAAAGCGTTCACTCACTTCAGGTCTATGAATACGAAAAACGTTAGAGGGACACTCAGAAGCTCACTAAAGTAAACACTCAGCTGTGAGTGAGGACTACGAATTTCGCCCTCGAAGTGTCCACACATGGCCAGATATCAAGTTTGTATTGGCTTGCTATTGCTGAGCCTTGTGAACCTCCAAGTACCTCAATTGCAGATCTCATGCTTATGACTTCCAACTCAATAGGTAGGGTTGATCAACACTGAACAACTAAATCAACTGGACACTATGCAGTCGTAAGCTTACCCTTGGTTAGGGCCAGGGGGTTTGACGATTTTACTCGGCTGATGAACTGCCTCTTCTTTCGTTTTTTCAACGGAGCAATTGGGGCAGGCCCATTCAACGCACTGAAGTTCCATCTGTTTACCTCTAGCCTTTGTCACTCCCACACAGTGTCCATGGAACCAATCCTCGCACGAATCACAACAGATCATGAACCTGGACCGTAAAGGCAGTGAATCAAGACAAACCACATTGTGATGGTAAAACAATCACATTTTACAACACATCACAGCTTTCGGAAGTAATATGAAATTATTCACCTATTGTTATGAGGCTTCTTGCAGATACACCACAGTCTGTCAGGATCATCTTCGGAGTTCCAGCTGGCGTCGTCGCTTCTGGCATCCTCTTCATCATCAAGCTCCATTTCCGATGTTATCAACCCAACAGGTTTCCTAAAACAGGTTGAAGTGAGGAGCTGAATGGAAAATATTTTCAACATTTCCAAGTCAAGTGTCTCAAATGATCGGCTCAGGTGGTGCATTGACTGAGACAACGAATTAATCTATTAAAACAATAAATAAAAAAACCCAGTTCTGATACACATGAATGGAGTAAAATGAATTTTACTACTCCGAACAACAAAAACCCGTTTGGGCGGACATTAAAATTGCTTGAACAAATCAGTGGTTATGTTGGCTAACCTGCAGGATATAGCAAATAAAACTGGTTCTTCTGAATCAGCCAGCCTGTTTTCATGTCTACGAAAGTACCTTCAAAATGCAAAGTTCTCACATCTCGAATTTCTTGCACTCAGTATGTCATCTGACACTGTGACTACAGAAGACTTACACATAGAAAAGTGACAAAAAACATACATCTTTCAAAAACAAAAGTTCCAATCCCATTTTGTGTTTCAGACCAAAGGAAAGAATTTTTCCAATTATCTACTATGGGTTTTCATCATGTCACCACACTAGATTTGGGCAGGTACTAGTTCCACAAAAATATCTCTTCGTATAACAATTGTTCAATATAAAACATTGTAATCTAGAAGGCAGTGGGAATGCTGAATAGGTCAGCCTCACTTCGGAACTCATCTTGAAGTTTGAGCAGCTACTTCTTGTGGTAACAGTAGGTAAATTACTCTTGTATTCTATATTCAGGACCGTTAATTTTTGCCATAAACTCTCCTTTTAGTGAGTGGTTTCAGCATTCAACTAGTCTATTGGAATTCGTTACCTTCAACCTACCTGATAATGCAGAAGCAATACCAACAACATTGTTATAATGAGGAGGAGAGAATCACAATTTGGTGATGCAGGAGAGCAGAAATGTCAAGCCATATTATGGTTCGATAAATTCGAACGTCGCCATTGTAAAACACGTTAAGTATTTTTATTAAAATGGAAATATTTCATCGAAATATTCACTTCGGTAACTTTCAAACGCAGGCGACCATTTAAGAATTTAGAGTCACCACTAGAGAAACCTGAGCAGTGAAATGTAACACATCAAAAGAAATCAAGTTATCTCTTCGTTTCATGTTTTTCCAGTCCAAACCAGTATAAATTATTGTCAATAATTATTATGCAAATAATCTCAAGGTTGTGTGTGTGTGTGTGGTGGTGGGGGGGGGGGGGGGTCGACCAATGAACATATTATGAGCTGACAGAAGGATCTTGAGGGTTGGACAGTGAACAAAACGATCCACAAGACGGACGCTTCGATTCATTTTTAAATAAATCATCATCAGGGCTTAGAAGATATCCTTGGTTTCCATAACACCAGGAAGTGTTGAATCAACCAACATTAGGTTACAAATAATTCGTTATGACGTTCTTTATTGAAGTCAGCGAATAACCAACATGGCAAATAAATGAAAGAACAAAATACGGAATAAAATAGTTGTATTTAGCGGGAAATAAGAAGGAAGACAAACGTGTAAGTTTACAAGTGCAGAATAGTAAATGAAGAAAAACTAACTTCTCCGTTGGGACACTCCTTCGAGACTCAGTCGACCCACGTCCCTCTTTGATAGGATTAGGCTCTTTTGGTAAAGCTATGGCCTTAGTTAGAACACTTTTCTTGATGCCACTTTTAGGAGCCTGAAAAAAAAACAAGCAACTGGCAAATATAAGGGATATTACTGGGTAATATGTCGTTGAAGCTGTAAAGTGGCCAAGGTATGTAATAAATTGCATTGCACCTGGTTCAGCCATGTGTCAAAATCAATTCCAAAGAGGTGGAGCCGGACAGTGTGAAATGGGCCACAAAAATTCCAGCCACAGATTCCGGGCGCTGTCTAGACTCACCCGCAACAACCCGACGCAAGGCTGCTCGCTTCAAGGCCTACCCCTTTCACCAAACGACCCACTCAGAGGCACCTTCCAACTGATACTGTCATTACGCATTGCAAGGCGAACCATATTAAGGCCTTCACTTTTAAGTTTCAAATGTTTCTCAGATATTAGGAATATAACATGATATACAGATACAATATATAAAGATATAACATGACAACCAGCAAATACCACTTACCTACATTTTTCGGAAATCAAACTCCGATTTCTCGGATTTAACGCAATTTACCTCCGCCAAATTCGTCAGATATATAAATCGGAATTCCGGGTTGAGATGATATAGCTGTGGGTAAGTTCGTATATCTCGAAAACATTGTCCCTGATTCTCTCCAAACTTTGCACACTCCTTCGTAAGGTTACTGACAACAACCCCTATGAACTTGGCGGAGGTAAATTGCGTTAAATCCGAGAAATCAGAGATTGAAATTCGAAAAATGTAGGTTACTCGGAATTCTGGGTTGAGATGATAAATATAGCTGTGGCTAAGTTCGTATATCTCGAAAACATTGTCCCTGATTCTTTACAAATTTAACACACTCCTTCTTAAGGTTACTGAGAATAACCCTTATGAATTTGGAGGAGGTAAATTGCGTTAAATCCGAGAAATCGGAGATTGAAGTTCGAAAAATGTGGGTAAATCGGAATTCCGGGTTGACATGATATAGCTGTGGCTAAGTTCGTAAATCTCGAAAAAATTGTCCCTGATTCTTTCCAAACTTTGCATACGCCTTCTTAAGGTTACTGAGAATAACCCCTATGAATTTGGCGGAGGTAAATTGCGTTTAATCGGAGATAGAATTTCG
This sequence comes from Leptopterna dolabrata, assembly GCA_954871275.1. NCBI lineage: Eukaryota > Metazoa > Arthropoda > Insecta > Hemiptera > Miridae > Leptopterna > Leptopterna dolabrata. The sequence goes on from OX940976.1 coordinate 13,780,056, forward strand.
GTGAACGTAGGAATATGGGATGTGCAGAGGTTAAATGTGATATATCTGTGGCTATATTCGGATATCTCGAAAACATTGTCCCTTATTCTTTCCAAATTTAGCATACTCCTTCTTAAGGTTACTGAGAACTACCCCTATGAATTTGGGGGAGGTAAATTGCGTTAAATCCGAGAAATCGGAGATTGAATTTCGAAAAATGTAGGTAACTCGGAATTCCGGGTTGAGATGATATAGCTGTGGCTAAGTTCGTATATCTCGAAAACATTGTCCCTGATTCTTTCCAAATTTAGCATACTCCTTCTTAAGGTTACTGAGAATAACCTCTACGAATTTGGCGGAGGTAAATTGCGTTAAATCCGAGAAATCGGAGATTGAAATTCGAAAAATGTAGGTAACTCGGAATTCTGGGTTGAGATGATATAGCTGTGGCTAAGTTCGTATATCTCGAAAATATTGTCTCTGATTCTTTCCAAACTTTGCACACTCCTTCTTAAGGTTACTGACTACAACCCCTATGAATTTGGCGGAGGTGAATTGCGCTTAATCCGAGAAATTGGAGATTGAAGTTCGAAAAATGTAGGTAACTCGGAATTCCGGGTTGAGATGATATAGCTGTGGCTAAGTTCGTATATCTCGAAAACATTGTCCCTGATTCTTTCCAAATTTAGCACACTCCTTCTTAAGGTTACTGAGAATAACCTCTACGAATTTGGCGGAGGTAAATTGCGTTAAATCCGAGAAATCGGAGATTGAAATTCGAAAAATGTAGGTTACTCGGAATTCTGGGTTGAGATGATATAGCTGTGGCTAAGTTCGTATATCTCGAAAATATTGTCTCTGATTCTTTCCAAACTTTGCACACTCCTTCTTAAGGTTACTGACTCCCCTATGAATTTGGCGGAGGTGAATTGCGCTTAATCCGAGAAATTGGAGATTGAAGTTCGAAAAATGTAGGTAACTCGGAATTCCGGGTTGAGATGATATAGCTGTGGCTAAGTTCGTATATCTCGAAAACATTGTCCCTGATTCTTTCCAAATTTAGCACACTCCTTCTTAAGGTTACTGAGAATAACCTCTACGAATTTGGCGGAGGTAAATTGCGTTAAATCCGAGAAATCGGAGATTGAAATTCGAAAAATGTAGGTTACTCGGAATTCTGGGTTGAGATGATATAGCTGTGGCTAAGTTCGTATATCTCGAAAATATTGTCTCTGATTCTTTCCAAACTTTGCACACTCCTTCTTAAGGTTACTGACTCCCCTATGAATTTGGCGGAGGTGAATTGCGCTTAATCCGAGAAATTGGAGATTAAGTTCGAAAAATGTAGGTAACTCGGAATTCTGGGTTGAGATGATATAGCTGTGGGTAAGTTCGTATATCTCGAAAACGTTGTCCCTGATTCTTTCCAAACTTTGCATACTCCTTCTTAAGGTTACTGAGAATAACCCTTATGAATTTGGCGGAGGTAAATTGCGTTAAATCGGAGATATGGGAGATAGAACTTTGGTGAACGTAGGCATATGGGGTGTGCAGAGAGAGGTTGGATTGGTAGATCTGTGGCTATATTCGGATATCTGGAAAACATTGTCCCTGATTCTTTTCAAACTTTGTATACTCCTTCTTATGGTTACTGAGAACTACCCCTATGAATTTCATGGAGGTAAATTGCGTTGAATTGGAGATATCGGAGATAGTATTTTGGTGGACGTAGGCATATGGGATGTGCAGAGGTTGATGTGGTATATCTGTGGCTATATTCGGATATCTCGAAAACATTGTCCCTGATTCTTTTCAAACTTTGTATACTCCTTCTTATTCTTTTCTTTTCTTATTCTTGTATACCGATTCTTTCCAAATTTAGCATACTCCTTCTTAAGGTTACTGAGAATAACCACTACGAATTTGGCGGAGGTAAATCCGAGAAATCGGAGATTGATTTTCGAAAAATGTAGGTAAGTGGTATTTGCTGGTTGTCATGTTATATCTTTATATATTGTATCTGTATATCATGTTATATTCCTAATATCTGAGAAACATTTGAAACTTAAAAGTGAAGGCCTTAATATGGTTCGCCTTGCAATGCGTAATGACAGTATCAGTAAGTTGGAAGGTGCCTCTGAGTGGGTCGTTTGGTGAAAGGGGTAGGCCTTGAAGCGGGCGGCCTTGCGTCGGGTTGTTGCGGGTGAGTCTAGACAGCGCCCGGAATCTGTGGCCCATTTCACACTGTCCGGCTCCACCTCTTTGGAATTGATTTTGACACACATGGATGAACGAGGTGCAATGCAATTTATTACATACCTTGGCCACTTTACAGCACAGATGTATACCGTTTCATTCACGATCATGTTGGCGAATCTTTTCAGTGCAACTGGCCTTACTTTGAACGAATGACTGGATGTACAGTGCTCCAAGTGGTCTCCAAAATTCCCTAATTCGAGATCATTTTGGCCAAATGAGGAATGGAAGTGAATTCAAATATTGTAGGTCTGACAGAACTTTCCAGAAAGAAAAAATGAAATGGCGTGGGACGTCACCTGGTATGAACTGCCCTCTCGCTCCTGCACCCGGGAACGGAGTGAGAGGGAGATACATACCAGATGACGTCAGTCGCCATTAATTTAGCTTATTCCTGCCCAACTGTTTGGAGCTGAAAATTGTGTTACAGGGGGTTTCGAGGGAGCTGCATCCGATTCTGAGGTCAAAAGCAGCAAATCCCGACCCTCGTCCATTCGCCATTTCGGGTGGCACCAGCAGTGAACATTCACCTTTTGCGTCATTCGAGTCACACGAACGCCAGTTTTCCGCGGCTTGAGTTCATTGGGATAGAGCCTGACCAAGCTTCACGCGGCAACACTTGAAAAATAGTTACCAACTTACTGCTCTCATAAACTACAAACCAAAAAAAGTGGTGGTCTCCACATCAGTGGAAAATTAGCCAATGAGAGGCAGTGGACCTCAAATACACCAAATACCTACTTATCGGACGCTAAGAAACAAATTGAGGATCTTGCATTTCACCTAAAAAAAGGTATTATCAAAATACCAATTTACGAATATCAAAACTTTTTGTCTACCACACACACTTTATTGTCGTCATAAATAATTTCTTAGCACCCAGAATTTGTCAGAATGAGAACAACCATTTTCTATTTTAAAAAATGTAGATTACCGCAAAATTTTGGTATGAGTCCTTGGGTGTTCTGCCCGTTGCCTGAATAGCATCCATGAGTTGGTGTTGAGCAAATGGGGAAGGGAATACAGAAAATAAGAAAAATATAATAAGAATCCAAGTTAATACTTATGGTGGCATTCAAAATTCGATTAAGGCTAAATGTCACGATGTTTTGGTGAGAATCTGTGATAAGAGATGGCAGCACTGTCGGGGCCAAATTTTGTTCTCATTTGAGAACGGAGCTACATATTTCAGTTCGGAAAACGGATTTCTCATCAAAATTCACGTAGAATTCTGGGTAATTGGTTTAAAAAGTGTGCAACATTTTGTTGCCCAATGTTCCAAAAAATGTTTGTTCAAATTTTGAACATTTTCAAAAAGTGGCTTTATAGGCACTTGCATTGGACTCTACAGAATACAAATCCGTTTACAGAATTTTTCTAAATTGACTGTAGCCGTCGGATTCTCGTTTCCAGGATTTTGGGTACAAGGGTCAAGATCGGGAGCTTCTGACTGTGTGTGGGGGGAGTGACATCTTGGCCACCTCAGGCATTCCCATTTTTTTTCTTCCCTGCCCTGACTCTGAATGAATAGGATGTATAAGTAAATTGGCACAGGAAGTGGGTAAAGTTTTGTCAACCGTTCCAAAAACGTATAGCCACTATGTTGAAAGTTTGAACGTTATTGAAAAATGACCCTGTACCTCGTTGTTACACTCGAACGAGTTGGTTCAAGGTGTGCACATTTTTGCCCCATGTTTAAAAATTAAGGGATGAAGGTATTGTTGGTTGTTGGAAAAATACCTAGTCATTATACCTAGTAAAATTACCTAGTAAATCACCAAGTGAAATTATACCTAGTCATTGTTGTGATTAGTTGCACGTTGCGTTGGTTGCAATAGTTGGTTCGGAACAACATCAAATTTGTTACCCTCTTTTCTAATATTCATAAGACATCTGTTCAAATGTTGAACTTTTTGAAAGGTAGCTTGTCTCATAAATAACTATTTACTAATTTCTTCTATGACTAGCCTTTACGAAGTACAAAACCGAGTAGGTACATACTGAATTTTAAGATATAGGAAAGCAACCGTCGTGATTGCGTTTTTATTATTTGAATAGGTTCAAGTAAACTACTTGGTTTGGAAAGTTGACATTTTTTGCCCCTGTTCAATAAACCGTTGAGTAGGAAAGTATCGGTTCAAATTTTGAACATACTGGAAAGGAGACCGGAAGTAACCAGCTTCTATAATGCGAATTATGAAAGGTACTAAAATGATTATTAGTTGTACGTAATTGTAGATAACGATAACCAGAATACGAATAATTCCTTCTTAGTTGAAAAGGGTCCAACGTGCCTCTTCACATCCGAATTTTTTCTTCAGGTTGTTTCGAAGCGTTCTTGGAAGGGCTCAGAGTCCTACAATAAATTATTTTCGATCCCCCCTCCCCACACCATCACCACCACGCTCACTCTCATGAGCACAGAGCACAGCTGCACATTCAGGATTCAGTTCACTAGAGGCGAGCGCGAATTACACCAGTTTTCGTTTGCTGTTGACGTGACCTTGTTTTGGACACCCCCTCAAAATTCTTTCTTTTACGTTTCAAGGTGCGTAGATTCCCAAAACGCTGCAAAGTCCTTGTCACATGGGTTTATTATGCCACTGGACATACGTACAGAAATGTTGGCTATTCATTTACTGTTTCTTTCATGCGCAGTAATTGAAATAGCTATTTAAGATGATGGTTTCCACCAATTTTGGCCCCCAAAAACACGAACTCGGCTCCCTTTTTTTACAGATTATTTTGAACATTGATAGTGCTAATTAATTGTCTTGATTCACCTGCTAATATTACTTCTAGTTTTACTATACAAATTATGGTGATTTCAGACAATTTCCCAGGTTTTTTACTAATAAAAAATGAATTTCGGGAGCTTAGCCTTTGTTACACCCTCAATTCTTCCCTCTGGTCAAAATCAACTTCATATTCGGTCTTCTCGCCCTAAACAACATGGAAAACGGTATATACCAAGCTCGTGTTCACTGAAACCTCAAAAAACGTCGAAAACCCCTATTTTTACACCCATTTTTCTCCCATAACGAGCCTGGGAGTATTCCGATCGGGCTGCCCAGCTTTGGAGCACAACTGGGACCCAAATGTGTTCCCAAATGGGGAAACAAACTGTGTGCGGAAGAACGACCGCATATTAGACCAAAATTAACGTAAATTTAAGGCTGAAACTTTGTTTGAACCTCAATTTTCCACTCCTTGGTCAAAATCGACTTCATATTCGGTCTTCTCGTCCTAAAAAAACATGGAAAACAATACCTCATAAGCTCATGTTACTAAAACACAAAAAACGCTGCAAAGTCCTTGTCACATGGGTTTATTATTCTATTGGACATACCTACAGAAATTTTGGCTGTTCGTTTACTGTTTCTTTCTTGTGCAACAATTGAAATGACTATTTTTGATGGTTTCTACCAATTTTGGCCCCCCAAAACACAAATTAGGCTCGACTTTTTTCTTATTTTACAGATTATCTTTGATCATTGACAGTACCACTTAATTGTATTGACTCAACTGTTTATGCTACTCGTAGTGTTATTATACAAATTTATGGTGATTTAGACAATTTACCAGGTTTTTGACTCATAAAAATGAATTTCGGAGCTTAACCTTCGTTACAAACTCAAAAACTTGGGTAATCGTCTTAAATCACCATCAATTTGTATAATAGCACAAGAAAAAGTGTCGACGGTGAAGCAAGACACTCAAATGTCACCATCAATAATCAAAGATGATTTGAAAGAAAAAGTAGCGTAATTCGTGTTCTTGGGGGCAAAAATTTGCGGAAACCATCAGAAACGGCTATTTCAATATTATTGCACTTGAAAGAAACAATAAATGAACAGCCAACATTTCCGTAGGTGTGTCCAACAGAATAATAAACCCATGTGACAAGGACTTTGCAGCGTTTTTAACTTGATTTGTGTTCGATTATAAGTTCGCTAGTGAGGCATGGTTTCTGATAAAAGAAGAAAACCAGGGCCGAAAAAGAAGAAGAAGCAAAGAAAGTGAGTACCCAATTATTTAGGCCGTTTTATAATACAATGATTTCATCTCTACCAGTAGATCAAACTGGACCCTAATGGTAAATATGCATAAAATTGGACCCTCAGAATGAATATGTGTTGCAGTGCATATTTTTTTGAGGCGTGGGGTGATTAGTGCATAATATTTTGTTGTGGCTTGGGGTCATCCACAATCAGCTCCCTAGGTACATGATTATAAACCACTGTAGTTCCCTCGAAAAAACCGTGGCATGTCCATCAGGGAACCACCCGTGGAGCAATTTACATCAATATGAATCCTAATAATACTTGTCCTAAAAATACACAAACATGCACAATTTCAGTCGGTACTCGACCTACAGTGAGTTTATTTAATTTTTATTTTTTGTCAAATTTATAGGGCATAGGCATGGTGAAACCGAGCATTATTGCTAGTACTTATCTAGCTAAACGCATTTCGTTTCAAATTCGCCAAAGGTACTTTACAAACCAACTTAGTGCAACGAGTGACTAGGTATGTAACCACTTTTCAAGAACGAAAATTCATTCCAATAGGTAGGTTTAAACACCTATTAGTTTAAACCGATTTCTGAACGGGGGCAAAAATTAGCAGTTTTTCTGTGCAAATTTACAACTCCATCAAATCCATTGGACGTCAGGGAAGTTCAAAATGGCAATGTCTAAGGCGTCCAAGAACTCTAAATGCCCTCATAGAGATTGCCCAGACCAACGCTCCAGTTCATGACCTTTGCCACCAAATACTGGAAGAAGGTTCTTATAACGTAAACATAAATGAAGCCACTTTCGGAAGTTTTCAAAATTCTAACATCACTTACCTAACAGTTTTTTGAACAGTGGGCCAAAATGAGCATACTTTCTGAAGGTACTATTCCTAGTGCAACTACGAACTAAGAGAAATACCTGTTTAAAAAAATGATCGAAATTTGAACAATCACCTACTACCTAAGAGTTTATGAACAGTGGGCAAACATTTGCACACTTTCTGAAACAACTAAGTAGTGCTATATAGCGCAAGTAGGTGTGAGAACACTTTCCAAATATGGTTACCATGTGAACAAATACGTGCATAAATAACAATTTTTTGAACATGGACAGAAATTTGCACACTTCCTGTGCCAGTTTATTACTGCATCCAGTTCATTCAATATAAGGACAGGGAAGTTGAAAAGTGGGAATGCCTGAGGTGGCCAAGATCTCTCTATCTCCACAAAGAGGTAGAAGCTCTCGATCTTGACCCTTGTACCCAAAATCCTGGAAACGAGAATCCGACGGCTAGTCAATTTAGAAAAATTCTGAAAACGGATTTGTATTCTCTAGAGTCCAATGCAAGTGCCTATAAAGCCACTTTTTGAAAATGTTCAAAATTTGAACAAACTTTTTTTGGAACAGTGGGCAAAAAATTTTGCACACTTTTTAAACCAATTACCCAGAATTCTACGTGAATATTGATGAGAAATCCGTTTTCCGAATTGAAATGTCTCGCTCCGTTCTCAAATGAGAAGTAGAATAAAATTGATTGATTTTGGTGCTGCCACGTGGTGGCGGATTTTGCAACTAAACTCGTTGCATTTAGCCTTAAGGGGAGTCAGTCCGAAAAACAGTGTTTTTGGTTTATTATTCTGTGAATAATACACCTATGTATTCGCTCAGCAAAAAATTTTTATAACACCCCCTCAAACTTTTTTCTTTTACGTTTCAAGGTGCATAGATTCCAAAAATGCAATGTCCGTCCGCCGTACGCCGTCCGCCGTATCACGTGTACAGGCTTCATTTTCGGTCTAAAAAAATCGTTCTTTCGCACACATGCTCCATTTGGGCCCTAGTTGTGTCCCGAAACTTTTCAGCCCGATCGGAATATACCCAGGGGTGTTATGAGTGAAAATTTGTGTAAAAATAGGTACTTTTTACGTTTTAGCAACATATTGGTAACATGAGCTTCTGAGATATCGTTTTCTATGTTTTTGGGGACGAGAAGACCGAATATGAAGTCGATTTTGACCAAAGAGTGGAAAATTGAGTTCTACCAAATGTTCAGCTCCCAGAATTGATTTTTTATGAGTGAAAAACCTGGGAAATCGTCTGAAATCACCACCAGTTTGTATAATAACACTGGAAAAAGTGTCAAGACGTGGTTCAGGACGATTAAATGGCACTACCAATGATCAAAGATAGTTTGAAAAAAAAAAAAAAAAAAAAAGAGCGTACCTAATTTGTGTTTTGGGGGCCAAAATTAATGGAAACCATCAGAAGTAGCTATTTCGATTATTACGCATGAAAGAAACAATTAATGAACAGCCAACCTTTCTGTAGGTATGTCCAATAGAATAATAAACCCATGTGACAAGGACTTTGCAGCGTTTTTCAAACGCCTCTACCATGCTTAAAACGCAGTAGAAAATTAAAATTGGCTACTACATTGACAGTCCAGATGTTGATGACAAAACAGAACGACAACAATTAAAACTGATCATTCAGGTAAGTCGCTAAGAGTAATCAAATTTAGGTCCTTTGTCCTGTTCCTGGATCTTTTTCTCCGTAACTACTCACCCGAATTTAATGATTCTTTTTCTTTTTTTTTTTTTTTTTGTCTAACTTAGGGCTAACGACAGACGCGGGATTTTTAATTTTCAACCCTGTTATCGTTATCTGTTTCCATGAAATAAAAATTCGTGTTTTTTGTAGTTGACATTTTTCTAACCTCACGTTTAGAATCAAAATTATGGCCCAGCAACGTACAAACAAAATAAAACAAAAATAATCAAAAGCATGAGAAAATGTTGTTTGGAGAAAAACGCTTCTTTCTGAAGAAGAACATTTATTTTGGGCTAGACGCGCCTATATGAACACTTGTCATTCTAAATACAATGAGAAGCAGAATGAAGGAAGGGTTTCCAAGGTTATAATTGTTTACTGCTTCCGAATCATAATTTATCATCATTTTTTTGGTGTTTTCAGTTTTTAGGAACGGATGTCCACGTTTTTTCCGCTTTTGCATTGTGTGAATTGAACTGAAGTGTACCTCGGAATATGGATTGTTCCTAGCAAGTTTTTAAAAAGAGAGTGAACGATGGGAAAAGGAAAGTTCTTTTCAATGGAAATACATTGAGTATTGGGAATCATTCTCCTTCTTCATCCCGTTCGTCGACTTCTTCCAGTGGTCCCCGAAGATCTCGACTCTAAGTCTGTTCTCTAAGTGGGAGCACAAACATGAGATAGTAAACTTTTAACTCCATTTTCTTAGGGTTCCATACTCCGAACTGTCAAATATTATATACAAAACTGTTCAGAATTGAGTATAGAATGAGACTAGAAGAAAAATCGAAGAAAATTATTTTGTTTCGGACTGACCCCTTAAAATTCAGTCTAGTAGTAGTCGAACTGTGACTAGCTCAAGAGGGCTCTTTAAATCAGGAGTCACTTGGAGTATGGTTCATGAAGGTGACTTTCTACGGCTCTGAACCGCACTTGGGTGAAACCCCACTTAGTGCATTGCTTAAGGCTAGAGTTGAACCAGAGAATTTCATGGCTAGAGTCGAATGCACGAACTCCATGTACCAAATGACCGAACGGTGACAATAAAATACAGCTTGGGCAATAGGGTTGTGGGGGGGGGGGGGGGGGATCCAAAGGGTCCTGAACCTCATTGCTCACGGAGGAGAGCAAGCTACCTTTCAAAAAAATGCCGAGACAATTCCAAGAGTTGAAATTCGTGAGATTCGTCATTCCTCCTCGCCACTTACACCACCAGTGCAATGACAACAAAAACGAACTAGCTACGAAACAGCGAGTTGCCATAGCCCTCTAAAAACTACTTGCCACCAACACACATACTAATGACAATCTTAAATTGAGTAAAAAGAAATTCAAACTTTTCCTAAGGAACACAATTCAACAGGATTTCACTTACCTGAGGAGGATCTTGAACGACCTTTTTAGTGGCCGATCGAGTGGTTGGTACTTCGATAGGTGGAAGTTTGCGTATCCTGTCATTCGCCGTCGTCATATTATTCTTAGGCGTAGTGGACGTGGGGGATTGTAAGGGGGAAGACAGGATACCCACGATGGTGGAAGAGCTTCTGACTGGGTTTTCGACTTTTTGCATTCTTTCTTCTAATTTGGAGAAAGCATTCTGTGACACAAAAATTTATTGATGCAGAGATAAGAAAAACGATACTTAGCTCATCGCTGCGTCACTAAGGGGAAATTCACCACATCATTAGGTACCTATACACATTTCTACTTACATCATCGTCATTAGTGAGATCATCAAGAAGAAGAGCTTCTGCAAGCAAAGCTGAATCACTTTTTGCTACTTCAGCATGAATGCTGTCCAACAGACTTTCAGCAGCTAGAATGGGAGGACCTAAAAAAAAACCACACGGAAATTGAAATTGAAATACCAGGCAAACCAAAATGTCATGCAGCTAGTGTGCGGGATTACAGGTGTTGTGTAATGGCAGTACTTACAAGTTAGTGGGGGGTGAACTGGTTGGACTTCTACTTTAGGTCCATCGACTGGTGACATCATAAGAGACTGCTGTCGCTCAGCCGCAGGAGATCGTGGCTCTTCTGAGGGTGGTACCACGTCAGAAACAGGAGACGAAAGAGAGTCGACGCCTCTCAAAGGCAATGTTTTCACTTCGACCTCAACATGTGACAACGACTGATCTTGGTCAGGAGTCACGGGAACAGCGACGGCTTCTGGTACATGAACTGGCGTTTTTGCTGCTGCCACAGGCTCGACTGAGCAAGTTTCCACAGCGGTTTCTTCACTCACAGGAGTTGCCAGAGTTCCCTTCAGCACGACCATGGCTTTATCCACTTTCGTTGTTTCAAGGGCAGGAGTTCGTTGGGTGGAACTGGTTGCCAAGCATTGAGCTTCTTTCTCAGTTGTCAGGATCTCCACATTAGGTGGCTTGTCAGTACTAACCCTTCGAATAATATCTGGAGTAGAAAACAATTCTGGACCAAAAACAACTGGGAGAGACGCAGCAAGTTTTACTTTTTCCTTCTTCTTCTTTTCCCTTTCTTTCTCCTTTTCTCTTTCTTTCTCCTTTTCTCTTTCTTTTTCTTTTTCCCTTTCCTTCTCCTCAGCCTCCAATTTTTCCAGTGATAGAGTTCTAACTCGAGGTTTATGTGAAACCGGTGTCGTTGCATCTTTTTCTTTATTTGCTGTTGCAAAAAATAAAATAAAACAACTCGTTAGTATCACAATTACAACACAAATACATTATACTAATATTATAGTCCCTATAATGAGGCAATGGTGAATGGGCAATTTCCGTCTGTAGGAAGTTTTTTAGTAGGAATTTGTAGGCATTTTTTTAAATCAGAATCTGTTTTAGCACCCTTGAAAACCCAACAAACCAGTAGAAAGATAACAAAAAATGACGTCATGAGTGATAAGAGGACTGCGTAGTGGGTTCCCCCCAGGCGGACACACACGGGGGTGAGGGCCTATGACGTCATTTCGCTTTCTTTCCACTGGTTTATCGCCCAATTCCGGATACCCTCCATATAGCAACTTTTCGGAAAGCACTCGCCAAGATCTTTTATTTGAGAAAATTAAAGAAAACAGGTGAAATGGCCCATTAGTAGGTACCTACTGAAAATATGAGCAGTTATACTGCATAAGATCAGTAACACTTACCCACAGGGACTTCAGCTTTGGGTGTTTTAGGCCGATTTGGAGTTGTCTTGTGGGTTTCTGTTTTCTTACCTAATGACAATGACTTCCCTTCCTTCTTAACCTCAGCTTTCTTTTTCATGACTTTGTTGTTTAGAGGTGCCAATTTTGCCTTTGAGCATACAGGCGATTTGGTAGAGCTTACAGCCGATTCGGCTTTGATAGCTTTAGGCAACTGCAGTTTAGGAGGTGATGTAGTAGCAACATGAGACTCCGATTCAACTGGTGGTGAGGTGTTGGCCTCATTGCCATCGGATGGTTCAACTGGACCTGGGAGGGTAGGTTCAGGGATTGGAGCCGCCAAAGGAACTTCGGGTGATGATGGAGGTGGCCCAGTCGCTGTATCAGGCTGGACTTCGCTTTCCGGCGAGCTCAGTTCCTTGGACACGGGTTCTGGCATTGTGATAGCACTCCCAGATATAAGCTCCAGGTCCTCGGGAAGATCTTCCAGTTTGGTTAGGACAACTTGCGGTGTCTTCTTTTGTATCAAGGCCATAATCTGATATTAGTATCATAAACAAAAAATGAAAAGAAAATTAATAAACACCCACACAATGAAAAAGTTTATGGAGCGGGACATCCTCTCTCTTGAGAAAGATCAGAACTGAACCAGAAAATTACCTGATTGTGAAGTTATTTGAACTAAAAATATTAAAGCACAGCATCAGAACGTAGCAAGGTTAAATACAAAAAACTCAGTTTCACTAGGACAAATGTATTGACCAAACCATCAGAAACATTGCTGTGATCAACACTAATGAAGAAAATGGATTTGTAACACTACCACCACTTCCCAATTCAACTAAGATTAGGTATGGAGATAATAATTCAAAATTGAAGCAACTTCAATACATATTCAAGGAGTAACAACCTTCAACAAACATGACATTTCTTGATCTTGGGCATTTACTTTACACAGTAGTTTGTTATCTAAGGCTAGGGAATCACAGCGTTTTCTTTTCGCGCCCGATTAGCGTGACAGACTTCCAAGAACAACACGCCCAGACAAAAATCCGTCGTACGCACGTGACTATGTGTCACACAACAGGGGGCATATTCGCTAAGCAAGAGACATCTCTTTTCGGTCTGACTCACTCTTTTGGCACAAGAGATATTTACAGTATCCATGAAAGGGTTATTCAGTAACTTCCAAAAGTGAGTTGGCAGCCATCTCGGCATTTTTGATCTCCTTCAGAGAGACACCTAATTATGGTCTTTTCTCGAAAGAGTCTCTTTCACATTTCTCGTTTGTTCGACAGTGATATCGCGTATCATCCGGTCATTTGGATGAGTTTGTTCATCTGATAAGAAAGTCGATTGTTCATTAAAAATATATACATATTATCGATTCTTGAGTAAAAACGTCCAAGTACGAGATGAGGAAGGACACGGGAGCTATTCAGCAAAACAGACGAAGCAGGGAGACATTATAAGGGACTGTCTCCCAAGAGAGACTATCTCTCCTGGGAGATTTTCAAAATCACTATCTCACTATTACTCTATTGTCACTACCTATATCTTTTAGTGAATAGGCCCCCAGCCTTTTTATCATGCCATCGCTGGTAGCACGGACGCCGAAGGAATGAAGGTGGGAGATGGCGCTTCAGACTTCAGCATGAAATTCCTGCCTCCAACCAGAATCTGGTGCTGAGCGGGCGCTTGAAAAACCCGCCAAGCATTGAAAAATCCGCTCTAATCCGTACCTTTCCACTTGATTGCACAGCCGTCAGGTTCAGCCCCTGAGGCGGGCGGAGTTCTTGGAAGAACGTCCACCTTGAAAACGCGATGTGTGTCCCCAGCCTTAGATGCATTATTTGCAGAACGCAACTCAACCCAATTCAACTGCACAACTAGCCAAAGAATCAAATATCTTTATAAATATCTATTAAGCCTCTGTTTTCGAATCAAATCCATAATCGAACACGCAACATGCTACTGTTTTCCACAGCAAACTTATAACATTTTGGCCAAAAATTTGTCCAAGTAAAACATCTTCAACCAACAGCTCTCTTTCACCATCCACCAACCATGCAAATTTCTAGTTCAGAGAAGCAAGGGGAAAAACTGAATAAGCACGGTATCGCAAGAAAAAATATTGCTTACTTCAAAACTGACTGGAAAATAATAGCAAACATGCAGCAACTACGGCGACAAAATCTACAAAAATGATGTGAACGCAGCATGAATCAATTCATATGTACCGATCTGCGATACTAAGACAATAAATATTTTCTTACTGAAACTATCTCATACTAAGATTATGGTGTTTCAAAGGCTCACAAATTTAAATATGTCAAGCTGTGTCGAACTAGGTCACGACAATCATACAGTAAGAGGTATCGGAGCGAAGTTAGACCTTCTGTGCTGTAACACCAGAATTATTTTTCGAGAGAACCCATCATGACATCTTTACCACACCACATTTGCTTCGATCATTTACTTAATTTATTTTTAGATCTTACGTTTCCCCTTATGTTACCCTATATAAATGCTTATATACATTTTTAAAATTTATTTCTAGTTACTTGATCATCACTGTTATAAGAAGCTGTCATTTCAATTTTTTTTTGCTTTCCCATTATCTTAAGGGCTCCTGGGGCTTGAAAAATATGGTTGTTGTTTTTAGCGAATCTTCAAAGAAATTATGCGATTGCAATTTATATATATGTTTCTTAAAATCTGGTGCTTTGTTGAAAACACACACAAACACACCTATATATATATATATATATATATATATATATATATATATATATATATATATATATACCTGTATCATATAATATATATTTTAGATAAATATGTTCATTTGTTTATGTGTTACTCCAGACAATGCCTTGGGTATCTACATAATAAAAATTTCAAATTTGCCAAAATGTTCGTATCGCTAAACAAAAGGATGAGTTCGATGATGAGCAATTTTCAAAAATTCTACGGGGGTCAAATTTGATTTTTGTAGGGGTCAAAAATCGGTAAAAACGGCTAAAATCGCGAACAATTGATATAAAATCACCTGAAAGTGGTATAGAAGGGTGAGTAAAGACGGAAAAACCATTTCAGTGGTTTTTCGTACAGAACAGGGTCAATTTTGGATTTTTGGGGTCTAAAATTGGTATTAAGCGCTAAAACCATTATTATTTCATCTGAAGTTCTATGGTATGGTGATTCAATGACGGAGGGACTATTTCGATTATAAAAAATTTTTATAAAAAAAAGTGGGCCAAATTTGACTTAATAAGGGTAAAAAATCGTAAAAATGAAGGAAAAAAACACTCTTATCATCACAACTTAATATCACGAAAAAATGATATAATTTTACGAAAAGTTGTATGCATGGTTTCTTTTTATATCATCCCTTTACGCATAGCACGAATATTTCTTTGAAAATTCGCTATTATAGTCATGCTGCATGATTGGAACTTCTCTTTTTTTTCTTGTCAATGAAGCCTTCTTCATATTCTCATCTTTTGGCTGGACACCCACTTTCTCGATTACATAGTTACGTATCTCAGACTGGGGCAAACTAACCCGTTATGTAAGGGCTAGTTCCTAACCAACGCAGGTAATACCGGTGGTTCACGAAAACTAAGTTTACTTGAGAGCAGATGAAGCAGAGTTGAGGTAGATTTGACGCAGCACTTGCTCAATCCGCACTCCCATAGAAATATTGAGTCCACCCCAAAAATGCACCAGATCAACTACCCTTGAATTACTGGTCGCAGAGCAATGAATTTCTCCTAATGAAATCAATATGTCACAAACGAAATAGATTCCTAATTATATATATTCTAAGGAGTGTCAACCATTGTAAAGTAATATTGGGATACGACAGCCACCACCCAAGTAGACTTCAATCAAACAGAAGAACAAATATCACAAGGACTCCTCGTAACTATGGACAAAATGGAAGTGCACTAAAAGACGAACTACGGGCAATAAAATATCTAGTAGGAGTTACAGGCGATGAAGTAGATAATAGGTACTAGCAAAACTATACAATGAAATAACAAACAGGTCCATTGAGTTCTGAATTTACAGGTAATGACATGAATGATCATTAAGTTACTGCACACAACGAAGTGAAGTGGTTATTGAAGATATTAGTAAATTGAGTTTACATAGAACAAGCTAACAAGCTGTTTGAAGGAAAAATCTCATAATAATAATAATATATAAAGAAGCAAATGAATAGAGGATTATGATGAAGCGGAAGTTGGAGCTTTCCGTTCTGGCAACTTACCGTCGGTGAAACAGTGACTCTGGTGAAATCCACGTCTGTTTGAGATGACGAAATTCTGTCGTCTTCTACAGACGGAGTTGAAATCAAGGGAGTTTTGGCGGGTGTAGACTCCTTGCTGGGGGTTCCAGGGGTCCCAGGTTTATTCCCGGTAGGCGTCCCTCCACTAGGAACACCCACACTGGGGGAACCCCCAGGGGTTCGACTTCCTCGCTTGATGATCCCCCCTCGGGTGATGACTCCACGATGGTTCGTCTTGCCTCCTCGAGTAGTGATCCCCTTAGGAACAGAGAAGGAAATCGTTGTATGACGGAAAAGCACGTAACGAAATAAAAGCTCAATTTTTTTAAATGACACAGGATCACAAGTTTCTCTTGTTTTATATAGAAGAAGAAAGGGGATAGGCCCTGTGAAGGTCCTGTAAGATTTCAATTGGTCGCTTGACCTTACAACAAACCCAGCATAGTTCATCATACCACGGACTCGGCGGAAATTGTGATCAATCATTCAAGTGCACTCCAAAACAGCCTATTGAGACGTCCCATCTGAGCAAGATCACTCACAACAGCAACAACTTTACGATTGCACGTTTAGTGGCAGGGGGTGAAAGGCCTCAATAATTACTGAATCACTTCTCGAGTGGAGGACAAATCCAATGGGAACAAGGCACCAGTGGCAGCACAGGGTTAGAGGCTTGAATTAATCACGGTATCAACCTCCACAGACTTAGAAGACCACTGAAGCAAAAAATTCTGTATTTTTTCATCGGCTCTATATCTTCAAGAGAACATGAGGGCCGAAGGTTTTTTTAAAATCCGACCCCCGTAGGGTGATAAAAAGATATCGGCTGGAGGGGATGATGACCTCACGCCTGTTGTGCCACGTGCCTTAGCTTCTTATCAGCTGTTCGTCAGTACTACTGCAGGTTGATTTTCCCCCTTACTGCACATCATTTGTTTTTTGAGTGTCACCAGGTGTGTTCAGTAACTCTAGCCCAGTGAGAAGAAAAAGGAACCGGGAGCACAACAGAAGAAGAACTGTTCATCCTTAGAAATTTGAGCTAAAACGTGTGCATGTGCATGTTGAGAATTTGATACCCCGGAATCTGATTAGACACTTGGTCCTAGAACTGGACCCAGCGACTTGAGTTGGTAAGTGTTTTGGGTGTGAAATGATGCCAGCACAGCAATAACCAAGAATGTTATTGCTGTACATAAAGCATGATAATGAATGACTTACATGGTTCAGTGTATAACAGAAACTGACAGTTTCCAGCGTTTTGTTTTCGATAGGGGTCTCAATATTTTCCGACACACTCTTAACACATTCAACGCGTACCAGAATTCCTTGGTAGTTAGCCCATACGTACACAAGTTAATGAAAGGGAGGTGGGGACACTGGGGAGGAGGGTTTCCCACACGGGAAACCAAAAATGAAAGGGAGGTGGGTCCCGATTGTCAAGGTCATACTGAATGGGAGAATCCCTTGAACGGCTGGTTTCTACGCGTAATGGTCGAGAACGAGCAAATCAAAGAACATCAAATAATGTCCCTTCCAAGACTCAACAGTTGAGTTGTACGTCTGTGGTAAGAACTGCTACAACTCAACTGTTGAGTTGTACGCGTTGAGCGTGTTAAGATAGGTTCATATGCAGACACAATTCCGGACGGCAATCCGGCACGGCAACACGTTTACCGGAATTTTTGCCGCAGAGGCGTTCACATGGCAGCGGAATCATAACAAAACGCAATCGCAAAACACAAACAATTGCTCGAACTTGAAACCGACCACATAATGTCGAATTTCAATATGGCTGAACAACCAAACAGGAGAGGTGTGCACAGTAACCTCAGCGCAGATACGGCAAAGGATCCGACAGCGGAAAATATCTGGAGATTTTGATATAGTATCCAACGCAGTGCGTTGCAATAACCCATTTTGCGTTGGCCAATAGCATTGTAGAACGCGTAGCCGTAACGGACTGCCGTCCGGAATTGCGTCTCCATGTGAACCTAGCTTGACTGTGAACTGTAAAAATGAATGCATGTCCTTCTGATGAATGAAGAAAATCGAGTATGGAGGCATTTATCATACAAGCAATTCGTCTATTGAATAATTTCATGGGCTGCAATGGGTAAGTACTGACCTACCTACTTTTCTGTACACTCTGTTTCCTAACATTTTGTTTCGTAGGTATACTTACATGGTTCCTAACTAGGATTTTCACAGGAAGAAACGGACGTGTGGTTGTCCCTTCATGTGTGGTTTGCGGTACCTACAGGAATACTACAGTCTTCCTACTACTATTACTACAGCCAGATGTTGATTATTGCGGCTTCAAAGAAGCAGAAGGAACTGTAGCTGGATTTCTGCAGCTCTAGTTTATCGATTAGGACAACATTCTTTTTTTGGTTTAGTGGTCATTTAAGATTATCATGACTCAATGAAACCCAGCTCACAGCAGACGCGATCAGTTGTTGATTGGAAGCTTGTCAAAATGCTGTTAGGAAACATTTAATCTATAGCAGGGCCCACTGGACAACTGCTGCCTTTTTTTTTAAAGCGGTATGGAGAATGCTGCCACAACTATCAGAACAATAATTCACAAGACCAAATCAATGTTTAACTGCACATACACAACCACGAGATGACCGAGTTTAGCAGTGTTAGGTATGTCAAAATAAAATCATCCTTAGGCACACAATTTATCGTGGGGGAGACACCAGAAACTGTTTTTGAGATTTTCCAGCTCCAGAAGCCTGCATTCATACCCGATGGCTAAAAGAACATACTCGTATTCCGTATTAAAACCTTCCCATGCACGTGTTTTTATCCAGATTACGTCGTGTTATTGAACGACCCCCCCCCCCCCCCCCCTTATGATTAAATGGTAGAAAGAATAGGAAAAGGGCTATCAAAAACAGAACATACAGGTGCACTATACAGGTTTTGGTGATGAATTCATTGTAACAAAAATAAAAACAACAAGTATGTCAGAGAGTGTTTCCATACCTAAGGAGATGGTGGTTGTCAGTGAATGGCTTTTGATCGAGCGATATTAACAAGTACAGAAATGTTACAGAAATGCAAACAATTGAGAAGCATTTATGAGTTAAACGTCCTGCATTAAGAATTACTGTTCAAGTACATTAGTTTTTTCTTCCTCTTGATGCCAAAAAGAAGAACCCCAATAAACTCTCGTCTCTGATGCACTAGTAGGCAACTTCCGTTCCAAACCACCAATGCCGGTTCAACATTTTCACAATATCTTTGATTTTGTATTGTCGAGTGAAAAATCGTCCCAAGTTACATTATCACGCAAACAACTTAAGAGTTAGTCCCAATAAAATCACAAGGCGGAAGGACCATCTGCACAAGCATATTTTCCCACAGGCTAACTTACTTCCTTGCGGACAGGCTCAGGGCTGTCGTTCTTGATATCCTTGCACGTGTCACAAATCCAAGACTCCCTCTTCCTCCCCAGCCGAGACAGATTATCAATTGTTTTCAGCCTCGAGCAAGCCGCGTGGTAAAAAAGGCGGCATTTAGTACATTTAACGAGGTCCCTCGGGTTCGGGAAATCCCCTCCGCACGTGCTACACAGCCGCTCACCATCACAACCAGCAAACTAACCAAGAGGAAAACGATAATTGTATCCGAACCCGCCAGTACAATCCACAATTTCATTGAGTGTTAACATGGTGTCTAGGAGTAGAAAGGTCCCCGCATTTGCCTTAACATTGGAGACATTAATTAGAGCAGGAAAACATTTCTGTTGTTGGGGAGCATGAAAGAATGTCATAATAAATCTAAATACTGTGGTAAAAGACAATAACATAAATAAAATGCAACAATACTTCTATATAAGGTAAGAAACATTTTTTAATGCATTCAAATGCATGGCGCACCTCTTTGAACACCTAGAACTAGAAACAGGCCATTTATTAATTTATTTTACCTTCTTCTGCAGAATGTTAGGTGAAGATTTCACAATTGCTGAGTCATTGCCACTGACAGCCGTTGGTGCAGCTAGAACATAAATAGAAGAAAGTGTTATTTCATATTAAGGAAGGAAGGCAAATTAAATACCTATCGAGAAATAGGAATCCAAAAAGAGCGGGGAAATACATCAAAGTAGAGTTCAATGGGCCCGAAGCCACATGAAGAGTGAGGGGGGGGGGATGTACTTTCAAAATGCTGCTATTCTTTAAATGACTGGAATACCCCCTTTAGATTTAGAGGCTCCGAAATTGGACTTCCAGAAGCCATTATTTACAGAAATGTGTAGTTCATACGGGAAAAGAAAACCATTATTTTACTTACCAAGTTGTACTATAGTTTGAGTGTTAGGAACTTGATTCGAAATTGTCTGAGTCATGGGCGATTGGACACCTTTTACCGGTACTTGCTTCATCACCAGTAATGGTTTTTGATCAGTGGTAGAAGATACGACTGAAGGGGAAAAAAAATCATGTCAAGGATGTCTGATGTGAATGCCAATAATAATCTAACAAATATGAGATAGCTTTCAAATAAGTTAATGAGATTTTGAAGAGTTACTATTTACATTTTGAGCGGTACTGTTTTATAAATAATTTCTTTCAAGTAAATCATGATAAATAATTTCTTTCAAGTAAATCATACATACTTGGAGAAGGAGAAGTGCTGCCTTTGGAAACAGCAGAAGCTGCTTTGGTGGCGGGCAGAGTGGAAATTTTCCTGGCACCAAGCGGGCTTACCATCCTCATGCCAGCAGGAGTCATGATTGTCTTGGCGGGCGAGCCAGGGACAGTCTGAGCCACAAGGGACCCAGTGGCTCTGGGAACAGACACGGACCGCCCGCCTTGAGTGAAGGTCGTCAAAATCCTGTTGCCTGGTGAGTGAACCGTCCTCGAGGGAATGGGGCGGCCACCAGGGCCCAGGATGTACTTTGCAGTAGCCACTTCCTTGGAGGGCACGGAAGACGTCACCTGCAGAAATTGAGATTGAGAGGGAGGTGGCAGTGACTTACGTCCGAGGGAGGTTCAGATCTGGTAAAGGAACTAGTGACTGCTAGTATGGGCTTTGGACCACATGTAAAGGTCACAGAGTTGATTGAAGGTTCTATTTTCGTCAGACAAAATCATACAACGGGTGGGAACAGCATCTAGCAACGATTATGTGGCAGCGAGATCTTTTGCGTTTATAAGGAACTAACTGATAGTAATAATATTAATGTAATCAAGGATGTCCAGTGATGTTCTAGTGTACAACTGGCAGATATAACTTGTATCTAAGACACCAACACCGTTATTTACTGCACTGAGTCACTGTTTATCCGTTGCTAGGTGATCCCAACCATAACTCTCCACCCTAAAACGTTACAGAAACGAGTTAAGACTCGGATTTTCTTGATTCACTCATACGGGGAGACGAATTAAAATCAAACCAAAGTTTGACAAATAATACAAGAAAAATCTATAGGGAACAAAGGATGTCACTAGCCCATGGTAGTGTTGATATGACCATGTTTACTGTTCATCAGCATCATAATCATGAAAATGAAACTAAACCGTACAACTCGTGTTCAATCTTGAACTTTTTTTGAGATATAACTACACAAAAGCAAAATGTTGAGGTGGGTAAAAAAGAAAAAATAGCCGTGTTTAATGGCACTTCCTCATACCAATAACGTGATCGTATAGATTATTTAAACGTATGATAAATTACCGATTCAGCAAACATTCAAGAATTGTTATCCATAATTTGATTAGATGTTATGCATGTGTAGTGTGGAAACAGTTGAACGAAAATTTCTCTGCATACTTTAAAGACAAGTTCCTGAAATTACTTAAACATTTGCCCGATTTTGATTACTACTACGGCCTGCAGGTTCGTGGGAAACTGAGTACCTCAGATTTCGCGCATGCGCAGAGGCCATACCAATGATCCGATTGCGATGAAATTCATAGGGGAACGTCTAGTCTATGACCTACTCCCTAACTACCCACCAAATTTGAAGAAATCGGGTCATCGGCTCGTTAAAAATTGAGTATCTCGGACTGCGTATTAGCGCATGCGCATTGACTGTAACAATGATCCGATCATTCTGAAATTTATAAGGGACCATCTACACCCCAACCTGCAAGATCCCTGAAAATTTCTGCAAAATCGGATTTGAATTGAGGAAGTTACGAGTGTGGCAAGGATCTGCAGATACAGACAACAAACCAGATTTGTTCAGAAAGCTTTAAAATGGTTAAACGCGACTGTATATTTTGATTTTGGAAACAAAGAAATTTTTTCCTCTCAAGAGTGAAAACAAAGCTTTCACTACCTTAGTAGACCCGGAAGCAAAATGTAGCGAGTAAAAATCATTGAATTATATCGTTAATAGGACAAGATCGTTTCCTAATAAATAAATGAAAAAATACATAAGTCAGCTTCTCTTGTATAGGTTCGTCTCATTATTAAAAAGTTCCGCCCAGCGTCGGAAATCACTCACTTTACGATCACAATCCTGAACAAATAAAAAAGATTTACGATCGACCCGGATTATAGAGGTGAACACTTTGCAAGAAGTATACCTTTCTAAATAAAGGAACTCTGCATTACGGCAGTAACACAGACGAAAGTGTTACTGAATATTATGGATTAAGTGTTACTGAATATTATGGATGAAGTGAATACTATGGACATATTTGCTGTCCAATCGGTAGGCGCCCTGGAGAATACACCAGAACCATCGCAATGGGACCAAGTGTAAATGTTGAAATAACGGTTTCCAAATGAAATATGAAATTTCATGCTGATTCTTAACATACAACCTCAAATAGATAACTAGTGTCATAAATCCTGAAAATACCGAAAATTCATATTTTAGCCCATTGGCACCAACCGAACTGGTTTACATATAAGGGGAAAGTTAAAGACAATCGGATTCTGTGTCTAATGAGATCAACTCGAGCTCTCAAGCCATGTAACCTGATTATTTGTCTATTTTTCTGGTCGTAAAACTTGGTAATCATACTATGTACCTTGGTAAACTTGCCATTTTAGTTATAAGAACATTATTCAGAGTCAGCGGAAAATGTCCTATTAGCGTGCAACAGAGCAAGTTTTTTCCTTTCTGCTCCACTGTGCGCTGAAACAAACCGGCGGTTTGAAGAGACATTGCTTCCAGGGCAAAAGAAAAACCACTAATAAAAAGTCAGAAAGATGCGGGTAAAGCGACGTCTTTTGATGGGAGTCTTGTCTAATGCCCCCGAGCGGTCAAGTACCCCCCTGATAAATAACTCGCATGGATATTTATAGAATGTCCTAGTTAAATAATAAATGAAGCTAGTCGTAAAATCCCATTAACAACCGTATGGTGGTCAAAAATTCATGTTTGGTATTGAAGTGAGGACGGAGCTTACTTACAGGTAGGAAACAATTTTTACAAATTTAAAAATCCGAACTCCACCAGCTTCTTGCCGCCCAAAAAATTCATGTGTTGGTGTTGAAGTGAGGACAGAGCTTATACGAGTAGGTAGGAAACAATTTTTACAAATTTAAAAATCCCAACTCCAACAGCTTCTTGCCGTCCAATCCACTTGTTGACTCAACGCTGCTTCTCACTGCCGAACTAGGCTGGTGCATTTCATCGAAGGACTGCAGCTTCTGTTCCAGTTCTGTTTGGAACACAAATTTAAGATAGTCGACATCGGAGTGCCAAGATACTGATACCGGGGGCATTAGGACACATTCCGATAACGATCTTGATTACTTCCAGGGGCATTAGACATCAATCCGAAGTGACTTTCACTTCCTGTGGACTAGGTGGGAGCATTAAGGCATACGCCCGTTTTTTATAATAATTAATCGCAGCCCAGTCCGCTATAGATGTCACCCAAGCAGCAAGGCTATAGACATCTTGATTATTCAAAACCCTGTCAAAAATGAAGAAGGTGTTTCACCGATTCTATTCTACTTTCGTCCCTTTCATATATCAAGATCTTTCATAAACAAATACAACCCCGAACGACGATAACTGCTTGAAGCAGCTGACGATAACGTCAGCTATTCCAATACGACAATCATAATGTAGGGTTTCTGTGGCGGAGTAAGCTGAAATTCCATTTTTTTGGACTTCCAACATTTGAATTACAAGATGGCTTAAAATTGCAGTAACACGTGCACACTGAAGGAAGTATAAAACCATTAAGCAATCCGAATTGACCAATTGGTACGAAGTTCTGAATTTGTGGCCAACATTGATGAAAGACATATGACCGAAACTGACATATTGCACAACGCTTTGCATTCAACTACTAATCAGCCAGGTCTGTCAAATCTGGCCAATATCTTTGAAATAAACCCCGCTAATCAAATGGAAACATACCACAGCCGTCTGGACTTGGGCAGGGACAATCGTTCTCTGAACCCCTCCAATGGTTCTTACTCCTCGAGTTGTTCTTCCTCGCACCCTGGGACCCTGTAAAATCAAACGGCGGAATCGAGTCATTTGTTACGATCAACGAACAACGAACACCTCATGAAATAACAGCGAATTTTCCGACAACATACCCTGTTGGGAGGGCGTGACAAGGTCATCTGGGGAGCAGCCTTTTCGAGTACGATGGTGGACTGCTGTTGGCGGAGGATGGGAGGCACAGTTGAAACATGATAGCTATGATCAACATGGACTTCCGACGGGCTCAAGTAAGTTTGTTGATCTTCTGGCTCGGACTCTTCCGTTGCAACGTCATCGTTACCTTCAAGAAGACCTGTAAAACGACATGACCATTGAATTGATTGGGAGTAGCAATATTGAGGGGGGATCGGTGGAAATGACTGGGGTTTCACGTTAAGACTTTCCCACGGCTTCACTAGAGCAAACAAAAAGTCTGCCAAGGCATGGTACATTGCTTCCTGCCAACCATTTCATGATCGCCAAAACTCAGGTCTGAGGAACACTGAGAGCTGTTGAGTTTCATACCTTCGGTTAGGTAAACAATCATTCTGCATGGTGTTCCACTACGATTTCACGTTTGACGTCATACGGGATTATTTAGGGAACAGCATGCAACTACCCACCAAAACCCAGCTAAATGAGGTGATTTTCTCGTATGCCATGCTTATGCCATCGATTTCACGAGTGTTCATATATAACAATACAATTTTGATGAAATTCATGTATCTAGGGAACAAACTCCCCCTACCCTTCAAACTTCGACCATTCTTTTGTGACTTAAACCTGTGACGATTTATAGTTGCATAACAAAGACGAAGGTTGCCGAAATTTATAAGAAATTACCTATAGCTCGACCCTCCAAACTACCCTCCAAATTTCAGCACATTACGACCAGTTTATTTTATGCGGTTGGCAAGGATTCCACGACTGTGCGAGTCCAGAAGAAAAATTAAAATCCGATTTTGACGAAATTCGTATACTTAGGATCATTTGGCGTCCGAACCTCTTTCCTAATTAGTAATTACAGCTCAATATGCGACTCTCAAGTATATATAAACATATGTATATGTATGGCAAGGTTTTGCGAACCCACAGACATTGAACCAAATTTGTTCTGCTACAGGGCGCAGCTCAGAATCCATACATCAACTCAGCTGAGCTTCTTACATGGTGTAGGTACTTACTGAGCATGCTCGAAAGATCTTCTTCAAGTTTGGAACCGAGAATTTCTTTGGCGTGTTCAGACTGCAGTGCCGACTCCAGCCTGGCCAGGTGTTCAGGTTCCATTTGGGAGAAGGGGTCTGAAACATCGTTGGTTCCATCTCCATCTGCAAAACAATATTAGAGAGATATTTATTTTACTTGATGAATCTGAAAAATTGGTTCAACTCAATAATGGAAGGCCAATGTGACACATCTAGAGAACAACAATGAGCAATAGATGGTAATCATGACGTAGAAAATTTCCAAACCTGACAGATCTTGAAGGAGGGAGTGGTCTGGGGATGATCTGTCGGGAGGGAAAAAGCCCTCAACAGTCAAATTGATTTGTGACGTGTCGTCATCCTGCTGCTCTTCAGATGGTTCATTTTCATTAACATGCACCAGGCTAACATTGTTGCTATGGTTGTTAGCTGAAAAAACAAAAACATTTAACCCTCAACAGTGTAATGAAAATAATTATTAAACATTTCGAAATTCTCACGTTCGTAAGTTCTCGCTTAATAACGATGGAACTACGTTTTGTAGGCTTTGCCTCTGATTACTTTGACCTCCTGGAAGACGCCACACCAGAAATGATGGAGCAAGAACGAGCTGACAGCTCAGGATCAAGCTGAGGAGTCGCATTCAACTGCCACCCGAAAGGAAAACTTCCCAAACGCCCTAAGCACAACCAAGATTGGGTTGCTACGCTGCTAAGCTTTGTGAATGCAAAATAGTCCGGGATCTACGACAGAATTAAGCAAGTGATAAGTAGCAGAAGGTTTGACAATTCTGAACAGTAGGCATGATATCCCTGGTACCAAAATCCATCGAGCCAGAAGGCTAACGGGGATCGTCTGGCTATGGCACAATTTCAAAATTCGAAAAAAGTCCGGCATCGTTTCAGACCACTTCCTAGGTGAATAATTCGATGATATCCGACAAAATGTCTGAAAGCTTTTCACGAAATTGACGACTTTTTACATGACAAAATGCCCCAAAAATTACGTGATGAGCAGCAAAGGCTATTTCTCCTGTTTTCTTTTATTTTCTCAAGCAAAATATCTCGGCGAGTGCTTTCCGAGAAGGTGCTATATGAGGGGTATCCGATGATCAAAAGTGGGCGATAAAAACCAGTGGAAAGACAGCGAAATGACGTCACAGGTTCGCACACCCGCGTCCGCACAAGGGGAACCCTCAGCGCCATCCACTTATGACGTCATTTCGTATTCTTTCTATCCGTTTGTTGCTCAAGCTATAGTTTTGAGACGAAAATTGGCAGTTGGAAGGGAGTTTTCAAGGGTGCTAAATCCGATTCTGAGATCAAAAACGAAAAATTCCTACACAAGGAAATTGCCCAGTGTGATCCGCTGACCTAGGAGCCTCCCCTGATGAACATTTCGACCGGATCTGTCGGTTTTCAATCTGACAGATAACATTTCATTTGCATCTGTCAAAATGATAACTGTTAATATAGCAATAATAATTTTCCTCTTTCAATTTATTGTACCTAGCGATTTACTCATACATTTGTCTGGTATCGCTTTTATAATAGAGTGGATTTTCTCGCTGCTATTGGCAAAATCATTGCTAAATCAGGTGGACCGCAGTTCCGCAAGCAGGATCACTGAAAGGCTTTCTTCCTGGCCGACATTATAATCGTAGCAAACGTTTTCACGTTATTCGTACTCTCTGCTAAAATGTAATTTAGCGAAGTTCAGAACTTCGAATCTATTTAATGAAGATCCATTCAATTTTTTTGAAAATGTACCTTATGAGGTAAAATGTTATACGCCTGAACTCACTGTCGACAAGGACGTGATGGCAAAAGTTCTGGGTACATGGCGAATACAACTACAATACACTGCCAAGGTGATGGCACAGGAGCTTCCTCGTCACAATCGGAGTGACCCATTATAAAATAGAACAGACTCGGAAGCAAAATAACATAACATAACATTACATTACATAACATTACATAACATTACATGAAATATACATATTATACATATTATACATAACATGACTTCCATAATACATTACGTCCATTATACATAACTAGCCTGACTGCTCGCTTCGCTCGCTATCCGAGATTCGCTGTACGCAGTATCGTGGAACCAACAAACGACGGAAAAATCCCATAGCCTACCGGGTTTTTGTGCCCAATTTTATCAAAATCCGTCAAGCCATTCAGGAGTTGACCATGGTCGACCATATTTCCGCTATGGTCAGGGAATTAAAAATGCGCCTACGTTCAACTAGGGAGGCTACCGGATATTGGTGCCAAATTTGGTCGATATCCGTTGAGTAATTCGGGATTCGACCATGGAGGGGCCCATGGATGCGCTATGGTCGACCGCGGGAGTAGTCCGAAGGGTCGATCGTAGATAGAATTTCACATAGATTACGAATACGCGATAAAAAATAGGGGTTACAATTTCAATTAACGAAGTTGACCATGGTCGACCATAGTTCCGCTATGGTCAGGGAATTAAAAATGCGACGTTGCACAACTTGGGAGCCTACTGGATATTCGTGCCAAATTTGGTCGATATCCGTCAAGCCATTCAGGAGTTGACCATGGTCGACCATAGTTCCGCTATGGTCAGGGAATTGAAAATGCGACGTTGCACAACTTGGGAGCCTACTGGATATTCGTGCCAAATTTGGTCGATATCCGTCGAGCCGTTTGGCCGTGCATAGAAGGACAGACAGACAGACAGACAGAGCGCATGCGCAGGGCGAACCGCTGGCTCTATCATGTTGAAATTTATATGGGACCTCAATGGGCCCTACCCGCTTAATCCCTGAGAATTACATTGAAATTGGGTGAAATCTTTGGTTACTACGGCTGTAACAAGGAAATTGAATCTATTTCACGCCAGCGCATGCGCAGAGCGCACCGAGGGTCCGATCATGCTGAAATTCATACTGGAACTCACTAGGCCTTGTCCAAACAACCCTTGAAAATTTGAGCGAAATTGAATCAAAATTGTGAAAGTTATGCGTGTTTGTTGAATTTAACGTTAGCGCATGCGCAGGGCGTACCGCTGGATCAATCATGTTGAAATTTGTATGGGACCTCAAGGGGCCTTATCCGCACCATCCCTCAAAATTTGAGCTGAATCAATTCAAAATCGTGGAAGTTATGGCTGTAACAAGGAAATGCGGACAGACTCACAGACTCACAGACCGACAGACACGGAACCAAATTTGTTCAGTAGGCTTTGAAACGCAAAATGCAAGTGGAAATTTTGATTTCTGAAGACAAAAATTTTTTGGCTCACGAAAGTGAACACAAGGCTTCCGCTGCTTCGCAGACTCGGAAGCAAAATGTCCCGTGTGGTGAACAAGGTACACTGACTTCCCAGAGATCGGTAAATATAAACAGTATTTTACAAAAAATTGACAACGTAGCCAAAGCTATGCCAGTGTATCATCTGTATGTACAGGTTTAGCAACTTTAGATATTCTATCCGAATTCGGAACATTATGCACAAATTTGAAGGTAATCCCCCCATTTTTCGCTGTTTTGCTTCCGAGTCTGCGAAGCAGCGGAAGCCTTGTGTTCACTTTCGTGAGCCAAAAAATTTTTGTCTTCAGAAATCAAAATTTCCACTTGCATTTTGCGTTTCAAAGCCTACTGAACAAATTTGGTTCCGTGTCTGTCGGTCTGTGAGTCTGTGAGTCTGTGAGTCTGTCCGCATTTCCTTGTTACAGCCATAACTTCCACGATTTTGAATTGATTCAGCTCAAATTTTGAGGGATGGTGCGGATAAGGCCCCTTGAGGTCCCATACAAATTTCAACATGATTGATCCAGCGGTACGCCCTGCGCATGCGCTAACGTTAAATTCAACAAACACGCATAACTTTCACAATTTTGATTCAATTTCGCTCAAATTTTCAAGGGTTGTTTGGACAAGGCCTAGTGAGTTCCAGTATGAATTTCAGCATGATCGGACCCTAGGTGCGCTCTGCGCATGCGCTGGCGTGAAATAGATTCAATTTCCTTGTTACAGCCGTAGTAACCAAAGATTTCACCCAATTTCAATGTAATTCTCAGGGATTAAGTGGGTAGGGCCCATTGAGGTCCCATATAAATTTCAACATGATAGAGCCAGCGGTTCGCCCTGCGCATGCGCTCTGTCTGTCTGTCTGTCCTTCTATGCACGGCCAAACGGCTCTACGGATATCGACCAAATTTGGCACGAATATCCAGTAGGCTCCCAAGTTGTGCAACGTCGCATTTTCAATTCCCTGACCATAGCGGAACTATGGTCGACCATGGTCAACTCCTGAATGGCTTGACGGATATCGACCAAATTTGGCACGAATATCCAGTAGGCTCCCAAGTTGTGCGACGTCGCATTTTTAATTCCCTGACCATAGCGGAACTATGGTCGACCATGGTCAACTCCTGAATGGCTTGATGGATATCGACCAAATTTGGCACGAATATCCAGTAGGCTCCCAAGTTGTGCAACGTCGCATTTTTAATTCCCTGACCATAGCGGAACTATGGTCGACCATGGTCAACTTCGTTAATTGAAATGGTAACCCCTATTTTTTATCGCGTATTCGTAATCTACGTGAAATTCTATCTACGATCGACCCTTCGGACTACCCCCGCGGTCGACCATAGCGCATCCATGGGCCCCTCCATGGTCGAATCCCGAATTGCTCAACGGATATCGACCAAATTTGGCACGAATATCCAGTAGGCTCCCAAGTTGTGCAACGTCGCATTTTTAATTCCCTGACCATAGCGGAACTATGGTCGACCATGGTCAACTCCTGAATGGCTTGACGGATATCGACCAAATTTGGCACGAGTATCCAGTAGGCTCCCAAGTTGTGCAACGTCGCATTTTTAATTCCCTGACCATAGCGGAACTATGGTCGACCATGGTCAACTTCGTTAATTGAAATGGTAATCCCTATTTTTTATCGCGTATTCGTAATCTACGTGAAATTCTATCTACGATCGACCCTTCGGACTACCCCCGCGGTCGACCATAGCGCATCCATGGGCCCCTCCATGGTCGAATCCCGAATTGCTCAACGGATATCGACCAAATTTGGCACCAATATCCGGTAGCCTCCCAAGTTGAACGTAGGCGCATTTTTAATTCCCTGACCATAGCGGAAATATGGTCGACCATGGTCAACTCCTGAATGGCTTGACGGATTTTGATAAAATTGGGCACAAATACCCGGTAGGGTATGGGATTTTTCCGTCGTTTGTTGGTTCCACGATACTGCGTACAGCGAATCTCGGATAGCGAGCGAAGCGAGCGGTCAGGCTAGTTATGTATAATGGACGTAATGTATTATGGAAGTCATGTTATGTATAATATGTATATTTCATGTAATGTTATGTAATGTTATGTTATGTTATGTAATGTTATGTAATATGTATATTTAACGTTATGTAATGTTATGTAATGTAATGTAATGTAATGTTATGTTATTTTGCTTCCGAGTCTGTTCTATTTTATAATGGGTCACTCTGATTGTGACGAGGAAGCTCCTGTGCCATCACCTTGGCAGTGTATTTTCGATATTCAGCCGTCTGTCTCAGACAGTCAGAGATACAGAATTCAATTCTCTCCCACTGGGGTGAATTAAATTTTGCGATGAAAACGTTCCCGAGATATTGGCAAAAGAAAGAAGCTAAACTCCAAGATGGTGGCTACTTCCGGATCCCCCTCCACCACCTTGGGACTTTTCATATCACTGATAAGGAAGGTCTAATTTACCATTTCTAGCAATAATTATAAACTGTACGATTTAACGTTTCTTTAGGAGCCATTTTCAGGCCAAAAGTAACTGGGCCAAGAAACTGAAGAAAAATATGCAGTTGAATAACTTTGTGGATCAACGGTACAACCAATTTGATTTTATAGAGACATGCGTGATTATAATCAGCACCCTAGCAATGATATCTGGGCTGGATGTATACCGTTTCATTCACAATCATGTTGACAAAGCTTTTCGTTATGAACGAACAGGGGGCCTATTCACTAAAATAGATAGTGGAGAGAGATTATCTATTTTGAAAATCTCCCGCGAGAGATAGTCTCCCCTGGGAGACAGTCTCTTCCAATGTCTCCCGGGTTCGTCTATTTTACTGAATAGCTCCAGAGACCTTGAGAAAGAGATATGGATCCTAATACACGAAAATGCCATAGTATCCATGAAGTGCGAGATGTTTGTGCCCCCAGGAGTTCAATTCCTTAATAATGAACGCATTTCTTAGTAATACCTATTCAATGGGTACCTACCTACCTCGATCCATACTTGGAAGTTTTTACTCACGAATCGGATAAACGTTTAAATGAAATTGAAAAAAGTCTCAATTATAAACAGAAATACACTGCCAAGGTGATGGCACAGGAGCTTCCTCGTCACAATCAGAGTGACCCATTATAAAATAGAACAGACTCGGAACCAAAATAACATAACATAACATAACATTACATTACATTACATAACATTACATTACATTACATTACATAACGTTAAATATACATATTACATAACATTACATTACATAACATAACATTACATAACATTACATGAAATATACATATTATACATAACATGACTTCCATAATACATTACGTCCATTATACATAACTAGCCTGACCGCTCGCTTCGCTCGCTATCCGAGATTCGCTGTACGCAGTATCGTGGAACCAACAAACGACGGAAAAATCCCATACCCTACCGGGTATTTGTGCCCAATTTTATCAAAATCCGTCAAGCCATACAGGAGTTGACCATGGTCGACCATATTTCCGCTATGGTCAGGGAATTAAAAATGCGCCTACGTTCAACTTGGGAGGCTACCGGATATTGGTGCCAAATTTGGTCGATATCCGTTGAGCAATTCGGGATTCGACCATGGAGGGGCCCATGGATGCGCTAAGGTCGACCGCGGGGGTAGTCCGAAGGGTCGATCGTAGATAGAATTTCACGTAGATTACGAATACGCGATAAAAAATAGGGGTTACCATTTCAATTAACGAAGTTGACCATGGTCGACCATAGTTCCGCTATGGTCAGGGAATTAAAAATGCGACGTTGCACAACTTGGGAGCCTACTGGATATTCGTGCCAAATTTGGTCGATATCCGTCAATCCATTCAGGAGTTGACCATGGTCGACCATAGTTCCGCTATGGTCAGGGAATTAAAAATGTGACGTTGCACTACTTGGGAGCCTACTGGATATTCGTGCCAAATTTGGTCGATATCCGTTGAGCAATTCGGGATTCGACCATGGAGGGGCCCATGGATGCGCTATGGTCGACCGTGGGGGTAGTCCGAAGGGTCGATCGTAGATAGAATTTCACGTAGATTACGAATACGCGATAAAAAATAGGGGTTACCATTTCAATTAACGAAGTTGACCATGGTCGACCATAGTTCCGCTATGGTCAGGGAATTAAAAATGCGACGTTGCACAACTTGGGAGCCTACTGGATATTCGTGCCAAATTTGGTCGATATCCATCAAGCCATTCAGGAGTTGACCATGGTCGACCATAGTTCCGCTATGGTCAGGGAATTAAAAATGCGACGTTGCACAACTTGGGAGCCTACTGGATATTCGTGCCAAATTTGGTCGATATCCGTCAAGCCATTCAGGAGTTGACCATGGTCGACCATAGTTCCGCTATGGTCAGGGAATTGAAAATGCGACGTTGCACAACTTGGGAGCCTACTGGATATTCGTGCCAAATTTGGTCGATATCCGTCGAGCCGTTTGGCCGTGCATAGAAGGACAGACAGACAGGACAGAGCGCATGCGCAGGGCGAACCGCTGGCTCTATCATGTTGAAATTTATATGGGACCTCAATGGGCCCTACCCGCTTAATCCCTGAGAATTACATTGAAATTGGGTGAAATCTTTGGTTACTACGGCTGTAACAAGGAAATTGAATCTATTTCACGCCAGCGCATGCGCAGAGCGCACCGAGGGTCCGATCATGCTGAAATTCATACTGGAACTCATTAGGCCTTGTCCAAACAACCCTTGAAAATTTGAGCGAAATTGAATCAAAATTGTGAAAGTTATGCGTGTTTGTTGAATTTAACGTTAGCGCATGCGCAGGGCGTACCGCTAGATCAATCATGTTGAAATTTGTATGGGACCTCAAGGGGCCTTATCCGCACCATCCCTCAAAATTTGAGCTGAATCAATTCAAAATCGTGGAAGTTATGGCTGTAACAAGGAAATGCGGACAGACTCACAGATTCACAGACTCACAGACTCACAGACTCACAGACCGACAGACACGGAACCAAATTTGTTCAGTAGGCTTTGAAACGCAAAATGCAAGTGGAAATTTTGATTTCTGAAGACAAAAATTTTTTGGCTCACGAAAGTGAACACAAGGCTTCCGCTGCTTCGCAGACTCGGAAGCAAAAGTCGAATTAGGGGGCTTAATGCTTGTATTATATGTACACCTAATGAACGGCCACTCTTAGGTAGGTTTGATGAAAAGCTTTGAAATGAAAAAAATACACGATCAAAATTACCGATGTGGTTGCGGATGAAAGAGGATATTACCCGATCACTGTGAAACAAACGAGAAATAGACTCTCTCTTTCGAGGAAAGACACCTAATTAGCTCTCTCTGAAAGAGATCGAGAATGCCAAGATGGCCGCCAACTCTCTCTTTTAAAAGTTACTGAATAACCCAGTCATGGATACTATAAAAATCTATTTTGCCGAAAGTGAGAGTCGGACCTGAAAGAGATCTCTTTGGCTTAGTGAATAGGCCCCCAGCTTGACGTACAATGCTCTGGGTGGTCTCGAGAATTTTTCGAGTTCAAAATCTACTCGGTTTTTGAGTTCAAGATCTACTTGATAACGTAAATCAATCCTCATTTATTTCGGTTAGGTTTCAGAACCAAACTATGAATTCAATCAGTTTTGGAATCATATTAAAATCATCAAATGTTTGTAAGCCATTTGAGCACAAATAACACCTCGTTTCAAATGAAACTGAAAACTGAATTAGTTGATTGGCTCGCTCGCATCATCTGGCGCACTCTCTGTAGTCACTGCTCTATCTGGTTGCTGCAAAAAAGGTCCGATAGGTTACAAGGCAGTCGTGATGGAGTGAAGAATCATTGGCAACTCTTCGGACTGATATGTCAAGGTTTGAAATTCGTTTCAGCGTTTGATGACCGGGGCAATATAGCATCCAACATGCATGGAACCCTTCCTTTTTTCAATTTTAATTAAATCATTTATTATTTTCACAAAAACTGATGCCATCTGAACAGGCTGGCACGGTTGGGCGAGAAAGGGATATGCGTTGGATATAACCAGTCTAATTTAAGTTATAGGTTGCACCACAATTTCACAGCTGTATTTCAATTTTCAACACCCCACTCCAATCATCATGCACCTCCCTAAAACAGTCTGACAGTAGTAAGTTGGAAAGTTAGCCAAATTATGTATCAGATCCCTTTAGAACCACTGGGTGAATAATTGGTCTTATTTGATGTATAACTGATGAGGCCGAAATCCTATCCAAGATTAAGGAAATTGCTAGGAGGTATTTAATCCTCAATGATCAAATGGAAGACCAATAACCATGCCCGGTTGATGGAATGTGGGGAAAATATGGCAGTCATGATGGGAGAGCGGTCAATTTTAGAGTAACTTCCAAATGTTGATACCACTGTAGCTGTTACTATCAAGCTATTTCAATGAATGAAAGTAATGAAACAAAGAAACCCGATCAAAGACTATCCATCTGATCCAATATTTTGTCAATCTTTCCTGCTTAGATGCGATATAAATTACTACCAGCAGAACGAAGCTGAATGTAAAATTTGACTCTACAGGAGATTAACCGAGGTGATGGACCAACTTTTGTGCAGTGGCAATGAAACATGAGGAAGTCGCATGGGTTCAGACTTTATCGTCGATAGCGCGAAACTAATACTCATATTAAAACCGAATAGCCTCCTAGCTGAACCCAAATAGTTTCAATTTATTGTGAGATAGAATTTTCCGTATGTAACGAATTGTAGAGCTGCCAGTGAGCGAAAAATATTGTAATGCGTAGTGCTTAAGCTGAGTGCAAAGAGAACATGGTCATCGTGAGTTGAGACTCCTGACTAGTAGTTGAAGAAGGCCGGATTCGTGCTATTGTGTAGAAAGATGATACAGCGAAAAACCACACCACTTTCGTCAAATTTTACCATTTTTCGTGATTTTAGTCGCTTTTACCGATTTTTGAGCCCTATAAAATCTAAATGACCCACTCTTTTTTGAGAAAAATATTTTCATCATATAAATATCTAAATATTCCCTCCGTCGTGAATTCCTACACATCAGGTGAATTAATATTAGCCCTTAGTATCAATTTTTGACCCCGAAAAAACAAATCTGACTAAACTGAAAAGGTATTTTTCTGTCTTTACTCACCCATTAATACCACTTCTAGTGATTTTACATAAATAACTGTAAGCGATTTTAGCAGTTTTTACAGACTGTTGACCAATAATCAAATTTGACTCCTTTTTTTAATTTGACTCCTCGTTTTTTAAATTGCTCATCTTCGAATTCATTCTTTTGTGTGACAATACAAATAGAATTTTAATCATGAACCTACCCAAGGTCATATATATCCCTACTATATTATAAAAACGGATCTCTGTGAGTGAGTGAGTGTGTCTGTCCTTCTATGCACGGCCAAACGGCTCGACGGATATCGACCAAATTTGGCACGAATATCCGGTAGGCTCCCAAGTTGTGCAACGTCGCATTTTTAATTCCCTGACCATAGCGGAACTATGGTCGACCATGGTCAACTCCTGAATGGCTTGACGGATATCGACCAAATTTGGCACGAATATCCAGTAGGCTCCCAAGTTGTGCAACGTCGCATTTTTAATTCCCTGACCATAGCGGAACTATGGTCGACCATGGTCAACTCCTGAATGGCTTGACGGATATCGACCAAATTTGGCACGAATATCCAGTAGGCTCCCAAGTTGTGCAACGTCGCATTTTTAATTCCCTGACCATAGCGGAACTATGGTCGACCATGGTCAACTCCTGAATGGCTTGACGGATATCGACTAAATTTGGCACGAATATCCAGTAGGCTCCCAAGTTGTGCAACGTCGCATTTTTAATTCCCTGACCATAGCGGAACTATGGTCGACCATGGTCAACTTTGTTAATTGAAATGGTAACCCCTATTTTTTATCGCGTATTCGTAATCTACGTGAAATTCTATCTACGATCGACCCTTCGGACTACCCCCGCGGTCGACCATAGCGCATCCATGGGCCCCTCCATGGTCGAATCCCGAATTGCTCAACGGATATCGACCAAATTCGGCACGAATATCCAGTAGGCTCCCAAGTTGGGCAACGTCGGAATTTTTCGGTCCCCTTCACCATAGCGGAACTATGGTCGACCATGGTCAACTCATGAATGGCTGGACGGATATCGACCAAATTTGACACGAATATCCAGTAGGCTCCCAAGTTGTGCAACGTCGCATTTTTAATTCCCTCACCATAGCGGAACTATGGTCGACCATGGTCAACTCCTGAATGGCTCGACGTATATCGACCAAATTTGGCACAAATATCCAGTAGGCTCCCAAGTTGGGCAACGTCGGAATTTTTCGGTCCCCTTCACCATAGCGGAACTATGGTCGACCATGGTCAACTCCTGAATGGCTGGACGGATATCGACCAAATTTGGCACGAATATCCAGTAGGCTCCCAAGTTGTGCAACGTCGCATTTTTAATTCCCTCACCATAGCGT
This sequence comes from Leptopterna dolabrata, assembly GCA_954871275.1. Lineage (NCBI taxonomy): Eukaryota > Metazoa > Arthropoda > Insecta > Hemiptera > Miridae > Leptopterna > Leptopterna dolabrata. Next base: position 13,817,699 of record OX940976.1, read on the forward strand.
AACTATGGTCGACCATGGTCAACTTCGTTAATTGAAATGGTAACCCCTATTTTTTATCGCGTATTCGTAATCTACGTGAAATTCTATCTACGATCGACCCTTCGGACTACCCCCGCGGTCGACCATAGCGCATCCATGGGCCCCTCCATGGTCGAATCCCGAATTGCTCAACGGATATCGACCAAATTTGGCACCAATATCCGGTAGCCTCCTAAGTTGAACGTAGGCGCATTTTTAATTCCCTGATCATAGCGGAAATATGGTCGACCATGGTCAACTCCTGAATGGCTCGACGGATATCGACCAAATTTGGCACGAATATCCAGTAGGCTCCCAAGTTGGGCAACGTCGGAATTTTTCGGTCCCCTACACCATAGCGGAAATATGGTCGACCATGGTCAACTCCTGAATGGCTCGACGGATATCGACCAAATTTGGCACCAATATCCAGTGGGCTCCCAAGTTGTGCAACGTCGGAATTAAGTACGATACTGCGTACAGCGAATCTCGGATAGCGAGCGAAGCGAGCGGTCATGCTAGTACATATATATGAGTAGACCCGTATAGATGATTTTATGAGTTCATATTAGGTTATGAGGGTTGCCATCTGTGATTAAAAAACGGGAAGACGTGTGCCGTAAAACTTTGGTCTTAATGGCGACACTACAACCTGCTGTTGGACAGAGGTTTTACACAGAATACCTGTACCAATCGACCTCAGGCCGAGGAACTGGTAACTGCACACGATTAAGCGCATCGAATAGACATGCAATTGAAATATTAGGTCGTTCATCAGCGACCATTTCAAGACCCCGTAAGACGGAAACTACGGGACAATGAACGGTGTGGTACACAATGGTAAAACTTAGGAGAGTATCTGAAAAATGTATCCATTTTATGACAATGCAAATCCGAAGACTTGGGTCTTCGGATTTGCAAGAAACGAGAGTGATGAGCAAAACGCCAATCCTGAAAACAATGTCTTAACCACGGGCAGAGACAACAAACTTTGGTGTCCTATGATCATTTTATTAAAGCTCCCATCAACGATCAGAATTGAACTCTGCGATAAACCCACTTATCACAGGCACATGTTTCTTCTCGTCGTCAGACGCTCATTACTTAGTTCCTATTCTCTCGTTTTTTTTTTCAGTGCTGAATTTTGATCAATAAACCCTTAAATAACGAGGTCCGCTTTATCTCAATTCCACAACTAACTCGGACAGTTTTTTGGGTACTAAAGTGGTTTGAGCACTTCTGTAACACAATGGGCAATTTTCCTGGGTTACAGATTCCCTTTTTCTTTCTTTTTTTTTGCCAAATTCTATTCACTAATGGAAAAACACTTACTGACCACATAATGAGGTGTTTATCGGGAAGTGTAGGCAGAAAATGAGTGTGAAGTTTGGATTTCCGAGTTCTCACTAGAAATGAGGTAGATCGCCGAGTTGTTCAACTGCTTAGAGCGCTACTGCATCACTTTAACAATGTACAGGACCGCAATGGATGGATGAATAGCAAATTTATTTGGAAAAATCCTGAAACCGAGGTGAGGTTCACGAAAGGTCACAGCAAAGGTTCTTGAAGGTTGCCATGAAGGTTTACCATTTCTAATGTTGGATTGTTGGCAGCAATGAGACCCTTCGCCTCTGAAGCTTCGCCCTTCCGCCTTTGGGCCAACAGCCAATCATGTCAATGGACCTGATACGTCATTTCTTGCCGCACTTTTACTTCTAATCATCCTCATTTAAACAATAACCCTTATTTTTGAAAACTGCCATCAATCTACCGTTTTTCTGAGAGGTCTGAATAGTTTCCTCCAAAAAACAATTTTGATGGAGATTCCCCATTCCAGTGGGCAGTGGGTATGTAATCTCACATTCAACAGCCAAGCCAGTGCACAAATATTTCAGCTCAAAATTCCGTATCGTGGAGGGGGGGGGGGGTTACGCGTAACGTAAAAGTACTCAACCCTCGGGCACTGGCGGGGCGGCACTCAGTGCCGCTTTCCGATCAAAATCATGATTACTCTCTAGTGTGTCAAAGCACTGGTAGAACGCGTTCAGGTATCTTTCAAGCAACTATTATAATATATCCCCGTACTACTAACTGCATCCATTAAGCTCCTATCAGTCGTCAATGATCTCGTGAAGAGAGAGGGTGCGCGCTCTCGGTACTACGTACCGCCCGCCAGTTCTAGTCAATGTATAAATTCGGCACAGTGTACCGCCCGCCCGTGAACTTTTGACCAATGTTTTTGTTTGCTCCTTTGCCAAAATGGCTAGCGCCAAAATGGCTAGCGGTCGTCGAATTATTATTGATTCAGAGGTCGCGAGCATTCTACAAGCTGTGGAAGAAGATGAAGAAAATTTTAGTCAAGATCATACTCCAGTTTTCGACTTCAGCGATGAGAGTGAGGGGGAAGCGGAAGTTGTTCGACCCGATGATCATTCTAGTGACAGTGACTTTTTCAGAGGATGAAATTACCCAGTTTTTGGGGAAAAATTACCCATCGGCTTAACAAAAAAATGGTTTCCGCCATTTCTATAGAGGCTATTTTGAATGATAAGTTAGGTGGTACATTAATTTTTGCGCAAAACTACGAATAACCGTTCCTATTATGGAAAAAGTTGCAGTTTTGTGTGGGCGGCACTCCATACCGCCCGCCGGCGATCTACTTCGCCTCATATGTGCCAGGGCTCGAGGGTTAAGGTACTGAGGCTAGGATCACATGCCCCAGAAAAACTGAAAGGAATCCAGGATTTCTACAGATTAGCACTTCAATGGAATTTTGTTATGTATTCTATGACATGACATAGCACCCATTGGCTCAAAGACTCGAGTAAGGCATTGCCGAACGAGGCATCCAATTTTCGCGCCATGTAAACCTAGCTTCCCAGCCGGGTTGCCACTTCTTATCTTCAGAAACCAGTTATATTGCAAGTTTTGGATACCTTTCAGAAGATTTAAATAAAACGACCTCATTTTCACCATGAAAACCTGAGTAGTTTATGGAATTCGGTAAGCAAGAGAGTGAGACAATGCCATCTGGTTTATATCCCTTTCTGCAGATTTCCAAAATGAGAAACAATGAATTGTTTCACCAGTCCAAAATGTTTAGTAGATACATGAATAACCTACTAGAAAATTTAAGCAATTTATTTTTGTTATATTAAGCATTTTACTCAAGTATTTATATTTTATTACCTTTGATTGGCCTTTATTAGTACTTTATCATACTGACTGCTTTATTAGTATCATGCCGAAACATAGAAAACACATTTACAAAATTACTCAGAACATAAAGCATGCATCAAAAGCGATTATCGTGCAATTCAGCAATTGACAGCACTTACCAATGAAATCAGGGGGTCAAAGTAGTTAATGTACAGGAGTGGTTCTACCAATAGTTAGATAAGTAATGAAACAGAATGCGGCCAACGGAATAATATCGAGGTATTTCGCTGGGCACAAATGGAGGAAATCAACTGGACCACATGGCTCCCCAGTTCTGCATCAAGCGCAGTAAGCAGGAGATGTAGTGACGTAATCAAATTAGCTGAGACGATAATTACCTAAATTTAGAAGCTTGTCGGGATCTACGGTGACAGTTCCGTCGGCATTCAAAACAACGACTAGTGACTCATTCTTTTTTCTTCCCGCAAGTGCTGTACGAAAAACATTTATGCAAAAAAATATTAGATGTGTGAAGGAAAAAACGGAACGAAAAAGATGGAACAGCTGAACGCAGGATCATTCGAAGTAAAAATAAAATAAAAAGAGAGTAATGTAAACAGCCATTTTAGACTGGGGCTTTAGGTTAACTGCCCTGCCAGCACTGCAGTCGTAACCAGCTGTTCTCTCAAATTTGAGAGTCCCGATCATTTAAGGCTCCCCACTGCCCCCGTGTTGAGCTGATTTCTAGTACCTAACATCGCACATAATCATTGAACTCATCACAACAGCAATAAATTCACGTTTTCGAGCACTGGAACGCATCTAACCAGCTGCGTTATGCAGGAAAAGTAATACCTATTTGAGTATGGAATTCAGCTGTGAATGAGACCGATCCTAGCTCAGCAATGAACTCATCAAACCGAACTTTTAAAAAATCTACTTTCCCTAAGCGTTTTAGACCTATCTGAACAAATCTGGTTCCGCCTGCCAATCCTAGTGACGTGCATAATAATTATACGAAGGCTGCTAGTGAATTATCTAAATTTTGGAGAGTACGTGTGGATAGGGCCATCGAGATAAGCGGCTACTCTTATCTCGATGGGTAGGGCCCTAGATGAACACGAGTTTCCGCAAAATCGGACGGTAATTAATCTGTGCATGCGCTAACGAAAAGCTAATGCCACGCCCTCAACTCCAGTTTTAATGTGTGAGGAAATTCACAGGGAAATTCGCGTAGGTACCTACGCATTAATCATAGACAATTTCATAGATTGGGACATTAACAAACAGAAAAGAGTTAATTTTGGTTTATTATTCCCCGAATAATACACGTATGTATTGCTCAGCAAAAAATGTTTATAAAACCCCCTGAAATTTTTTCTTTTACGTTTCAAGTGCGTAGATTCCAAAAATGCAATGTCCGTCCGCCGTACCATGCATATGTACTTTACTTTCGGTCTAAAAAATTCGTTCTTTCGCACACAGGCTCATTTGGGCCCTAGTTATGTCCCGAAACTTTGCAGCCCGATTGGAATATATCCAAGGGTGTTATGGGAGAAAAATGGGTGTAAAAATAGGGTTTTTTTGGTGTCCTAGTAACAAGAGCTTGTGGGGTATCGTTTTCCATGTTTTTCAGGACGAGGAGACCGAACATGAAGTCGATTTTGACCAGAGAGTGAAAAAATTGAGGTTCTAACAAAGTTTCAGCCTTAAATTTACGTTAGATTTTGGCCTAAAATCGTCGTTCTTCCGCACAAAGTTTGGGTCCCCATTTGGAAACTCATTTGGATCCTAGTTCTGCTCCATAGCTCGGCAGCCAGATCGGAATAAACCCAGGGGTGTCATGTTGGAAAAATGGGTGTAAAAATAAGGTTTTTCGAGGTTTACTGAGGTTTTAGTGAGATTGTAAGGTATCATTTTCCATGTTTTTTAGGGCGAGAAGACCGAATATGTTGATTTTGACCAACGAGTGAAGTTGTAACGAAGATGCAGCTCCCGAAATTCATTTTTTATTAGTCAAAAACCTGGGAAATTGATATCACCATAAATTTGTATAAAAACACAAGAAGTAGTAACAACAGGTGAATCAAGACAATTGAATGGCACTGTCAATGATCAAAGATAATTTGTAAAATAATAGGAGCCTAATTCGTGTTTAGGGGGTTCAAAATTGGTGGAAACCATCAAAAATAACTAAATCAATCATTCCACATGAAAGAAACAATAAATGAACAGCCAACATTTCTGTACGTATGTCCAACAGAATAATAAACCCACGTGAAAAGGACTTAGCAGCGGTTTTTTCTTTTTTAATCTGATGGTTACATGGCCGGAAAGCTGGAATATATATACGTCTCACTCGGCTCAGACTGATCTGAACATCTACAACTTTTCTATCCAACCTGATCCGACACCGGCTCATTCAAGGTATAGAAGGCAAAAATCCGAGGAGCCAAAAAATGACAAAATTCAATAATGTTTCTTTAACATTTTTCTTTCAGACACATTAATTTAGCTAAGAAACAAGCCTGTGCCTAAAGACACAATCATCATTTTCGAAAACAAAGTAAGAGCCATGTGTCCCAATAAATCCACCAAAAAGGAGGACTTCAATTTAAATTCTCACGTTGGTGACAATGGAATGGAATATCAGAAGCGGCATGAATTCACAACGGACAGCTAGGAGGCCTTAAGATACAACTGCAACTGTGCAGAATAATGCCGTAACGCTAAAAGAATATCCAAAACCCCTTTATAAGCTGAGGATCTTATCAAGCTTGTCCTTTGCTGTATCTCCTAGAAGCGGTATTGTGGTCCCTGGAAGCCCCTTATGCAGTCACTCTATGGTGATGAAAGCATATGGCATTATACGAGAGCAGGTTTATTCGCCTCAGCATGAAGAGGACGCAACTTGACTCTTGCCGAACCCCCTTCATTTTGAAATATAATTTCCGCTGATGTGATTTAAAGCAATTCCACTCACTGTTTTCTTTCCTGGTTTATTCGACAGTGTGCCATTTGGAAGATTGGCGACTGATAACACCTGAATAGTAGTTCGACCACCCCAAAATAGTGCGTATCAGGCGGTCATTATTGTAGATGGTGCACCTTTTGGTTGTTATAGCAGGATGCTGCTCTGGTTTTCATAATATATTCAACTGTTGGTTTAACAATGTATTGCAAATTGAGCTTTTACTCCAGTACTTCCTACAGCAACCCAAGACTACCACTGTTAGAATATGAAATGTTATCCAGAACGAGGTGTGGCGGCTGACAGTTGATTAGTGCTTGGTGTCATCGACAGCTGTATTAAAAGCATAAAATACAATAATTTATTACCTACCTGCAATACGAGCGTCATTAAACCATTAACTTTCTTCTAAGGACTAACACTTTGAAAAGCTTTCGGCGCCAATGAGCGAAAACAACAAAGACCATGATTCCGCATCGCATAAAAAACGGAAGACCAATGGACGTGCAAAGCTCAAGGTCAAGCAATAAAATCACACACGAAAAATCAGCAGTGGAAATACGAAGAATGTACTCACCGATCAGCCTTTGGAGAGTTTCTGGATCGACCGTGATGGTCCCGTCCGCATTGACAACGATGATGAGGGAATCATCCTTGTCGTCGGTACTGTCAGCCACAATAGTACTCGACATGGTTCATCTATCAACAACGATTGTCCATAAACATTTCCTCCACAGCACAATATTTACGCTATACTCAAATATTAGATCAAAATAATATTTGACATAATTTGCGTAAAACTTACGTATGATCGACGAGTCCCAGAGAATTCAAGCGCGGCTAGCCGCTGCGAAGAGACTGAAAAACAAACCAACATTTTTGTAGCACCAAGAACAGAAAAACCCTATTTAAACGAAGGTGTACACAATCGCCTTCAACTTCAAAATTTATCACTGTCAGTTAGCGTTTGACGAAAACAACGAATAATTCCGGTTATTCCGAGCGTTTAAAATTACAAAAACACGGTAAAATTCTAGCACAACCCCGCCATGATGGCACCGCAACCCACACGTATTTGGAAACATGATTTCAACACAGCCTGAAAACTTACCAATTATTCATCACGAAAACGTATCGTCGTCATCGAGTGTACGCCGCTAATGAAAATGGAATGTGTAATAGGATCCCAACTGAAAGTCACGCAGCAAGAAACTCTAAAAATTTGTCCATTCTTCTGACGCTATAAGAAAATCAAGATTTTCGATAATCGTCGCCATTTTTGTTGGTGTATTTGTACCCTGGCCAACCAATGACACCAACACAACAAAACTATCGATTTTTCGAAATCAAGGGAAGAGAAGAAGAAGGAGAAGAAGAAGAAGAAAGGGCGACGAAAATCTTGTTTTTCATAATTTATTTATTTATATATTTAACTTTTATTATGCTTCAGACTAGGTAGTCTATAGTGCATAAGGAACATTTTTTTTGCAATAGAGCATGAAAAACATTTAACGCAGCAAATTATTACAGAACTTTTTATTTGAATAATACTACCTAATAAACCGTTGTTCATAGACGCCCATAGTTTGTTTATAGAAGTAGAAGCCATAGTTTTAGTTTATTGGCGCCCATAGTATAGGCTCCTTGCCTACGTGGGATTTGTGCTTTCTTAATACTACTTACAAAACTACCAGGCATAAATGTTAATCAACTTGTACACTTTTTTTAAACTCCTTCTGTAAAATAAACCAGTTCCACAGCATATTGTAAAGATCCCCCCCCCCCCCTCCAATCGGTGTAGATCACTGTTTTCTGTGGTCTTGCCTACCACGTGGTGTTACCTACCCTCGTGCACACCCCAAAAAAGTCCTAAATGCTAAATCGAGTACTGGAGGTGGAGCCAGCCCGGGAAAATGCGCGAGATTCAATAATGCAATCGTTAATTATTTTTTGTTATTCACGAAGCATAACGTTTGTTCAAGTTACAAAAGTGCTTATCAACAAAATCCCAAACAGCCATCATTCTTCAAGTGAAATTTCACGGAACAACCAACTTGATTTCATGCAGACATGATGATGGCGCAGATGTGTTGTTCCCTAGCAGTGATATCTGGCCCGGATTTATACCGTTTCCTTCACGATCATGTTGACGAGTGGCTGGTCGTACAGTGCAGCGGGTAGTTCAAAAAAAAAAAAAAATTCTTCAGTTCCAGATAAATTTAAAAACGTAAAAAACAACCATATTCTACGAAAGTTTTCGGGCTAGGGCGTTCTGAAAATTTGGAGCATTGTACGTCTAGCCGTTCGTTTGCACCGAAAAACTTCGTCAACATGATCGTGATGAAACGGTATATAAGTCCAGCCCAGATATCATTGTTATCTTCCTTCAAACCATAATCCTAACCATAACCATAATTATTATAACCATCATTCAAATTTTGAAGACCATCAAACCGTCAAATAATTTAATATTATTAATAGTTATTATTATTTAATAGTTATTAATTTGTTATTATTAGTAGTTATTTTGGATTCTGTTTATAGGTACTTCTCTAATTTGTACAAACGTTATACATATATTACCTATGCTTCGTGAATAACTAAAATAATGATAGAATTGTTGATTCTACCGCATATTTATTAAATGTGACTGTCGGCAAGCATCCCATACTCGATTTAGGGCTTTTCCGGGAGACCACAGAAAGATCTACACAGAAGGGGCATCTATACAGGTAAATAAAAAGCCGTTGTATAATAATTTGCAGCGTTTTAATTTCCGTTCAGTTCATCCGTCGGTTTATCTGTTTATCATATTGGAATAATTAACGTTACATTGATTGAATTAAGGAGAAGAATCTCCCCATGGTAGAATAATTATACTGCACTGAGAGATCATGCTAAGAGATTTTTAGATATCCCTGCAATACTTCAGCGCCCATCGTGGCGCTTATCGTGTACTGTTGTGTTCATAAGAGATGTTGATGTTCTCAAATTTTTAGACGATTCAACCAAGTTTGAACGTTATTACCTATAATTTAAATTAACTCGTTTTCAAATCCATCCGAGATGTTAATGTAGTTAAAATCATACAAAGCAGTTAGTTTTTTTTATGTTGGCGTCGTGATTAGACAATTCAAGATTCCGACTCCATATTGAGAATAGAAAACAAGATCATCTATGATGTGTGTTCTGCCAATTGAATGATGTGTTTAGATTAATTTTTATATTATTGTCTTGCATTTAGGATGGATGAAACTAAAGTTATTTATCATATTGACGATGAAGAAACGCCGTATCTTGTAAAACTCGCTATAGCTCCGGAAAAAGTGACGTTAGCTGACTTCAAAAATGTTCTCAATCGACCGAACTACAAATATTTTTTCAAATCCATGGACGATGACTTTGGGTGAGTACGATGTTACTTTTTGTTAGCTACTTGAGATTAATCGGTTGCTCGCTATAGTAATTCCACCGAACAAACTATGAACCATAATAATTTTAGTTCCTTCCGAGCCCTAACCTAGGTCGTAATGATAGTTGCTCGTCCTGCAGCAACTGTCATCTTCCGTTATTAATTTAGGGGCTGGGTCGTAATTCTGTAAAATCAAACTTTCAGCAGGGGTTTTACGCCCTTCTGTTACAGTATGATGTTTTTGAGTTACTAAATTCTTTATTTTGCGTGCTCCGCTGTAGAGTCGTCAAAGAGGAAATAGTGGATGATGAAGCTCACCTTCCTTGCTTCAATGGCAGAGTTGTTTCTTGGGTATGTGGTATTTTCATGAATATCATTAATTTGATTGGAATGTATATATTTTTCGAAGTGCTTACTATTATCATAAATTAGTTCGCTCGTAATACCTAATTCTTCTTTCAACGTGTGATTGTGTCGATGAATGTTCCAGCTGGTGTCAGCAGAAGGTAGTAATCTTTCCGATGGCACGTCACAGTGTACCGAAAGTGCCAGCCACTCAGATGGTAAAACTCCTGGAGATCGGAGCAAAGAACCACAGTAAGTTGAGGTTATGCAACCAGCAGAGCACATTTCGGTCTTATTTCCCCTTTCCATTCCATCTCTCCGCATTCCTTAGCCGTCCCCCTCGCTATGATTGCATAAAATTAGTGAGTTTAGAGTGGGTAACATCTCGGTAATGACAGTAGAATACGCACAACACCAAAATCCAATCCAAGTTATGTTGGAAGCAGAGGCGTAACCGTGGATACATTCATAGTCCATCTTCCATCATCACACACATACACAGTCCATGATTTCAGAAGTGCACTTCTCAATCCATAAAGTTTAGACTGCTATGTTATAGCCATTCAAACTTTGGACTGATGTATTATTTATCTCTGCCGTACAATTTTCCACAGTCATAGTCATCCCCATCATCAAGATGACCTCACTTGCACGGAGACGGAGTCCATAATGAGTTCTCGCCCTGGTTGGTATTTATTGGTACACATCTCGTTATCAGTAATTGTTCAACTACACAGCATGAATTTATGTTCTCTTTTTTTTTTAGGTCACCACCATCACGATCCAAGATCGCACGATAAATACCACAAGTACAATGGTGAGAAGCCATTTCCAGTTTATGAATGATTAGCTGTTTTGTTGAGGGATCTCTGTTGTTTAGTTGAATATGTTTCTGTGAACGATATTGATTTGCCTTTTCGTTCAGGGAAAGTGAACGGCCATGGAAAATCGTCCCATCGTATGCACGGGTACGAGTCCTCGTCAATGATGAGTTCCGAGCTCGAAACCACAAGTTTCTTGGAGAGTGACGAGGAGGATGACGATGCTTCTAGTCGCATAACGACGACCACTGGGCGAGCTACGAATTTATCAGTTGACAGAGCGACACTTGGTAAGTGTATCAATTTACTACCAAGAGCATTTTATATCATCAATATGTTAATTGTACATAAGTTATACATTAAATATACATACAATAAATATGTATAATAATAATAGTAAAACAATCTGATGATGAGCTCGAACAATTCAGTCGGCGATGTCCTCTCATTTTATATTCGTTCTTAAAAATGGGTCATCAATGTCCAGAGGTTGGTACAAAGCGATTTGTATATTACCCGCGTTATTAAAATTTATTGATGTTCCACATGCTTGCAGAGGAAGAAGATGGTGAGTTACTATTTGTGTGCCAATGTCTATAAAATCATTTTATTCACTATATTTACGATTCCAATAAAGTATTGAATGAAATGGGATTCAAAAAGGACCCAAGGATCCCAATCTAGATTGATATGTTGACGAAGAAAAACATTGATCGCTTGTTGTGCGTATTAGCAAACTTTTGGCCTCAGTTTATGCTGCGACGTAGTAGCTAACCAGGAATTATTGAGGCTGTGGTTTTATTGGATTAATCCAATGTATGGTGTTTGTATTTCGCTTTACGAGGTGAATCCATTAGGATGATGAGTAAATTTGTTTAAATTCATGGAACAGTCGGAGTCTTTATGGCTTCCCACTGGGGAATTCACATGGGTCTGAGGGCCTCGTAACGTTGAAAGGTTCAAATCTTAAGACCCTTTTTGAATGCCAAGATTTTTCAACTGAACGAGTTGAGAAATAACCCTGCAAGTCCCACATTGTGGATTTGCGGATACGTTCATCAAAATTGGGAAATTCTCGTTACTAACCGCCAAATCGTTTTTCTCCTTTCAGTAGAGAGTTTTTGCAGCCACAACAGCATACTGAAAGAGACCAAAACAGAAGGATGAGATAGGCACACGAACTCAAATGCTAACCTTTTTCCGTTTGCTTTTTGTTCTACTTTGCCGTATACCGACTGTTGAAGTCACACTAACATTAGGTTATCACTGTTATAATAATTGGTTATATTAATTGGTTCCGATGATACGTGGAACTGTATTCTTATGAACGCCAACTGCATCGCGCACACTGTATAACTCTGTTAATATTTTTGGGGGGAGGTGGTCTTTTTCTTCTGTGAAGTACTGCCATACCTGAAAAACTAAGCACTGGCTCTGAGACTTCAGGGCTTTACCGCGAACCCTCAATTGCAAATCTGGTGATACTACTTCGTCACCAGTAGCCGAGGCTTGTGGTGTGTTTACCAAGATTTCGTGACCAGGATTCAATATATTCAGAACCAATTTTAATCCGTGAACAACCCAAGATCAAAAGCAGTAATTCGAGAAAAGCCAATAATTGTAGTCTGTGAACAAGCAAAGATCAAAAAACGTTGATGGCAATCGCGTTTTTACTAACGGTTCAAAATGAGACACACCCAGTGAGGAATTATATGCGTAATCGGTGAAGGGTAAACAGGGAGAATGAAGGGCTGAGCCAAGGGAGGTAGGCTGTGGGATATGTGGGACCGTTAGGTTGGGGGAGACAATCCCCCCCCCCCCAAGGAGGTCGCTTGCTAGCAGGGATGGGGAGTTTCCATACACCTGCTTACATCTCACGGACTATACAAGACTATGATACAATATAAAAAACTCAAGTTGGTGAGAGAAAGGGTTGAGCTAACAGGTGTGATGGTGAGAAGAAGGTGGATAGTAAGGTCAACTCAAAAACAAAATCAGATGCTGTGAGAGCCTGATATTTTTCTGGTGTCTGCAGTGCGCATGCGCAGTGTTACGTTCGTAACGTTTTGTTGTGAGCCGGCTGTAGAGTGCTGAAAAACTTTGATTTTGGCTTCTTCTTACACAGTGTTTTTCCAGCCTTTCACGATGATTGTGTTGCAGAGAGTGGCAGCATGATGTCAAGGGTTGGAAGACGGCGTCCTCAGAGGCGGCGGAGGCATCGACCACCTATGTCACGTACATCTTCCTACTCTTCCATCACGGACTCGACCATGTCCCTTAATATCATAACTGTCACGCTCAATATGGACACCGTCAACTTCCTCGGTATCAGCATAGTTGGTCAGAGCAACAAGGGTGGCGATGGAGGGATATATGTAGGATCCATCATGAAGGGGTGAGCACTCCCATGTTGCTATCTTACTAAGTATACTATGAATATTTATATATAGGTAAAAGGTACTTTGATGAACCTTTCATCAGAACTATTTCGCGTCCTAATTGGGTTTGCTTTCCTTGATATAGCGGTGCTGTCGCTCTGGATGGTAGGATAGAACCTGGTGATATGATACTTCAAGTCAACGATATCAACTTTGAGGATATGTCCAATGACGAGGCTGTCCGTGTACTACGTGAAGTAGTGCAAAAACCTGGGTGAGCGTTCATTATGATTTAAAATATTTTAATTATTTGACTGGTTTGCTGGTCGGATTGATGGCTAGAGGTATTTTCTGGTGATGTAATGTAGGCAGTGTGAGAAGTGATATTTGGTACCTGTGTGCGTGTACAGGATTGTTATAATTTGTTGGAATTCGTTAGCTTTAGTTTATAGATGAAAATTGAACACTTACAAGAAAATAGAAAAACTAGTCTGAATGCTTGCACAGTATTTACTTCATCAATGAATAATAGCCAAATAACTAAGTTCTTAATGGAAGGGTCCATTATTGTCCGACTGAACAAATTATGCTGACATTACGGACTGTCTAATCTCAGCAGTTTTTCAAAGAAATATATAATAGAAGGGATTGAACCTGATCCTTAATTTCACTGACGAGGATTGTTTGTAGTAATATGAATTTGTTAATATTAGATTAACAAAGAAAATTATTTTGATGTTCCAGGCCTATAAAACTCGTTGTTGCCAAGTGTTGGGATCCCAATCCTAAGGGTTACTTCACGATCCCAAGGACTGAACCTGTACGACCTATCGATCCCGGTGCCTGGGTTGCTCACACAGCTGCAATCAGAGGTATGTTGTGAACAGTGATTCGCTCTACATTACAGTGATATCTAATACCTACTACTTATTAACCCCTGCTATAATTTGCTCACTGCCTGATTTTTGTGTTTTCCAAAAGGAGAGACTTATCCCCTAAGGCCTCCCTCCATATCTACGCTCGATTCCAACTCTTCCTCCGTAACATCCAGCATACCCGATTTGGACAGGGCCCTTGAAGAGCTCCATCTGAATGCGACCACTACAGACATGCTGACTGTTGTACGGGCTATGGCTCGACCTGATTCAGGCCTAGAAATTAGGGACAGGCTGTGGCTTAAAATCACCATTCCTAATGCATTTATCGGTAAGTAGCAGTTCGGTTACTTACTATATCAGTTCTAATGTTTTGTGTATGCAGTCGTTCTACATTATTTGTGAGGGATACAGGCCCCCAAATGCCCTGATATAGGTGTTAGTTTATAAGAAAGCAAAAGATGGGTGAATAAATATTTTGGGTGATATGAAATCCGGGGGAAGCTAGCTCATTCGACAGCATCTGGTACAACTGTACTAATTCTATCTGCTGGTTCAAAGTGCACCCTCACTCATTGTTGAGATGCGCCAGAGAAGTCCAGTGGCAGTCATCACCCAGATTCACTTGATAAGTAACGATGTTTTCTCACCATAATATTATTTGGCTAGGAAGTCAAGTGTGTAATTATTGTCATAGTGCTATCTTATTTTCAGTTTTCCCTTTTTTTTCAGGTGCTGACGTTGTTGATTGGCTGGAAATGCACGTTGAGGGCTTATCGGACAAGAGAGACGCTAGGAAATATGCATCTCAAATGTTGAAAGCTGGTTACATCAAACACACGGTCAATAAAATCACGTTTTCGGAGCAGTGTTATTACATCTTCGGGGACTTCTTATCTGCTGGTAATTAGACGTATATTGATAATACTTGGTACATAATATTGTTAACTCTTCTATGAGGCAGTGTTTGTTTTAATACCTTGGTGGTTTAATACCTAGTTGTGGTTAGGTTTCTCATGCTTTCTTACATAATAAAATGATGTTATTTTCACAGAGTTTTGTGGTATGAAATTGGACGACTTGGGTAGCGCAGATCACGATACGGTTGGCCCTCTTCCACCACCAAGTGGTGGCCCCTTGCATTGGCCTCCACCAGGTGGTGCTCCTAACCCGTATGCGACTACATTCCTTCCTTATGCTCCACTTCAATATTCTCAATGTTACACCAACGAACCTTCCATATATGGTTATGCCCCAGCTCCCCCGCCTCCTGCTACACTGCCAGAAGAGAGTGCTCATAGTGGTGAGTCTTTTGTCCCGTTTGAACTTCAAGCAAATATAACTAAGAAGTAAGCAGACTGTGTTAATAACAGCATGATGTTTACCCCCAGAACATCTTGATCTTACTCCGGGTTTCTTATTATTGGGTGATACAAGTCCATGACAGAAATTGTATCGCCTGCAAAGACATCTTGTGGGCATCTTGTGTGTGGGTTGTGAATGTGCACATTTAGACTCATGCGTGTCTGCAGTTTGTAGAGGAAAGTGACATCCCTGGTTGCTCTTTTCAATTGAACGATTCTCTGATTCAGGAAGTTCAAATGGCAGTGAAGGTTCGAGAGTGAAACCCCCCAACAACGGTAAAGGTCCTGGCAGTGGAGGGCAGAAGAGTTCTGGTAGCGACCGGGCGACTCAGGTACGCAGTAATTCACGATCAAGTGGGTCGTCGTCAGCTGCCACGGCAACTCCTCCGGATCCTAATGACGTCACAGGCAGTAGACAATCCTTCCGGATTGCTATGGGTAACCCTTGTGAGTTTTATGTCGATGCAGTGTAGTAAGTAGTGCATGAGTGTGTGGTGTTGTATTCTCAAACACTCGTATTTTGATGTTGTAGTTTGGCATATTTCACACTTCTTCTTGTCTCTTTGACAAGTGGACAGTTTCTGTAACTTTCATGTTAATTTTTCGTTATTATTTTCCTTTACAAAACTCTTCCGTAAATAGGTTCACATGACACTTGTCAGCTGGTGAACTTTTCTTTTAATACATTTTGTGTCCCATGGCGTACAGCAGTACCTGGAGGTTTAGATATGGTAGGGAGCGTTGCCTTAATAGATTCCGTTTTCGCATTTACCAGTGGAATTGTCGAACACATTGCTGTGCCAAATTTCCACACCGTGTGAACCTAGCTTCGTAGGCAGGTGACAGCTCACAATGAGGAGAACCCATGACTTCTGTTTGTATTTTTAAATGAAATTAGGGTCCGTTCTAAGAATTTTGAGACCAATCGCACTCTCCTACGTTGAATAGTTCTTTTTCTATGAGCTTTCAACATTTCGGCAACGAGTGACGTCACACTAGGCAAGGAGGTCCCGCCCAGGCAGGGGGGGTGCAATGACGTCACTTGAAAGCTCATAGAAAAAATATCCATCGTAGGAGAGTGCGGTTGGCCTCAAAATTATTAGAATGGAAATCTACTTTCATTTGAAAATGGGAAAGTAATGTAAACAGAAGTCACGAGTACTCCTCATTGAAGAAACTATGCATACTTGTGTCAATTAAAAAAATAACTGCAAACCAAGATTATCCGAAAGTAAAATGAATAGAGCGAAAGAATTATCCCTAAGTGACACATCATTCCATTACTTAAGCACCTGTTTTGTAGCTTCAGGTATTTACATGTACCTATTTTACAGGTTGTGTAGGGTGTCAACTAATTGTATAATCTCATTTATCGTTGCCTTGTTCTCTCAAGCGCGATTCGCTTTTTAGGGGGAAGTCAGAGTTGAACATCGTTTTTACCACTGGGTTGGAAACATCCTTGAACTCTCCCTTCAGTCGAGGTTTCCGGTTGCAAGGTTGCTATTTCTTTATTATATGTTAATCATTACATTTAAAATTAAATTTAGGAATCCAACTAATGTCTTAATTTTATGCAGTCTGATAGATTGATAACACATTGATAACAGTTATGTACACTGGTAAATCCTTCACATCCCATAGTTTCAAAAGTGGTTTCTTCCTCTTTAATCTGTTGTACCGACTGCAATTACAAGTGTCGTCTATTTTGTGCACGTATTCAAACAGTATATTCGCTTGGTCCGACTGCTTTGTGCACTTATCGAAATGCTTTTAATAATATACAGGCCATTATGCTACTTTCTGAGCTTGCCTATTATTTATTATTGAAATTGAATAGTTTCAGGAAGAGTATGTATAGATTTGAATCGCTTGCTTTGTATTCATTTAGTGGAGATGAACTAGTATGACGTACTGAATTTAACCGTTCCAGCACTGAGTAACGTAAGGCGGGAGGGGTGTGTTCTTGAGTTCTATAGTGATCTGCCTATATTTTATAGTGTTGAGCGGTTGTTTGGTGGGTCTCTTCACCCACCAAATTGTGAAATCATTTTGAATACTGAGTTTTTGAATATTCATTGATGTTCTGATCTGCTTGTGTATTTTATTATTTTTATGAAATTTCTGACTTTCAGGGACATAATAGTTGAGTTGTTGTAATAGTAACAGATCAATTCACGGAACAGCTAGACCCCAAATGGGATCCATAAACCACATTTCAGTAATTTTTGTTCATGGTAACTAAGGAAAGTGCGAAGTATGGTGGACAGACAGACATTTGGGGGGGGTAAAAGTTTCTTGTGCTCGAGTTCAAAGGTTCATTATCGAAAATCAAACTGTTGTATACCAAAACTGTAAACCAAGCTGTTGTAAACCAAAACTGTAAACCAAACTGTTGTAACTGTAAACCAGAACCTAACCTAAACTGTAAAATTAACTGAAAACTTTAAACTGTAAAATGAACGGTAAACCAAAACTGTTGTGATACAGCTAGAACTCAGGCTTAGGTGTACTCTCATTCCTTTGTCACACATTCATATTGTTATGTAAATCGTACTGACTTTATTTTGGAAAAACGGAACGTGACAGATTGAAAGCAAGTGTAGGCAAAGGCAATTTTAAAACGAGAACAAGGAGGTCTGATACTTCCTTGTGTTCTATGATCTTGACTAGCTGCAGTGTCCAGGGCCAGCGTCGAAATCTCAACACTAGGTCGTTTCCTTCGTCCCGACCCCTTGCTTTCAACCGTCTAGTTCCATGTGACCTGTTCCTAAAGACTTTCACTCTTCAAATCCACACACTGCACTTCGCAAACGACTTACCGTTCGCATTTAGAATTACAGAGTTTTACCCTGTTTTGAAGAGTTCCTTTCCTAAACATGTTTGCAGTCCCAAATGACTGCGGAAGAGAATTCAATATTTCGATTAGGTCTAAAGGTGGTCCAATTAGTGTGAGGGCAAGCATGTATAATAGCATCGAAGTTAGCTTCACTGAGGCTATCTAAATACTCTACATTTGGGGAGAAGGAAAGTTTTTTTTTTGCGTAGGGCAGTGAGGAAATCTTTGAGGTCCAGAGGTGGGATTTGGACCTCGTCAGAAACCTGGAGAGGACCGCACCTCCAGGTTATGTGAGACTGAAGCCGCACTAAAACCTCACCTACCTTTTCCCACGTTGGAACTCAGCTTGGAACACATCACTTCAGGCTAAAGCCCCGTTTGCACGAGCCGACCGGGCCGGATAAATCCGGGGAGTGCAGCAAGTGTGCCCGTCCGCCCTGCCGTGTAAACACTTCTCCGGACCGGTTATGGGCGTTCCCACTTGCTTGGGAGGCCCAATGGAAATTCCTTCCGATCTAGGGTCCCCCCACCTGACGATCCTACTCACCCCACCCGTCCGCCCTGTCACCCTGTGATGTAAACGCACCGCTCAGGATCTTCTCCAGGAATAGGTACATACCTACCTACCTATAAACATGCATATAGTTTAAAAAACGTTGCAAAGTCCTTGTCACATGGGTTTATTATTCTATTGGACATACCTACAGAAATGTTGGCTGTTCATTTATTGTTTCTTTCATGTGAAATAATTGCAATAGCTATTTCTAATGGTTTCCACCAATTTTGGCTCCCAAAACACGAATTAGGTGGGTACGCTCCTTTTTTTTTCAAATTAGCTTTGATCATTGGTAGTGCCATTTAATTGTCTTGATTCACCTGTCGATACTACTTCTAGTGTTATTATACAAATTGATGGTGATTTCAGACAATTACCCAGGTTTTTGACTCATAAAAAATCAATTTTGGGAACTGAACCTTTGGTAATACCTCAATTTTCGCCTCTTTGGTAAAAATCGACTTCATATTCAGTCTTCTAGTTCAAAAACATGGAAAATGATACTTCAAAAGCTCATGTTACTAAAACACAAGAAGTACTATTTGTATACCCATTTTCACTCATAACGCCCCTGTGTATATTCCGATCGGGCTGCAAAGTTTCGGGGCACAACTAGGGCCCAAATGGAGCATGTGTGCGAAAGAACGACTTTTTAGACAGAAACTGAAGTCGGTATGCATGATTCGGCGTACGGCAGACAGACATTATTGCATTTTCTGAATATGCACACCTTGAAACGCAAAAGAAAAAAATTGGGAGGGGGGGGGGGGGGTATAAAAATCTTTTGCTGAGCGAATACATAGGTGTATTATTCACAGAATAATAAACCAAAACGGTGGAAATTGTTACACAGCGGTTTATTATGTTCTCGTATAGATGCCCCTTCTGCGTAGATCACTGTTTTCTGTGTCAATATCTACGCTCGGCCGGCCAGACAATGAATAGTAACGAACACTTGTGTTTATAATAAAGTAGGTCTGTATAAAGTAGTTTCCATTCTAAAAAATTTTCTAAAGCCGCGGTTACACTTGCGGTGTTGGGCCCAACACTGAGTATTCGCCTATACTCGCCCGAATATTTACCATGCTCGGAGTTTGCCGAATCTTGACGCACACCCCCGCACACACATGCGGTGTTGGCTCTCAACACGAGTATGCACACTAGTTGGCCAATATTCGCCGCCTTTGACTCGGGAAAAAAAACTGCCTTTTGACCGAGCATCCCCGAGCACCAATATTTGCGCGCATTCGGGCATTTGTCCCGCGGTTACACTAGCGGGAAAAGGCCGACGAATATTCGGTGTTGGGCCCAACACTGCAAGTGTAACCGCGGCCTAAGATTCCAGCGGAAAACTAGTCTGTACGCGGTCCGGTCGTGTAAATGGCTGCCCGAGGGGAAGGAAGCCCCACCCCTCGGAGTGAGTCAGGAGGCTCCTGGCCAGGAGCATCGGATTTATCCGGCCCGGTCCGCTCGTGTAAATTGGCCTTAAGTCCTGAGGAGATCTCTTCAGTCCTCGTTCTGTCGGTCCGCACCCTCTGTTTTTTGCCGCTCTTGTTCGAGCTGCATCTTCTTCTTCACGATCTTTTCTACGTATTCTGCCACTTGATTCCAATGCTGCTCGCTTTGCAGCGTCATGGCGACCACCGTTTCTGGTGTCAAGCTGGCTACTGAAACTCCCAATTCTTCCTGTATGTAGGTCTGTTCTACTGTCCACTGCGTACACCTGTAGAATGTATGATGCACATCATCTTCCTCCTGACAGCTGTGGCATGTAGGAACACTTACCTTTCCCATCCTGTGCAGGTAGCAAAAAAAAGGAAGCGACAGGTTGTTGTTGTTGTTGTTAGTGGATAAAAAGTTACAACCTACCTAATTTTTTTGTTACGGAAGTTTTCCGATACTTCTCATCAGAGGATGAGGATGTTGAACGTGCTCGACCCTCCGTCGGCCGCATTCATTCACGAATTAATTTCATTGTCAGCGACACAATTTTCTGGGATTCGTTTCGTCTAACCAGATCCCAAGTAAGTTAATTTATAGAAAGACGAAAGGCTTGATGAAATTGGTTTCGGAATAAAACGATCGGAACATCCAACGATAAACTGTAACAGCTATTGGAGGTTACTCCACCAAACTAAGGTTAACCTACAGAACACTGTTCGTTTCGAGTAGAACTGCAGAGTGGGAGCGCCAAGTCTTTAGGGACAGAAAGTTCTCCTTCTTTTCATAATTCACACAGTGAAGAGTACAAAAGAAGACTTGCAAAGTGAAAAGTTGAAGAGTCTTTATGAATGGGTCCCTGATCTCGTGACGGAGCTATCCAGCAGCCTAAAGACCTAAAGACCCTTCAACCTTCCTACAGACGTAAAGACTCTTCCTAAGGACTCTCTTTTCACTTTCCACTTTGCAAGTCTTCATTTGTACTTTTCACTTTGTAAGTCTTCATTTGTACTCTTCACTTTGTGAATTATGAAAAGAAGAACTTTCTATCCACAAAGACTTGGCGCTCCCACTCTGCAGTTCTACTCGAAATAAACGGTGTTCTGTGGAGTAACCTCCAATAGCTGTTACAGTTTATCGTTGGATGTTCTGATCGTTTTATTCCGAATCCGATTTCATCAAGTCTTCCGTCTTTCTATAAGTTAACTTACTTGGAATTTGGTTAGGCGAAACGAATTACCTAATTAATTCGCGCTCGATGAATGCAGCCAATGGAGGGTCGAGCATGTTCATGATCATCATCATCCTCTGATGAGAAGTATCGGAAAATTTCCATTAAAAAAATTAGGTAGGTTGTAAATTTGTATCCTCTAACAACAGCAACCTGTCGCTTCCTAACCTCCCCCCCCCCCCCCCCCAATGTAGAGTATTTTGATGGCCTCAGTGGAGCTAATTTCGATGCTATTATTATATGCTTGCCCTCACACTGACTGGACCACCTTTAGGCTTAATCCCTCCTCTCCTTTGGGCTTGAATTCTCTTCTTTTTATTGGTACCACCAAACACTGAATTTAACAAAGAAATAAAACCTAAAAATTCGATTTGAAAAGTATGTCATACTAATTATTGTAAACTCTTCATTTGAAACGCAAATTCTCCACTTTGCACTTTGCGAAAGATAACCTTTAGGAACGGAACTGTTCAAAAAGGGGCAAAACTCTGCAATTCTACACTTTGCATTTCACTCTTCAAATCATGAGCGTTCTTTAGGAACGGAAATTCGTTCGCAAAGTGCGGATTCGCGGATTGTGGATTTGAAGAGTGCAGGTGAAGAGTGAAAGTCTTTAGGAACAGGCCCCTGAACTGTTCCACGTCCTGTACAAGGTGTCCAGCTAATTATCTCCCACCTGTTACTTTCCTCTATAAGCAGTGGTTGCACAAAACTTTTTTTTTTAGGTAGGTACCTATTTTTCAACACTCGAATCACACAGAGAAGTTGCATAACCTTCTTGGAACTCCCCTAAGGTTATTTCAGTCTACCTGAACTGTCAAATCTCCAGCTACCTCCTTGTTATTTCGCTGAGGTCCGAAAAAGACCTGTAGTGATTCAGTGTTGAAATAAATTGCAAAATTGAAACATAGCTTGCACTTTGCACCAACGGAATGTTGAACCAGGACAGTACACCTACTTATTGGTGGAAGGCTCGTAAATGGGCGATTATTATGTATCCACGAAGAACACTTTTGATCTGCTTTTATTATAATAACCTTCCTCTACACATTTGAAAAATTGAGGGAAAAGTAAAGCTAGGTTCACATGGAGATGTAGTTTCGGACGGCAATCCGGCACGGCAAGTCGTTCTGCAATGCTATTGGCCAACGCAAAATGGATTATTGCCACGCATTGTCATGAATACTATATCAGAATCTCTAGATATTTTCCGCTGTCGGATCCGTAGCCGTATTTGCGCAGAGGTTACTGCGCACACCTCCCTGTTTGGTTGTTCAGCCATTTTGGATTTCTGGTTATGATTCCAATGCCCTGTGAACGCCTCTGTGGCAAAAATTATAGCGAACGCGTTGCTGTACCGGATTGCTGTCTGGAATTGCATCTCCATGTGATCCTAGCTTACTTTGTGGATGAAGAAAAACACATAAAAGAAGAAGGCGATTCAAAGAAGTCGGCTTGCTTATGTCACAGGGCTGTAACTCGTCGACTGTCTCCCATCTGCGAATTGTGATGAAATCGTGGAAACCCATTTCAAAGAAAAATGGAGTTATTGAAAGGTTGTCTATTTCCACTAATAATACACGAAAAATACACCAGTATCAGTAACCAACAACCATCATCAGTAACAATAACTTATTAAATAAGTTGGTTACTGGCGATGGTTTGATCACCGAAACCGGTATAACAGTGTATTTTCCGTGTATTAGTGGAAGATAATTTTAAAAAAGAAAATTTTAATAACTCCACTTTTCTTTTATCTCCCATCTGCTGCCACCGGCCATTCAGTCAGATCCCACATCCGTATAACGTCACAGTCAACAGCAGGGCTCCGTTCCCCACCTCTTTTTTTTTTCAAATCTCAAGGTTTAAAATTCTCTCAAAAAATTAAGGAGTCATATTTTCCCGATTCAATTCTGTGATCATCTCTCACGTCATAAACTATTGAGGAAAATGCCAACATAGTTCGTGATAATTGTCCACCGTTGAACTTTTTTTGACCCAAGAGCAACCACTCATCATTTTTTAGGCCATAAATTCAGTTGCTTCTTATCGAAGGACCTTATTCAGTATCATACTAGCAGCTATGTAGTTAGTAGAGCTCAAGCTGCTTGAGAGCTCTCAATTTTCCCCCTTGTTCCTGCATTGGTGCTCATACCAAATCCAAAACACATGCTAATATGCGGGACCATCTGCGATCCAACCCGCATGTACCCTCAACATTTCAGCTCTACGACTATTTTTCGCGTAGTTAGAAGCGTTACAAGGAAATGGTCAACATTTAATGTTCGTGCATGCGTAGACAAAAGTTACCGTGCGATTCCAATGAAATTCTTATGGATCTGTCGAAGTATTATTCCTGACAACCCTCCAAGTTTGAACTAATTTCAGTGATATTTAAGATAGTTATGGGCGTTTCAAGTATTTCGCGTTTGCGCATGCGCAGACGAAAGTGACTGTACTTTATCAATGATTTTGGTATGTTCGCGTAGTTAGAAGCGTTACAAGGAAATTGTCAACATTAATGTTCGCGCATGCGTAGACGAAAGTTACTGTGCGATTCCAATGAAATTCTTATGGAGCTATCGAAGTATTATTCCTAATCGACCCTCCAAGTTTGAACTAATTTCAGTGATATTTAAGATAGGCGTTTCAAGTATTTCTCGTTTGCGCATGCGCAGACGGAAGTGACTGTACTTTATCAATGATTTTGGTATGGGACTATCTGTGACGCAACCCGAATCTACCCTCCAAATTTCAGCCAATTTCGACCATTATTTTGGGTATTTATGGGCGTTACAAGGAATTGACCACAGATACGGAACCAAAAATGTTCCTTGATGTCTGAAACGCAAATGGTTGTGGAAATATTAATTTTGGAGGACATATTTGTTTTCACTCAATGACGAAGCTTCCGTACCTACCGGTAATGAGGAAGCAAATTATATATAAGTATTGATATCCAATTAATTTGCGTTTGATAGCCCAAGAGATGTAACCAATTCATCTCCCTTTTTCATTCAATTTCAGGTACATCAACTATTTAGAATAATTTTATCTAAATGTTACTTTTAGTCAATATAATATTTATTGTTTATTCTTTGTGTTGTGTGTGACAGGAAAGGAAGACGAGATCGTTTGAAGATCACAACGTCATCGGAATGCCAGAAGGTACACTTAGTTCCCAGTTCATTCAGGTACCTTGGTGCCAGTCGACCACTAAATACGTTCGATGAGAATGTTAAGTATCATGTTGTAAAGAAGAAATGTAATCGACCCTCTTATAATGTAATCAAAATTTAGTTGGGACAATTTTTTGGGGGTAGGTTGATAGTCCTAAGAGTCAGAGTGTAGCCCCCCCCCCCCCACCCCCAATATTCTAAGCTTTTGTAAATATTTATTATTATAATGTATTATTTTGTACCATTATAATTATGTATAGAAAATATTTTAAAATTACAGGTACCTATAGTTCTTAAAAAGAGTGGGGTTGTTGTTGAGGGGCTTTATGAATCATTATCACTCCCCTGTTATGATTTGGGTGATGGATGTACTTAAAACCATGAAATACCTACCTAGATGCGTGATCAGTTGTGCTTCAAATATTTTCATACTTTTCTGCAGTCAGTTCAACTAGTTCCTTGTAGTATGTATTTTGATTATGTCAAGTTAGGAGCGAGTTTGAGCCACATTAGGTTGTCCTGTACGGACAGAGTGAGTTGAGATCATCTCTCGTTTATGGTAAAGGGAAGGTACCGCTATCCGTATTAATTTTGCCCTAATAGGTGCGGAAACACAATCTTGAAGCGATGGTGGTGGCTGCATGATTTACCTTACCTTGCCTTGCCTTAATTCTGCATTTCAAAATAGTGGTTTTGAACCATAATACTGGTTTTAGACCTCGGTCATTTGGACAGCATAAACGTCACTTTGTAATGTTGCTGACACTTTTGAGGCTTCACTTTGCTGATGGTTGACCCATACGATTCCTATTCTGCTCCACGTGAACTTAGTTGTCTAATAGTCTGGTTAGCATACTAGTTAAGTACCTCTTGCAGGACTTATGTCGTGATTTATTGGTGGGAGGGGGGGGGTATTTTGTCGTTTGGGACCACTCATCAGCCAAAGAGCGAACTACATTCCCCACTAAACTGCATTTCTCTAAAAGGATTGATGAAGGAGTGGACAATGGATTTCCTAACAATGCCGCTTGGGGGCAGTAGAATGTACCAGTGTCTTGCTCAGTACAACTACCATCTTCTCCTGCGGCCAGACTACACCTGCTGGCCAGGTCGCAACTTTCATCCCCACTCTGATACGCTGCTGTATAGATACTGTATTCCGTATGGGGCACAGTGTCCATATCCACAAGGTCACGCCCTCTCACATATAAACAGCGCAGAATCTCCCACTCCCTCAAGACACATCGGTGCTTTTCTGCATCATCCCCAGCTCTTCTTCTGATGAGCCCTCAATTTCTCAACCGAATCAGCTTATTCAAAATTGGAAGGAGCTGATGCCTCTCTCAACAGTATTAATGATTATCCATTAATAAATGTTGAAATCAAATCATCGTTGTGGAATCCATATAGTAAATTTGAAAATCGTTATTTGTATCTCCCTCCCCCACTTATGTGCAATACTGGTGGTGCTTCCTTCTTTGCCCTTCTGACAGTGCTTTTGCACGGCCTTGGTTTATTTCATAAGAATTATTTGTTTCCTTTCCAACAAAGATAAATAGTTGGATTCGACCTAATTTTACACAAAATTTAATGTTTTCCTATTTAGTTGTTCCTCAGTAGGGTTATCGGATTTGAACTGTAATTCTCATATTTTTTATCCCAACTTGAACAAACCAGAATGTGGGCCACACAGGCAAAGTGATTCGAAGGATAAGCAATTTTGTTCCAAAGTTGAGAGTATTGCAGTATTTTTGTCTACTTTTTTCAGGACATGTTTTTATTTATTTATATTTTATTAATTTTTTTACAATGTTCACGTATTGAAATTAACTAGGACGATTTTATTGTTTCACTATCATGGCACTGTGTGGTACTGAATACTGCTCAATATTTATTCATAACATCGTTGTATTTGGCACACTTGCCCATATTACATTTTGAAATGTACGAGTCAACATCCAAATCACAACTTCTTTGCTGTTTTCCCATTTTCAAATTCAAACTAGGTACCACCTAGTCTATATGATGTTTTTAGAGACTAGAAAAATATTAATTGGGTGTATAAGATTAAATAAAGACTGACAAGCTGTTCGGATCGAGTATCAATGGAATGCGTTGGCAATTCAGAGCTTCTACTCCCCCACTTTTATACTCGAGAAAGTCCCTAAGGACCGAATTATTTTTATAGAGTTTTGTAAGGACTGATCGAAGTGATGATGACTGATGTCAGTCCTTGGAACGAAGAGGATTTCGGAACTAATATCAACTAATCATGAATTGATGAAATTGCGCACATTTGACGGTTTCTATAAATCTATCCACACAAACGTTCATTGTATACTGTCGCTGTAAGTTTTTCTTAATGTACATTTTTAAACTTTTTTTACCATTATTGGTGTGTTACGCTCTCGTGCCAAGTATCTTATACGTTTATATATTATGTTTGTTAATGTGCTACCTACTAATACATTTTATCAGCATTTCGTTTCCTTCTATCGTACATCTGCTTCTTCTATTGTTTATTTTTTTAATTCAATTATCCTGAATTGTTATTCGCATGTTGAAGTTTGTTTGTTGTTTAAAATTTTTATTTAGCCAGTCTTTACTTGCACTGCAGGTTTTTTGTCCTCCCCATTGTTATCTCACGAGGAATAGCAAGACGTTTCCCCCAACCTTCTGTACGTCGCTGTAATGTGTGGTAGTGAGTAGTTCCTGCCCATTGGTTTTTTTTATTCGTCTCATATTACATTCAAGTGATAGATTTCAATAAAATTCGTGGGCAGTACACTGAAAAATCCTGAAAATGTAATTACAAAGGTTTATTGATTTGTAAATAAACTATGTAACAATCAACGACTTCATTTCTCCTTGGTTTTTCATTAGCTGTCGACTTTATTCTGCATGAATTTGTCCTAGACTTCGAAAAAACACGTATTTTAGCACTCATTTTCATAAATTGGCCAACGAATCAGATTTAAAAAATTAATCGAAGGCTGGAGGGGAAGGTTGGTAGGTGTTCAAATTTTCACAAGGCGCGTTATAGTTGTGGTTTCAGATCAATAAGTACCTACCTACCTAGGGATTTAACAATTCTGGAGACACCCACATTTAGCCGCTCTTGTCTTTACTTACTCTGTTACCAGGCCCCATTTGTGAAAAATCCCGTTTTGATCACCAAAATCCCAAATATGATCAAAAAAACCCCTTCGTCAAATTTGGCCCTTTTAACAGTGAACTAGATAAGTAGCCAGCTAATATTGTGACATTATGCTCAAGATATAACAGTGGCTGACAAACAGAGAGGTACCTACCTACCCGCTAATACTGTCAGGAGTCGTTGAAATTGATTAAAAGCTATTCGCACCCCCCACCAAGTAACGTGAGGTAGGTTTCGCTCAACGAAAAGTGGAAACAATTAATTTACTCCCAACGGATTTTAGGTTAAAATGGGACTTGTTCTTGGGTTATATCTTGGTAGGTACTCAACGTATTCTTAGCCCTGGTAAAACAACTAAATGTTTTTAGAAATGGGAAGGAATAAAAAATTCCAATTTTAAATGTAAAGCTAACAATTTAATGAAGTTTCTATTATAATTCATCAAGTAGATCGATTCATATTATTCAAAGCCATATATTACGTATTGATAATGAAGTTACAATCTTGACTTGAACTATACTTTGTTGAAAAAAAAATAAAAGGGTAGGCGATGAAACATAAATTTTCCTTTTTAATTTTCTCATCCCTGTTCGAGGCAACGAAAAAATCCCGCAAGTTGGTAACACAGTCTAAGTCTAATGGTGCGAAATCGACATTACCATCCACATCTGTAGTTCGTTATCGATTGTAACTATGGTCCAAAAAGAAATGGATTTTTTGAACAATATATTTTTAAAGGTGTTAATGTAAACAAAACTATGAGTCAGAACTGTACAATCGATATTTCTGGTTTATTATTTTCAATAATGAGCCTTCGGAATCGAGCATGAACCCCCCCCCTTAAAATATGATGGTTACTGTTACAAGGTACCGGACTCGCATTTCCATCATGCTCCCAGATATTGTCTGGGAGGAAACAGGTACTCATCCGAAGACATGGTGTAGAGACTGAAAACTGTTGTTTTTGTCTATTCATTGTGAAAGGTCTAAAACAAATTGTTAACAGTAATCTCATCCCGTGGAAACTGAAATGAGGCGATGGAAGCGGCACCTTGTGTTATCAGGATGACGATGGTACAGTGAACTCTCCCACTACTACTGTCTGTCACTTGGGCATATTCAAGGACTCTGATACAGTCACCTCTCAGGAGGGCTTCCCTGTCTGCTTGCAGCAGGGGGGAGACCACAAGCCTTGGGCTGGATTCTCCTCTAAACAACGGAAATTGCCCATTAATTAGAGATATCCGTTCTAACAGAATTTCACTGTACTAAATACCAGGTTCATATATTTATAGCTTGAGGGGGGGGGGGGGGGACTGTTGCTTGACAAGTTCATTTCTATTAAATAAACAGAACCAAACGTTCATTCGAAATACAAAAATTATAGAGGAATTGGGGTTAACAACAAACCACCTTCAGTTCAAGTACATTTTAATATCACTCATCCATATACTTTCCTGCGGTTGTCATGATTGGCTGCTTTTGTTAGGAGAGCTATCATCACAATAATTATTGTCATGATTAGTTGTTTTCGTGAGGAAAGCAGTCATTACAATAAGTAGGTAGAGAAGTTGAGAAATACTTTGTAATCTGCATAGCCGGGATCAGGGCTGAGCAATTTGACAAGTGTACTACATGGAGTAGGTACCTTCTCGATAATCCTAGGTATGTTTCTTAACTAATTCACCCTGTTGAAGTACACTAATTATTTGGGAATCTAAAAGATACCTAGACTAATAAGGCACTAATAAGGAACAATAATATCTGAGAACATAGCTCATTGCTGTACATAATAATGACTGACTATGTACAATGGCACAACTCCTAATCTTGATTTCATGAAGGAAGTGGTTCGAGTAAGATGGAAGACTACATAGTATGAAAGTCAACGTGATGGCTACATTTAAAATGTATGGCCTCAGAATGCAGCGTGGGTATAAGTACGTATCAATCATTAGGAAATGTCTCCCTACAGTTCAAATACACATAATAATAATTGCCAATAATTTACGAATACAGGATGTTATGAATACCTAGTTGTCAAGATACACAAATCAGCGAGATATTTCACAAAATGAAGCATTGCACGATTGTGCATGTGCAGCATCCAGTTTTTATTGGGTGGGCAATCAAAGATGTGAGTGGACCCGAATCTCCGAGATAAGGTCGTGAGTGCTGGAGCACAACTGACAGAGGAGGCCTTTGATTTGGCATTCAGGTTTCGAAGCTGTGAGTCAGCTGGCCAGAGTAAAAGTTGTCGAAGAAGAAGGGGAGACCAGAGAGTTACTTTACAGCTGGGGTGACAAGCACTGAGCAGAAGGGAGCTGGGATTCATTAACAGGCGTAGACCTTACAAAAAAATCATCTTAATGCTGCAAGCCAGCGCATTGTAGGCATTCGTTTATACCTTGATGGCTGGTACACCAGCAATCAAGGCTGGTACCTCGCTATTCCAGAGCCAAGACAAAGGTGCGCCAGAGCCGCTGCACAAGACACTTGGAAACTAGAGATCAGTGTTGAATATTGCAGTTTTTGTGGGTTGCAGATTCTTTTTTTTTAAGCCGAATTCTGTTCAGTAACGGAAATTAGCACTTACTGACCACATAATGATGTGTTTGTCGAAAGTCTTGGCAGAAAACGAGTGAGAAATTTGAATTTCCGAGTTCCTGCTAGAAATTATGTATCAGATAAATTGCAGAGTAGTTCTCAAATCCCACTTAGAGAGCTAGTGCACCACTTCAAATAATGTACGGATGGAACCACAAATTTATAAATAAATTTAAAAAACACACCCTCAAAACCAAACCGATGGGAAGGTCATGGCAAAGGTTCTTGAAGGTGTCTTTGTGTTGCCACAAAGGTGTACCACTTTTGTAATGTTGAGTTGTTGGCAGCACTGAGAACCTTTGCCTCGAGGCTTCGCTCTGCCTCCTTGGGCCAACAGCCGATCAGATGTCAGTAGACCAGATATATGACTTTTTTGCAACATTTTTACTTTTAGTCACCATCATTTTTTTTAAATGACGCTTATTTTTGAAAAGGGCTTCTAAATACGAGTATTTTAGGGAGTTCGTACAGAGCTAGGGGTGTGAAATCAGAGAATTCACTGCCTCGCCTCACAGTGGTGGTGATC
The DNA here is from genome assembly GCA_954871275.1 of Leptopterna dolabrata. Lineage (NCBI taxonomy): Eukaryota > Metazoa > Arthropoda > Insecta > Hemiptera > Miridae > Leptopterna > Leptopterna dolabrata. The sequence continues at coordinate 13,848,574 of OX940976.1, forward strand.
ATAAAAACTTCCAATCGCCGGTGAAGCTCTAAACCTTACCTATTTTCAAGAGAAGTTTCCTTTTGAAGTGAGCGAAATAAGAGAATCCCATGTTTGGGGACTAGACAAAACCGAATCTGCAGATACAAAGAGACACCAGCAGAGGTGATGCTTGTTAGTGGAGAAGGCTGGGAGAGAGAGATATGTCATCTTATTTACTGCCTAATACAGGTAGATAATGTATGGGGAGACCGTTCTGGTCCGGGTACTGTGGAAACGATTTGAGGCATTAACCAAACTATTATTCCCATCAAGTGATGTGGTAGATTCTTCCCGGTCGGGACATACACCTACTGTAGTACGAGACAACTACTTCTGTTCCTGGCTGCACCTGTGGGAGCACAGCACCCAAAGCTTTGTTACTGATGTCCATGTCCAAGATGAACTCAGGAATAGGATGCTCTAGTAATGGAAGTTCATTTAACGCACTCTTGATATCCTCGAAGGCTCAGCAGGTTCAGCAGCCTAATGAGGACCTGCAAGCCTTTTATCAAGTTTCTGGGGTGTGCTTGGTGAATGACAGGGTAGAGACAATCGAGGATGTGATTGTATTCAATATCATGCATAGGATAAGGCTAGTGCTCAAGAGGCGATCTGACACTGTGCATCGGTTGTCTCCCAACCACCTTACCCCGTTCCCTATGAAGGGGAGATGGAGAACCCCTGAATATAACAAGGTACTAGTTACCAAGACATTGTTCATTGTTGACTTTAAAAACTGGCAGCCAAAAAATAAAGTGAGTCCGTGTTTTGCTACCGAACAGTCTAGTGCTTGCAGAACACTATACAGGAACAAATGTATAAAAGGTAATAATTCTTTTCATCTTGCAATATTTTGGGTGCCAAGAAGGCGATAGAAAGCATTGTGAAATAGAAAACATAGATATAGCTATAGAAAAATAAATATATAGAGAAAACATATAGATATAAAAGTCTTGTGCTTGCAGCACACTATAAGGAACAAATCTGTAACAAGTGATAATTATTTCCACCTTGCAATATTTTGGGTGCCAAGAAGGCGACGGAAGACACTGTAAAAAGATATACCTCATTTAGAAACGCATTATGAAGCGCATAGCTTACAGTATGATACACCGAACAAGCATGATTAACAAAATAAAATTTAAAAAAAACAGTCGTTTGGAGTCATAAAAGCTAGCTACTGCTGGGTTACCATCAACTGGGAAATTTCCCTTCCAAATCGAGGACTGCCTGACCCAATTGACTGCGTGTACCCATTGGTGCATCACATCTTCTAAAACTAGTAGCTATCCGGAGTGACGGATAGGATTTGCAAAGGGATCTACGCAGCCTTAGTGCTGGCTCAGCAGCCCTTAGTACGCTCATGAACGTCCGTGAAAACATGTCAAGTAATGATGTGACCTTGTTTTCACTGCCGTGATTCTCGAAAGAAGAGAACAACTTCACAATGTCCTTGTCCCCCTTCACGACGGGCAGGTAAGTGACGTTGAGCCGAGCTGAAAATGAAGCAGTCATTTTCCAAATCTGAAGATGTAGGTATAAACTCACTTTGTACTTCGAAGATCAAATTATAGCAAACAGCAACTCACCAGCTGAATAATCACTCATGTAGAAAGATATATGTCTGATATTACCAACATCGAATCTTCCAGAATTTTTGTGGATTTCGAGAGGTTTGTTGGGCACTGTAGTGTTTACGTACACTAACTTGGGATCGTATTCCGAAAACGGTATCGGACTGTATACCTGCTTATTTATTATAGTCCCCATCCGCACCTGTGAATCAGTTTTGCATAAGTATACTCACATTTCGATAATACACCAGCGTTCTTGTTGTATAAGCCATTGTTCCACAGATTGAATGGGTTTCCGACAGTTCTCAATGCTAATTGGCCTTCAACTGGTCAACGGACCTTCAGCTGGCTTGGCTAATTGGGCTCTTTGGTTCGTTGCATAACTTAACGAAGAGACCAACAAAATGCTAGGGTTGTGCGTGTGCCTCAAAGATGAACCGTAATACATACCCTATTCATAAAGTCCGGTTTCATCTCGACGTAAGGCTCGGTGAGCAGTATGAGGGAGTCGCCAGGCAACTTTTTGGAAACCAAATCCATCATCGCAAAATGTACAAGGTGGTCTTCCATTGGAGCATCTTTACCACCTATACGAGGTATCTGCAAATACAAGTTAATAAGAATTCAAGCGAGTTTTCCAGTGTATCTCAATTTTGCAATGCATATACTACTAATGTATTGCATTGCATTGCATATGTATTACATACTACTAATGTAGTGCATATACTAATATTGCAAAAACGGTATTATTATATGAATACATAATTACAGAATACTTACACGGATGGAAATCCAAGTTATTTTACAATCCTTAATTTTCTTGGCACTAAGTTCCACAGCACGGGTTTTCACATTTTTGAAGACATCTTCAGTGTGCCCTTTACCTGGAGCATCGGGTTCGTAGAGTAGAATCTGGGCAAGACAATTTTTTAAGAACTGAGTGGTATCTTTCATCATGAATATATCCCCCCCTCCCCTAAACAACCCTATTACCCGCCAAGAAAACCTCGTGAGCCCCAAAAAGGACTGACACCCATTTTGCCCACCGAAGTAGCATGCTCGCTCCTGGATGTGCATAATATAGAAACCTGTTTCTTCCCCCCAAACCTTGAAATTTATTTCAACGCTGTTTGGCAGATGTTTTTCGCCGGGGGGGGGGGGGGGGGGAGACATTGGATTAGCAAATGGAATAGTCCCTGGCTTTCATTAGGTATCAAATCACCATTCCATACCACTTTTCGTAAAATTATACAATTTTTTCGTGATTTTAGCCATTTTTACTGATTTTTTACCCTTATAATGTAAATTTGACCCACTTTTTTTTTAGAAAAATATTTTCATCATCGAAATAGCTCCTTTATGTCGTGAATCACGATCCCACAACGTCCGGTGAACTGATGTTGATTTTAGGCGATTTTATCCCCTAATACCAATATGACCCTATTCTGTACGAAAAACAGCTGAAACGACCTTTTTCAGTCATTGCTCACCCTTCCATACCATTTTCACTGATTTTATACCAATTAATGTTTGTTATTCAAGTCGTTTTTACCGGTTTTTGACCCCCTTTTAATTTTTGAAAATCGCTCATCTTCGAACTCATCCTTTTGTTTGGTAATACGAACATATTGGCGAAATTTGGATTTTTGTCATGTACCCATAGTTTGGGGAGGGGGTCTGGAGTGACACATAAATCAATAAATGAATATATATGCATATAAGTTATGTTATGAGTTCACTAAAACGGCTTTTTAAAAAGTAACTTTGATTTATTCACAAGACTTGATAGGTACGAAATCGGTGTACAAACGGGCAGAGTAACGTTCCACGAGAGGTTAGACGACGAGACTGCCTGCTGAGGGCTTGGGCGCTCGTATTTATAGCCTTGGGATGCTGAGGCAGCAAAAAGGGTGGAAGTGCGGGGGTAACACCTCCCGTCCTCAAGAGAAAACTTTCCGACTGAAGGGAGAAAGTTTTCCAGTGAAGTGAATCGAAAACCGAGGAACGCCACTTTGAACTTAAGTGAATACAATGAGTACAATGAATACAATGAGTACAAAGTGAATACAAGGTGAATACAAAGTACTGAATTTAAGTGAAGACAATGAGTACAATGAATACAATGAGTGTAAAGTGAATACAATGCCATGCGGCACAACGAGTAAGACATAAACAAAGGAGTACAAAGCACGAATACAAAATTGAAATACAATGAGGTACAATGATTACAAAGTATTTAAACAATTTAAAGTATACAAAAGTTTACAAAAATATACAAAAGTACACAAAAATTATACAAGTATACAACATTTTTGTTTCCAATCATTGCGTAGGGTTGGGGGTGGGCTGAACTTTCTTGCGGTAATTTAGGAAGGTGTAGAGCATTAGCGTACCCAAAGTCAAATACAGGATGACCGTCCAATAACTAGGAACAATGCTGGGGTACCAATATTCGGGAGTTCCGGGGACCGTCGTAGGGTGGAGGTTTAGTTGGAAGTTGTCGACATTCTTTAAAGTGATGCCGTCAATAGACATGTGCGTATAGTTAAGGCGGGAGGAATTCAGCAGATTTAAGCTCAACAGATGCGGTTTACCGATACTAGAGTGGGTACCCCGCATAAGGGTATTATGGTAAAAGACTGAATCTGGACCGGGATCTAGCAGATAAATCCCCTGTAATGTACGAGTTTCTACGCCGTGCGAGCTTTTGATCTCAATCTGATCCTCAGTGGGGAAAACGATCAGTAATTGGTTCGTATCCGGTATGGGTAAGAGATGATTATGAAGCGACCGAATGGTGGTTAGTCGACAGGCATTGATGGATTTTTGAGCAAGGATGCTTGTTTCGCAGTCAGCATCATCGCGGGACAGTAAGTTAGTATTACAGTAGTATCTATCATTCCAAATACAGCGATCGGTAAGAGGCACAGTGATTTCATTATCATTACGCCGTAGCAAGTACTTATGGCTAGGTATAATAGTACTGAAGTTAGTGGCGGTTCGCCAAGGGACTGGGTACAAATAGAACAAATGATATGGGTGATTCTCGTAAACTGGTACTGTTAAGAAGTAGACAATGCGATTTTTGCGGATAGTACATTTTACACTAATTAATGATTCGTACGAAAAGACGTCTGAAACATTAATAGAGAGCACGGACAGTTCGCCGGCTAGCACCTGGGAATTAATAATACTGTGGTGAAGTACACCAAGTTTACAAAACGTAATAGAAGTTTCTATCTCGGATAACAGGCCGAGGATCAGATTCATGGCAAGGTAGAGATGGTGTAACATGTCCTTGTATATTAGAAATTGGGTGTCCAGTGAATTTAAGGCTGCGTCAATCTGAGCGAATTTATGTTTGATCTGATCACTGTTGAATTGTATTGTTTGTAGTGTACGGTTATAATCAGAAATCAGTTGGTGGATCACAGTATATTGAGTCGCGACGTGTGAGTGTAAGGTACGGTCTTGATTGTCTAGGTGTTGCAGAATTTTGTCGTACCTTTCCTTGTCATCATTGTCTAGATTGCCCGTAATAGCTTTAATTACTGTACCAAGTCCATTCATGAGTCCGCGCTTTTGACGATTGAGGGCGTGGTGTTGAATGTTAGCCATTTTTGCATGTACCAGAGACCTGATGTGCTTGTAGAATTCCATTTGATCGTCTAGTTTGGCGTAAAGGTCAGTTCCAACGGTTTGCCGAAATATTGCGGTGTAATTAGAGTGTAGTTCGTCTACTTCATCATAAATGGGGGATAATTTATAGTAGTGCATTAGTACGTGTTCCGTCTGTTCTAACAAAGCTGGTCCTAAGTCGATTGGTACTATCCCTCCGCTGCGATCGAGTGATCGAATCTCGGCGCATGAAGCGATAGTGGTCAGTAGGTACCTGTAATGAAATACGATTTGTCGGTTATTTCCTCGGCCAATTCGGGGGCCAAGGGGTGTCAGGGTGGTCGCTGGAATCAGATTCGTCACTTGACGTTGGGATTACCTTCCGGGGTCGTTTTATATTTGACACATGAATCTTAGGTTTGGTGTTATGGTGCCTGGGGATTATGTCGGCTGTCTTTCTGTCGGGGTCTATCGTTTTAAGCTGTTCCTTGTTGTATTTATTTTTCGTCTTACTCATGTACTGTTTATTTTTGACATAGATTGTTTCTGGAATCGTCGGTATATCTTCCCTACCTTCGTTACGTTTATCAATGATGTTTTTCTTGCGTTCCGCACTGCTTTTGTGAATTTCTGAGAATATTGCCGCCATCCTTTCTTTGTGTTTCGCTAAATAGTCATTGACCAATATTTGTTCTACGTTGAGTTCTAAAAGTTGTTCCTGACCAACATGACCGTAAACAACCTCAAAAGGCGTAAGGCCTGTCACGGAATGGATAGAGCTATTATAGGCGATGATGGCGTATTTGACCTTGGTGACCATAGAATCACATGAAAATTCTTTCCTGTTTTTCAAAAGTCGAATGTGTTCTATGAGGGTTGAATGGAACCTTTCTAGAACACCGTTGCTATTGGGGTTTTGACTGCTGATAAAATGGGCGTTTATTTTGTGGAGGGTTAAGAGTTCTTTGATTAGTGAAGAATCGAGTTCTGCTGCGTTGTCCGAAATTATTGTTTTGGGAAGACCATGGTGCCCAAAAAAGGTAAGCAGGTTTTTGACGACGTCTAAGCTATTGTTTGACGTCAGGTAATAAGCCTGAGCATATTTAGAGAATGAGTCAATAATGGTTAGGAACTTACTGCCTTCCAATGTGAACTTGTCTAAGTGTATGGTTTCAAATGGTCGCGACGGAGTTGGCGTGAGGTTGAATTTTGGTTTGATCGGGTTGCGATCGTATTTCGTCACTAGGCACGTTTCACATCGGTTAATGAAGTTTTGAACGGACTTTCTTAAATTTGGCCAAAAATATAATCGTTTGATTTTCTCGTATGTTTCTGACGTTCCCCTATGATTTGTTTTACCAACATGATAATTCGATATTATTTCTGTCTGCTCCTCTTCGTCTTCTATATCTAGAACAAGTTTGGAGCATCTGGTCATCCGAATGTTTGATTCTCTAAAAGTTGACATCATGGTCGTGGTGAATTTTTGATAAAGTTCTCCGGTGTCGTCATTTTGAAAATAAACTGAATAACTGACATCAGGTTGTATGTATTCTTTTACAAAACTGACAACGTCCCTTTGAAAGTTTCTTTTCTCGAGTTCTATTGTTAGCCTTGTTTTGTTGCCAAAGGGTTTAGAGATTTTTATTGGTTTGGGCGTACTGGTTACTTCTCGTATTATGACTTGATGCAGGCCATGGTTAACGGCACTGTCAGAGATGGGTATGGTCAGAATCGTATTACCTTCTGCGTTGGAATGCACTGTGGCGTTTGAGTCGGAATCTAAGTTGAAGTCTGGGTCGCGCAAAGTGGGGTTCGCGATTACTGAATCGTTTAGGGTGTCATCCAGTAGTTCCATTAGTTGACGAGTTTCGGGATCATTCAAGTCCGGTAGAGGTTCGTTACCGCTTATGGTCTCCAAAATTTTGTCTATGTCTATGGGGTCAGGTGAATTTGGTAGGTTACTGGTAGAAGGGCCGGGGTTACTTGAATCGTTATTGTTTAATTCGATGCGAGACAATGCATCGGCGACATGGTTTGAAGAACCGGGTTTATATTTGATTACAAAATTGTAATCACTGAGTTTGAGTTTCCAACGGAATAATTTTGAGGAACAATCTTTGAGGCTAAACAGCCATTGCAATGGTCTGTGGTCTGTATACAGGGTAAATTTTCGTCCAAAAACGTAAGGGCGGAAGTTCTTAAGAGCAAATAGTATGGCTAGGAGTTCCTTTTCAATGGTGGCTAATTTACGCTCCGAATCGTTCAAAGTACGGCTTGCGAAGGCTACCGGTAAGTCCGATCCGTTAGTCAACTGACTCAGAACGGCACCAAGGGCTACATCGCTTGCGTCGCACGTTACAATGAATTCTTTGCTGAAATCCGGGTATTGCAGTATGGGGTCATTCGTTAACAAATTTTTGCACGTCTCAAAGCATTCTTGGTATTCGGGACTATTGTATCTTATCACTGCGTTCTTTTTCAAACAAGAGGTTAGTGGTTTAGTTAATTTGGCGAAGTTGTTAATGAATTTCCTATAATAACCTAACAGTCCCAGAAATTGTTTGATCTCTTTACGTGTTTTTGGAATGGGAAATTCGGAGATTGCTTGGATTTTTAGAGGGTTCGGTTTAACACCTTCTGGTGTGACTACATGGCCTAGAAAGCTGATTTCCTTCCGAAGAAATTCGGTCTTATCTAATTGGATCTTTAAATTTGAGGCCCTAAATCGTCTAAAAATCTGTCGTAGTCTATCGCAATGTTCTTCCAAGCTTACGCTATAGATTAAAACATCATCCAAGTAGACTAGACATATCTCGTTCTGTAATCCCCTGAGGACACTATTCATTAGTCTCTGGAATACAGGAGGTGCATTCTTGAGTCCAAACGGTGTGCGCAAAAACTCGTAGTGACCAGTCTCTGTGGAAAATGCTGTTTTGGGTATTGATGGTTCATCGAGTTCTATCTGATGGAAACCCGAAGCCAAATCTAATGTCGAAAAGTACTGACACCTACCGAGTTTGTCCAGCAAATCAGTGATATTTGGGAGGGGAAATTTGTCGTCGATTGTCTTTTCATTCAACTTTCTGTAATCGATCACCAATCGATATTTAGGTTTGCCGGATGCGTCTAATTTTTTGGGGACGACCCACAGGGGTGCGTTATATGGGGAATTTGAGTGTCTGATGATTTTTTGATCGAGCATACTGTTGATTTGATTCTTGACTTCGTCTTTATAGATGCTGGGATATCTGTATGGCTTGACGTAGACAGGGATCTCATCTGAAGTTCGGATGTGATGTTTGACCTGGTTAGTGAACGTAAGCGGTTTGTTGTTGTTTTGGAAAAGATCGGGAAATTCCTTCACGATTTTTACGATCTCCCGTTTTTCGAGGTCGTTCAAGTGGTCAAGTCTAAGTTTTTCTAAATCAACTGTAGCTTTTTCGCGTTTTTGAAAAGAAGGTTGCGCGGGATTTTCGGTAAAGAGGCAGTCTAGAACTGGTTCCACAATTATGGGAGAAATAGTTGCTGTGATGGGGTATTCTGCCGTGTTCGTGGCGTGAACAAAGGCATACGAATCACGCACGTTGACAATGCAGTGAGGTATTTCTACCCTACCCAGCCTTGTATAAGGAACTATAGCTTCCCCATTTTCGAGGTTATCAATTTTTAATTTAATTTGTTGGATTGACCTAGCATCTATGTGGAATGATTCCGACAGGGAGTTTGATGATTGGGTCCCCAAATTCGTGAATTGTAATTGAAGTGCAACATGTGGAATCTTCAAAATATTTTCATTTAGGTCGACATTGGCTTTTAGATATTGCAAATTGTCAAGGCCTAATAACAGATCGAAATGGTCGTGAAACTTGAATATGCTGAAAGGGAGGTTGAGTCTAGGAACTTTAAACAAATCTCCACATGGTACTAATGTGCGTTTGCTAATTTCTGACATACCATGGGCCGTGCGGATTAAACCTGAATCTGGTTGGATTTTCATGCGGAAAAAGGTATGAGCTACTTCGGGGTTTATGAAGCTGCGCGAGCTGCCTGTATCTATTAGGATTTTTAAATTCGGATTTGTCATGGTAATGTAGGGGAGTGAATTTGTATTCGTTGGCAGGTTCATGAGATCGATGACTTCTGGAGGCTGGTCACCTCTAAAAAATCACCGGGATTTTGGGATGGCTCGAGTGATAATTGGTTTCCCATCTCATTGGTCAACTGGTCGACTTGATTGTAGTCGTACGTTTGGTCGTATGCATCTAGGTAGTTATAGTCATAGTACTGGGCGTTCATTGGTTCCAGTTGGTGGTCTGTTTGTTCGTTGGTGGTTTCAGTCGAGGTAGTGTCGGGATTATCGGCCGGGGTTATTAAATTGAAATTGGAATTCCGAGTCGAAATGGACATGGGTTCCTCTTTGAATTGGGATCCGGATGTTTTCTGATTCTGTTGATTCCAAGAAGTTGGTCGCGGATAATTATTGGATCGCGGATAATTTGGTGGTCTCGCTAAATTTTGCGGATTTTTGGGACCAAAATTATTGTTGGGGACAAAAGGTCTTGGTTGGTATTGAACTGATGGGAAAGGGGGTCGGGGGACAAACTGCTGGTATTGCTGAAATGCAGGTGGTCTCGGATTCGGCGGCCGTATCTGCTGTGAATAGCCGACCGGACGTGGCGTGGGCTGAGGGCCTTGCCTTATCTGTGCGGCCTGCGTTTGTCGGGGTTTTAAATTAAAATCGTTGATCAGCATAGATAATGCATCTCCAAGGTTATTTGGAGCCTTGGTCCGCAACAAGCTCCCTAGCGGTTCCGATATTCCGTGTAGGAATACCCGAAGGGCCAAGGTCTGCATGTATTGGATCAAGGTCGGGGCCTTGTCCGCTAAATGTACCTGAATGCACGCAATTTGAGAATTTAACATGTGGCTTACTCTTTCATGGAAGCTAAAACAATCCTCATTATTGGTTTGCCTCATTTTACTGAGCTCCAACGTGAGGGTGTAGGTATCTCTTTTGTCTGAATAAGTTTGTAGGAGTGTCTGACGTAGTTGTGGGTATGTTTCTACTGTGTCTACAAAGATTTTGTTCGCTACTGACGGACCTAATTTCGAAAGGAATACACCCATGAGGACATCGTTCTGAAAATTATCTAAATTGTTCCTGTCAAAGAATCTTATGTATACTTTGTCACATTGACGAAGATACTTAGCTAGAACTAATGGTTCACCATTAAATTGGGGAATCAAGCGTTCATAGTCATGCCTAAATTCTGGAGGTCCCTGTTGCTGAGGATTTTGCTGGTGTTGATGAGCCGGGGAATTTGATCCTGACGCGCCTTGGGGATCGATTTCTTCTAGGATTGGGTTTAACCGGGGGTTCAAAGCCTGTTGCACCATTTGTGCAGCATTTGGGGGTGGGTTGCCAAGAGGTAGTGGGATAGCTGAAGGGTCCATGTCGTCCACGTTCCTATGCAGGTGACGAAGGTAATGCCAGTCCCAAAAACTACTTGTATTGGGGTTTTTGCTTCCCTTATGTTTCGGAATGTTGGATTGAGGTGTTGAACTACTTGAAGGCAAACTTGTAGCTGAGGTCAATGAATGACGTCGATATAATTAAATCAACAACTAAATTGAATGTTGAATGTAAATAATTATGTCAAGTGAATTGACGATTACTCTAAATTGATGATCTTGATGTTGGGTCCAGGGCGGGGACTCCTCTAAGTCTAATGCGGGTCCAGGGCAGGGACTCCTCTAAATCTAATGCGGGTCCAGGGCAGGGACTCCTCTAAATCTAATGCGGGTCCAGGGCAGGGACTCCTCTAAATCTAATGCGGGTCCAGGGCAGGGACTCCTCTAAATCTAACCGAGACGATGATGGGGCGGTGTATGTAAAATATTCGCTTTCACTTACAATAGTCCGCACAGGGTGACCATCACCGTTTCGGGAGTCTCGTCGAGCGTGGATGATCTTATTCGCAGATGTACGTACTCCTTTCGCGGATGGCACTCGCGAAAATTCCGTAGGAGTTCAGGGTTCGGCGTTCCCTTAATCTTTGAGAAGAACGTTCACGTTTCCGATATTCACTCCAAAACGCGAGCGGGGAACGTCCTACAGCGACTGCGCCAGTTATGTTATGAGTTCACTAAAACGGCTTTTTAAAAAGTAACTTTGATTTATTCACAAGACTTGATAGGTACGAAATCGGTGTACAAACGGGCAGAGTAACGTTCCACGAGAGGTTAGACGACGAGACTGCCTGCTGAGGGCTTGGGCGCTCGTATTTATAGCCTTGGGATGCTGAGGCAGCAAAAAGGGTGGAAGTGCGGGGGTAACATATATATATATTTATAGATATAAATTTTTGTTAAAATCGAGGGATGAATTCAGGCTGCTCTGAAACGGACTAGCCTACAAACATTTCTCAAAAATTCGTGGTCTAAAAATGTTGGACCCGTTGCAACACTTCATTTTTTTGAAAAATGGCTAAAAGGTGAATTTGATACATAAAAAAATATTAATTTGAAAAATTAAAAAAGGCGAATTTGATTTATAAAAAGGTCAATTTGACTTGTTAAAGGTCTTTTTGCAAGCATGCTGGATACTTAACTCGGTAGACCCACTGGTTTTCAACGAGTTCTAAGGAAACCGCTAGAACCGTATACATTACAGTCGAACAGATTGACTCAGCAGACTCAACAGCCGAATGTGTCAAACGAAGACACATACACTGTACGAAGTGGCCGAGTTGTGCAGATGCGCATTTTTCATCCAACCATTATCTGCTAGGGTCTCCCTATTGATTTGAGAAGGTATTTTGGTATTTCAACTTAATGGAAACTGATCCCTGTCTTGACACTTACCAAAATCAAGAAAGTGAGATCAACTTGTGAGCAGGACTGAGCGTATTTTGTCATGAAAACATCAGCAGCTTGGTAATCACTTGAAAACAACGGGAGCAGTATGTGGACTCTCCCATTCTCAGTAACATAAGGCATCGGCAGCATTTCCACCTTCCCGAGTTCTTTGCAAACCTCAAAGCTGTAAACATAGAGAAACTTAAAAGAAAATGTCACTGGTGACGGCGATTGAAAGTCTGATCAAGGGGAAACAACTCATTGATTCTTAGCACTGCCCACACACAGACTTAACTTGAACTCAATTTCCATCAGTCTACTGTCAATGAGAGGGAAAAGCCCACCTTTTGATCACGGAATTTCCCATGTTATCTAAGAAGGAGATATCCAACATGTAGTCGGCACCTCTTGATGGATCAAATCTCCTGTAGCCGTTGACAAGGTTTTGATAAACAAGTTCTGGGTACTGAATAGCTGCCCAATCGATGGTCCGCCTGATGATATCCTGATATGAATGAAATTTCGACATTTAGAGTAAGGATTAATAGAAAATGCTGTTATAGGACGAGGTATATGCCTTATATAATTTAAGAGGTAGACGCAAGAAACAAATTATTCGTACCAGTATATCTGCTTTCTCTGCTCCCGCTAGCGTATTCACAGTCACAAAGTCGGATGCCATATAGATTTTATCAAAATCAAAATACTGCCAAGGGGTAATATCAAATCGGGTAGCTGGTATCTTCGGAGGGTAAGAACCAGGAGGCCAGGCCAACTCGTGGGAGTCGATGAGGCGTTCCATGTTGTCCAGCTTACGATTCGAAGAGCTCAAAGCTTTCTGGAAATTATTTCCAAAAACCGAACTAAGAAAAAGTTATGATGAAACATACCGGTGCTTTTCTGTCTACGGATTACGTTAGCATTTTCTGCAAAGATAAATTGCAGATTACGTTAACATTCTTCCAGATTTTGAATTGTTAACATGAGCGTGAATCGCCATGTGTTTAAATGTTGTCATAACCAGTCAAGCCAACTTCGTTACGAAGTGTGAATACATCTTACAAAACGCTGCAAAGTCCTTGTCACATGGGTTTATTATTCTACTAGACATACCTACAGAAATGTTGGCTGTTCATTAATTGTTTCTTTCATGTGCAATAATTGAAATAGCTATTTTTGAGGGTTTCCACCAATTTAGGCCCCAAAAACAAGAATTAGGCTCCTATATTTTTTACAAATTATCCTTGATCATTGACAGTGCCACTCATTTGTCTTGATTCACTTGCTGATACTACATGTAGTGTTACTATACAAACTGATGGTGATTTTAGACAATTTGCCAGGTTTTTCATTAATAAAAAATGAGTTAAGGGAGCTGAACCTTCGTTACAACCTCAATTCTTCACTCTTTGGTCAAAATTGAATTCATATTCGGTCTTCCCGCCCTAAAAAATATAGAAAACGATACCTCACAAGCTCATGTTACTGAAACACACACAAAAACGCTGCAAAGTCCTTGTCACATGGGTTTATTATTCTATTAGACATATCTACAGAAATGCAGGCTGCTTATTTATTGTTTCTTTCATGTAAAATAATTGAAATAGCTATTTCTGGTGGTTTCCACCAATTTTGGCCCCCAAAACTTGAATTAGGTACGCTCCTTTTTTTTCCAAATTATCTTTGATCATTTATAGTACCATTTAATCGTCTTGATCCACGTGTTGACACTTTTTCTAGTGTTATTCTACAAATTGAAGGTGATTTCAGACGATTTCGCAGGTTTTTGACTCATGGAAAATCAATTTTGGGAGCTGAACATTTGGTAAAACCTAAATTTTCCACTCCTTGGTCAAAATCGACTTCATATTCGGTCTTCTCGTCCCCAAAAAACATGGAAAACGATACCTCAAAAGCTAATTTTACTAACATGTTGCTAAAACACAAAAAGTACCTATTTTTATACACATTTTCACTCATAACACCCCTGGGTATATTCCGATCAGGCTGAAAAGTTTCGGGACACAACTAGGGCCCAAATGGAGCATGTGTGCGAAAGAACGAATTTTTTAGACCGAAAATGAAGCCGGTACACGTGATACGGCGTACGGACATTGCATTTTTGGAATCTACGCACCTCGAAACGTAAAAGAAAAACGCTGCAAAGTCCTTGTCACATGGGTTTATTATTCTATTGGACATACCTACAGAAAGATTGGCTGTTCATTAATTGTTTCTTTCATGCGTAATAATCGAAATAGCTACTTCTGATGGTTTCCATTAATTTTGGCCCCCAAAACACAAATTAGGTACGCTCTTTTGGTTTATTATTCTGTGAATAATACACCTATGTAATCGCTCAGCAAAAAATTTTTATAACACCCCCTCAAAATTTTTTCTTTTCCGTTTCAAGGAACGTAGATTCCAAAAATGCAATGTCCGTCCGCCGTACGCCGTCCGCCGTACGCCGTCCGCCGTATCACGTGTACAGGCTTCATTGTCGGTCTAAAAAAATCGTTCTTTCGCACACATGCTCCATTTGGGCCCTAGTTGTGTCCCGAAACTTTTCAGCCCGATCGGAATATACCCAGGGGTGTTATGAGTGAAAATGTGTATAAAAATAGGTACTTTTTGCGTTTTAGCAACATGTTGGTAACATGAGCTTTTAAGGTATCGTTTTTCATGTTTTTGGGGACGAGAAGACCGAATATGAAGTCGATTTTGACCAAAGAATAGAAAATTGAGGTTCTACCAGATGTTCAGCTCCAGAAATTGATTTTTTATGAGTCAAAAACCTGGGAAATCGTTTGAAATCACCATCAATTTGTATAATAACACTGGAAGAAGTGTCAACAGGTGGATCAAGACGATTAAATGGTACTATCAATGATCAGAGATAATTTATTTAAAAAAAAGGAGCGTACCTACTTTATTCGAGTTTTGGGGGCCAAAATTGGTGGAAACCACCAGAGATAGCCATTTCAATTATTTTGTATGAAAGAAACAATAAATAAACAGCTAACATCTCTGTAGGTAGGTATGTCCAATGGAATAATAAACCCTTGTGACAAGGACTTTGCAGCGTTTTTTTCTTTTTTTTAAAACTATCTTTGATCATTGGTAGTGCCATTTAATCGTCCTGAACCACGTCTTGACACTTTTTCCAGTGTTATTATACAAACTGATGGTGATTTCAGACGATTTCCCAGGTTTTTCACTCATAAAAAATCAATTTTGGGAGCTGAACATTTGGTAGAACCTCAATTTTCTATTCTTTGGTCAAAATCGACTTCATATTCGGTCTTCTCGTCCCCAAAAACATGAAAAACGATACCTCAAAAGCTCATGTTACCAACATGTTGCTAAAACGCAAAAAGTACCTATTTTTATACACATTTTCACTCATAACACCCCTGGGTATATTCCGATCGGGCTGAAAAGTTTCGGGACACAACTAGGGCCCAAATGGAGCATGTGTGCGAAAGAACGATTTTTTTAGACCGAAAATGAAGCCTGTACACGTGATACGGCGGACGGCGTACGGCGGACGGCGTACGGCGGACGGACATTGCATTTTTGGAATCTACGTACCTTGAAACGGAAAAGAAAAAATTTTGAGGGGGTGTTATAAAAATTTTTTGCTGAGCGATTACATAGGTGTATTATTCACAGAATAATAAACCAAAAATTTGAGGGGGATATAAACATTTTTTACTGAGCGAATACATAGGTGTATTATTAACAGAATAATAAACCAATACTTCTCTCAAAGGATTGATAGGGGGTATATTTTATTCTATGGCATCCAGATCAATGATCTGTACAAAACGGCATCTAATGAAAACGCGAGATGAAATGTGATGGACGAGGAATAGGGTTGTTGAAGATTTGGACGGCGAGGGGTAGAATGGATAAGTACCTAATTTTTATCCTCAACGTCTCAAGTCCCCGATAAGGTGGAAAGTTTCGAGAGCCTCGCATATGTTCAACTGATACGTCAGCGACTTACCTTTGAAAGCATCAGATTAAGTTTGTAAACCAGTTTCTCTTTTTTGAGTGGGAAGTACGAAAAAACATCGTCGATATCAAGTTTTCCAATTTCATCAAGATTCGGTCCTTCCAATTTGACTGTTTCCAATGGTTTTCCCTGAAATGGAGAGGACGTGTATCCTATTCAATTATTGAAAATTTCCAATTATCTCGACTGTAGAACATTAGAAGGTAAGCGATGAATAATAGTTATCACTGTATCCTGTTAACTCACATGCAACGTCAGGTTCTTGCAAGGGAGCTGCGATGAGTGAAGGATGCACCTACCGAAGTTGTCATCGTCTGATTCGGAAAACGCATTTTTCACGCACCAATCTAATGAAGTTCTCAGCCGTTTGAGAATCGAATTGCTTAGGAGGATACCCGAATCTTGAAAAAGAGGAAAACTGTTTAAAGATGACCAAAACATCAAGGAAAGTAAACGGAAATTTTCATAGATTTCCGGTGATTTTAGAAGGAACCCATGAAAAAGAGAGATGTTTGCTCTTTTGTCTTCTCGAAGCCAAATGAAGAATTTGAATGATTTTTAAATATAGATGATGATCATCAAAAAGAATCAGAGCCATTTTTCGATTTTTTTACAAACTGGCTAAAAACTGAGTCCACGAAAACGGAATTCAGCATTTTGTCTAGTTGTTCTCACACTGTGACGTCACTTTTCCCTATCAGGCACTCAAGAATTTCTCTTTATAGTCTTGCTCATCCTGTGCATTTCATGTTTTTTGGTTGGATATGAAAACTGTCTGAAGAGCTTCACAGGGGATCATTATAAGGACAAGCCATATAGGAAAACGGTGGTAAGCAGAGTAGGAATGAGTTCGTATAGGGTCTACCTGTTCAAGTAAAGGGTTATTATAGGATGTACCGATAATAGCCATAGCCCTCCTCTTACGTCCTCTCTCCGTGGAGCTGCTATAACAAAATAATTCCTGTACATTTCTTCCAATACCATTCCCTCCACCTTCGACTTCCAGTGGCATCAATCCCCAGCTCCCTCACTCTCCATCGAGCACTGACTCTCAACGTATAATAACTCTGAGGCCCTTACAATAAAACAAGCGACATACCTACCTAGTCTCCTGCGCTATTCCCCCTTCTCCATCCAACCACCGCCATAGGTAATAAAGCTAAGGAATACAGGAGTTACCGGGAGGAAAAAGTGACGTCACAGCCCCGTTAAGCAAAAAAAAAAAGAAGTGTTTTTCAGCAGAGCTATCTATAAATTCGATTTAAAAATCGATGGGTTTTGTTTCGGAAGCCCAACTAGACTAGACAGCGGTAAAAGATAGTAGATAAAAAGATAAATACAAATGGTATTCACCCAAGGAGCAGTACAAAGAAGCATCGTATGGTTGTAAAAAACCGGAGTGAACGTCTTGAGAAACGCTAATGCCTTTCACGATTTCAACCAACAGGTGGGGGTTGATGAAGGTTGTGTCTTTGGTCAAAAAGAAAAAGTCGTATTCCTCCAGAAAATTGTCAGTCAAGTACTTCAGCATGTGAAACGGTTTGAGGATCTCTCGAGCGTCCACGAAGCCAACGATGCCGGGAAGTTTAAGATTGACGACTTGGGCTTTTTCAGCACCGGCAGCATCCATGAAAAACATGAGCTTGTCGACGTAGTGGGACGACGTTTTGTTCACAGCGACCGCCAAACTCCTCACGGTCGATTCGGTCGTCATAATCCCCATAAACAGCCTTTCCCTTATTCCCAGCTCGGTCGAGTAATACCTCGGGCGAACGAATGTCTTTGGTATCTTTTTTGGTTTTAACGGCTTCCCAGCTAGGTTGACTTTAGGATGGACTTCGTTGGAAGGCAGAGACGTAGGTGTCGGGATGCGATCGCCGGTAAACGTGCAGTCTGTTGAGCCGGTGAACTCTTGCAACCAGTAGTTGATAAATACGCCGAACAACAAGCTCAAAACAAGTCCGTAATGTTGACAAACCATTCGCATTATGCCCATGGCTAACACTCAATAAAAATGGCATCTACTGATACGAATAATGAAATTCATTTCCTGAAACAAGGTGCCCGGGTACATACCTACGTCCTGACTTGTTTAATCAACTTCACAGAAACAGCCAAAACTACATATAAACAGCGAGATTTCATTAGCACGCTCACACTGAACATAAAGCATAAAACAGCGGATAATATCTCGTAATCATTTTTCTACACTCAATGCAAATGAACATTTTCTATAGTAAGATGCTCCGTGATCACAGACGTCCCAACTGTTTTCCAAACACTTTTCTTTCAGCAAAACGCTAAAATGACTTTCTTTCTTACAAGATATTGCAAGATTGATGAATATCACATAATTGATAACTGATCATTATTATTATTAGGTAGGTACATCAAAGTATAATAAACCACTAAAAACTTATCATCTCCTCAAATCTCAACAATATTCGTCTCTCTCTCTTCTACTCTTCTTCTTTCAATTTCATACATCGACCAAAGCCATGCCGGACATAGGTTGAATGTTTGAGATGATTCAGGAATGGGTTGTAGGTAGAGTAGTGGTGCTGATAAGCTGTGGGGTGACGGGTTGTTGAGGTGTTGACCGTTGTGACTGGTTGTGGTGTGATGCATTTTAATGTAAAGCCAAGTCAGTCAATGAAATGACGAGTCACCCGCATGTTAGGTACTAGTAAATGAATAAAACTACCAAAAAATTTAAAATGTTGAATTTTAATGGTGAACTTTCTTTTGAGGTGGCTGATGAGCATGATGCCATGGGGTTTTCATGAGTAGAATTAGTACCAAGTAGAATACGGAGTGGCAGATCTCGTCAGCAATTCGTCTCATCCTTTATCCTGAAACCTGACTGATCCAAACTATAACCGCATGGTGCTGCTGCGGGTCATTATGCCAATTTTATATTTTGCTAAATTAAATGCTCAGTATACGAATGTAAATTGCATGCCTTGTTTAATTATAATTACTAGGGGTGGTTGTTCTTATCTTGAGGACAAGACTGAAGACAGACTGTTGTTTTCTAACAGCGAAATATTTTTACAACACTGCTTGCCCTTTTTTTACTTTTTTTTCTATTTTCTTTTTTCAGTCCCCTCCCCTTGTCCTTCATGGTTCATTAGTTTTGTTTTAGTTGCTATTTTATTGATTTGGTTGCATTTAGTTTTAATTTTATTACATCCGGATTTCCATTTAACTCCTCTCCTCCCGCCTTTAATTTTGTTTGGTTTCATCGTTTCTGTTCATGCATGCTCCGCAACTCCGCATTCCATGAGACTGCTGCACAGTGGTCAGTTGCCATCCATCTTGTATTCGAGGATCTCGGGAAATTGTCTTCAGTGAGTATGATAGATTGTAGTTTTAATAGTACCCATTACCTTGGAATAATGGGTGTGCTGTAGTAGTAAGATTATGTCATTGTAGGGTTGTGACGACCTGGAAAGAAACCCCGTGGATCTGCCGCTAGCGGCCGTCTCCCACCAGTAAGCTTCTCCCCCTTCCTCAGAAGTTTCGTTTCGTCCGTGGAATGGAAACCGAAAGTTGTCCTCGTACGATCCATTCCACATTGTGATGTCGATGATAAGGCCGAAAGGTGGGGATGGAATGCGAAGAATTTCAATTCCGTAGCAATGCAATGAACATGAATCACGGACGTTTCACCCCCTCTCCGCGCCCGCATTCCTCATTTCCATCCCGTCCCGTGGCTCAACAAGTGGTTCAGAGCTGTACGAATTTTTGTTTTCCCAACGTTGCATCCCGTAACTCGTGTTTTTTCAGTTCTTCCAGGCACTGTAGATGGACAGCTCGCTGAACTGAATCTCAACGATGAATTCAAGCAAGAAACAAGGACGGTACATGTCCTACTCCCCTGCGACTGCTCATATGCAAGGTAACTGCTCCCGCATTCCATCGCATGAACCCCTGGTTCCAGCGCTTCAGCTACATAATCCAAAATATTCATCTTTTGTGTGATACCTACTGTAAAGACTCGATTTACTTCTAAGGTTATCCCCCAGGAACCTGCATTGGAACCGTCTTAACGTCAATCAAAATCAATCCACTTGGATGGTATTCTCAAATGTCCCCATGGTCTGTTATTCCTGGCCAAGAACTTCTGCCTAGTGTACTTATAGAGATTCGCTGAAAGTCCACGTCCGTTAATTCGTCCACATCTACTTCACTGATAGTCAAATCCACCTCTGATGGTATCCTGAGGTGGGTCGCACCTGGCCAGCCAATATTACCCACTGACTAGATGTGGTATTCAACCACTCAATATCTATATGAATGGGAAACAATTACGATTCTCTAATACCAGCATACCTATCATATGTATTTAACCGTATAATTGGCAGCCTAACCTTATAATTGTGCTGTTTATCGATACAGAGGTGCATTTGTAGAGAAGGTTCAACACTTCAACGCTACTAAAAATTATCTTGTTTAGGTCCAAGGTTGTATGACCTCCTGGGCATTACTCCCCATAAACGACAGCTATAGTAGGTAAATTTCTTGAAATTCACTGAAAGTACCATAGTATTCAACCTACAAATAGGAGACCAGATGTCTAATACTATCATACCTATTAATTATCTATTAGGTTGTATAGTATAGAATCTAGTAGAATGTGGCTGTCTAACATGATGGTTCATCGAAATCATGGGCAGACTCGTAGGGAATGCTTATTATTGAATTATTATTTCCACTAACAAAATGGGTACCTAATCAACAAATAGGTACAATCAAATAAATATTTCCGATCTTGTTGTTAAGGCTGCTATTTATCTACAGGTCGGCAACGAAAGAGGGAGAGCGTGAGCGGGAGTGAAACTGATATTTCGACGTCGAACGAAAACCTCAGCAATGAGGAGCGCTACGTTATCCGACATACGGCCCGCCAGGAACCCCAGGGTCAGGAAAATCACGCATACAACACTCTCATCATACACGACGATAGTTGGAGGTTTGTCTTACAACGATTCACATCACTCATCTATGACTAGTATCATGCAGCATTCGACTGCAAGGGCAATTTTTTGTTGGATCGCAGTCATTTCTGCGTACTTGGCATCACCTAGGATTCCAGTCATGCAGCATTTCCTTTCTAACTGACCAAATATATTGAAAAATGCATTTCATCTATTACACTAAATAACAGTGTAAACCGTTTGTATTAAATTCTCATTGTTATTAGGTTTTGATGATGCGACTGGTCATCTTCATGACGTTGAAAACACAATATTGTAAGAATAACAGCACTGTACATTAACAGGGACTCCATTTTGGGGTTAACAATACGGAATCACACTTTGGATTTTCCTGTCTTCTCACATCAACAACTCATCTTACACATGACCTTAACTACCTAGTAACATTTCCAAAAAATTTCACGGTGTAGTCACCACAGTATGCTTGATGTCTTGAATGATGTGTTAATAATTGAAGTGCGCAAATGCCTTTCTTATGTTAGATTTGTGAAAGCTGAAATAGGTTTTTTATTGCTTCATCTTATCACATTGATCGCAAAATTGCCATGACTTCTGTTTATATACTTTCCTGTTTTTAAATGAAAGTAGCTTCCATTCTAAGAATTTTGAAACCGACCGCACTCTTCTACGATGAACAGTTCTTTTTCTAAGAGCTTTAAAGTTTCGACAAGTGGCGTCTTGCACCTCTCCCGCATGGGCGGGACCCCCATGCCCAGTGTGACATCACTTGTCGAAAATTTGAAAGCTCTCAAAATTCTTAAAATTAAACCTACTTCCGTTCAAAAATATGAACAGAAGTCACGTGTACTCCTCATTGGTTCCTAAGCTAACTCTCTTTATTGTATCGGGTTTTCAGGCACGTTGACAACCCACCTCCCTACAAGAGTTCGCATTCATCGGGCAAAGAAGTGATTTATGATCCAGGTGTTCGTGAAATCACTGACATACCAGATGATTACTTGAAACAATCTCAGGTTAGAAGCTATTTCTCGTAGTCTAGTTTCACTATAACGTTTCAGCGGCGTTGAAAGGGAGATTTTTAACCCTTTTTTTCACCCCGTTTTTTCTATCTCCGTGCCTTTCCTCATTGTAGAAGCTCGGACGTCCATTTGAAGGAATCTATTCTTTCTACCAAGTACATACACTAAAATACCAGAGAGGCTATTACGATAAACCATGTGGTATAGCTTCACTTGTGGTGCCACTGGGAGACTGTATCTCATTATTTGTGTACAGTAACAAAGTTTCAAAAACGAATTTAGTACAGATGACAAAACACAAGTTTTCAATTTCTCGAAGAACTGATCTTCTGCGTCGTTGTAACTATAGTCTGTTCAACATAGGAAGTTTCTTGGAATCATACACGTGTGCTGGTAATTCAAAAGGTTGAAATGAAAAAGAAGGCATCCCATTGAATATTATTTATCCCTCTCGATCCTACTGCATGAAGCTGATATTCCATTGGATTTTTACTAGGGTTTACCTTTCCATTGTGGTAGGAACATAAAATAATACCGAACTGTACAGTGAAAAGATTTCCTAAGTAGAATAAGGTCGTTTTGCGTAGTTCGAAAGTGGGATTCAGTTCCGTTGGCCACGATGTCAGTTTAATTTCTCTTATGTCTAAAAAGTATTTCAGTCCCTTTACGTTGTGTATTTTACAAGCTATTGGTAGAGTTCTGCTGGTTCCCGCCAATTTTGCGGCTCCAAACACTTTTCTGCAATGAACAAACCATATTAACTCATGTACATACTAAGTACAAGAATTATCATTGCCTGCTGTCTCCTTCAATAAACAGGTCTTGAAACATTTGGCCAAGGAAGTGAAGGTCTGTTCATCTGCCGAAAGCTCTGGAGAGAGCGAGCATCACCGCCCGCCGTCTTCCGGAAAGCATCAAAGCTCTCGGAGCTCAAGGATTCGAAACAAACTAAGCAAATCTCAGCCAGACCTCACTGCATTGTCCATTGCAGATCATGAAAACAAAATGCTTGTTCACACTCTTGGAAATACGAGGTAAGGCTCCTCCTGTCTTCTAGTGATGTTCACTTTAAAAGTGTTCAAACCCGTGTCTTGAACCATTCGTCGTTCAGTATTGTTGACTGTCCACATCTTACGAGGGTAGACCGTTGCCACTGTGGCTCGTTCATTTGCCTGGTGTTAGTTCTGTGGGCTGAGCCCTTCATCATTCTGTTGTGCTTGATTCTGCTGTCCGTCCCTTATGTAGGTACATTAAAGAGTAAATAACTTTCTAATTGAAAGAACGCTGCAGTACTCTTACAACCACAGTATATGTAACAATAACTAACAGTAAATAATAGCAATAACAATTTAACTAATATACAACATATATATATATATATATATATATATATATATATATATATATATATATAACAATATATTATGTTGCCATTACATGGCATTTATGTTATCAATCGTTCTTCAGGAAAGACCAGCAGAGATGTGCACAAATGGTGGATCATTTAATGCAAGAAAACAACAGCCTGAAATCTGAGTTGGAGCAATGTTATCAACGTGTTGCCAAAGCGCAAAAGGTACAAATATGATTATTTTCCATTACTGGTACTGCTGACATCATTAGTGGCATCGGAAATTGTGTGTTAGAGAGAAACCTGTATGTACCTTTATGTGCGTACAAAATATCCCTTCTAGAATTTCAAACCCAAGAACTTCTTATATACCGTACGTACAACTTTAAAGCCCACCGACCCCAACGGCGCGCGGTGGTCCTATTCCCGGTCCTAAGACGGTTGATTATTCGTATATTTATAGCAGTGCCATTGCGTGGCGCCTAAACCTATGCAACAAAAAATTCTGACTCCAAAATTCAAAATTTCAAGTCTTGAGACCCAAAATTGAGTGTTTGTTGTGCCCTTGGCTACGCTGTGATGCGGTTGTGACACCAAAACCTAAATAGCAAAATTGGGGGATGCACCATGCATGTATAATACCTAAGCGATATAAATGAGATGTGGTTCAGCTGAACGAGAAAACGTCTCCCCTCGTATCCCGCTGTTAGAGAACCACCTGTCCTTGTGTGACAGTGTAATGTGCGTTGTGGGGGGGGGGGTTGAGATTATCTGAAATTTTAGCTTGGGCTACCCCTACATTTAATCTCAAAAACCGAGAAGTGCCACCCCAAAGCCCTTTCTCATCAACTCGGGAAATGTGTGGTAGTTGGAAGAGCATGACTGTTTCTGACAGCAGAGCGACAAAGTTCGGATCTGTTTTTATTCCTTTTCATTGAACCAATCAGCTTGGTTCCTGTGGCGTTTTTATTGCCAGTCGGGCCTGACTGATGGTGCCAATTATTCAGGCTTGAATTTCAAGGGAATCACACTCCCGCCCTCTTAATACCTGCCTAGGCTGTGCAAATAAAATATTATGTGGATCACAATACCTCTGTGCCAGGCGGTCCAGGCATAGCCCTGGCAATCTCTCCACTGGTAAGTTGGCATTTCCCTTATCAAGGCTTTGTGAATAACCTGTACCGCTTCAATTCTCACCATGGCATTAGGCCAGGAACAGGGTATGAGAAATAGTCTCTTTATACAAGACCTCTCAAGTACTTCCAGGTACATACATGAAAGGCACTTGAAGGGCCCAGATGAAGGCACTGCACGGCTCTGAAAACGGTGGGGCACCAAACCATAAACAAAACCAACAGATTTGTCTACAAAATACCCCAAGGCAAAACTTCCCTTATTTAGTGATTGAGTGATATTCAGCAAAGCTCATCTCGTTTGATCAACACTATCGTCGTACGAAAACGTCGCCAATTTCTACTGCAAATTAGCCACTGAATTCATGTGGTACAAAAATAGTAAAATAAAATAACAAAACAATGCCTCTCGGCCTGTAGGTACCTACTTGAATGGAGAACCTATTGACTAGAAGCTAGGTAGTTATCTATGTGTTACAACGCCGATCCGTCCACAAACAGCAAGCAGGACAAAACGCACGTAGGTGCCACAAATACAAATCTGTCATCGGAACCGGAACGAACACAAAATTCACAAAATTTGACGCAAAAAATTGAAAACTGACAACAGACTCAGCAGAGAAAGGAAATGTGATTCAGGAAACAACAGAAACAAATGGAAAGATGAAGAAGTATCTCGTATCGAGATGACAGATTGAATCAAAGGGATCGAATAGATTGTGAATAGGAACGATTTTGGGGTGGAAATCAGATTGTGGGGCCAGGGCCCAAAGTGGGCGTCGCAAACATCATTTTTACTCTACTGAGCATGCACGGATGGGCCACTTTTCTTGCCATGGGAACACTAGGTCCCAGGACCTACCTGCCAGTTTCAGGAGCCCAGGTTTCTATTTCGATTGCAGGACATCTATTACTGTCCCTTTATTTCGATAACATGCTTGGTCTATGGAGCTAACATGAAGGAACCACCATACCACCTCTACTAGAACTATCCATAGCCAGAGAACTTTGGCGGGTCACTGTTAAACTCTGTGAAAAAAGCACTGTATGGAGAGATATTCAAATGCCAACTGAACAGTGGTTGGAGCTTATTTTTACTCCTAGTGTTTTTGGGTGCCGGGGCAGTGGCCCAAGTGGCTTACGGACGCAACGCCCCTGCTTCGAATAATGTCCTGTAGAATTTGTTAAGTATTACAAAAAACGCTGCAGCCCTTGTCACATGGGTTTATTATGCCATTGGGAATACCTGCAGAAATCTTTGCTGTTCATTTATTGTTTCATTCATGTGCAATAATTGAAATAGCTACTTCTGATGGTTTCCACCAATTTTGGCCCCTCCAAAAACACGAATTAGGCCCCTATATTTTTTTTTACAAAAAAATGTTGGTCATTTAGTTGTCTTGATTCACCTGTTGATACTGCTTCTAGTGTTATACAAATTGATGGTGATTTCAGACAATTCCCCGGGTTTTTGACTCATAAAAAATGAATTTTGCGAGCTGGACCTTTGTTACAACCCCGTTCTTCATTCTTTGGTCAAAATCAACTTCATGGTCACTAAAACCTCAAAAAACCCTATTTTTATGCCCATTTTTCCCCCATAACACCTTTGGGTGTATTCCGATCGGGCTGCTGATCTTCGGAGCACAGCTAGGACCCAAATATGTTCCCAAATGTGGGCCAGTGTGTGGGTGGAAGAGCGACGATTTTATACCAAACTTTAATGTAAATTTAAGGCTAAAACTTCGTTGGAACCTCAGTTTTCCGCTCTTTGGTCAAAATCGACTTCGTATTCGGTCTCGTCGTCCTAAAAAACGTGGAAAACGATTAGCTCACAAGCCCGTGTTACTTAAACACAAAAAACCCTATTTTTACACAAATTTCTCACCCATAACACCACTGGGTATATTCTGTTCGGGGTGCAACGTTTCGGGACACAACTAAGGCCCACATTTTTTATACAGAAAATAAAGTAGATTTGATTGATGCAGTGAACGGAAATTGCATTTTTGGAATCTGCGCACCTTGAAACGTGAAATGAAAAATGTTGAGAGGGTGGTAAGTATACAAATTTCTAGCTGAGCGAATACATAGGTGTATTATTCACAGAATAATAAACCAAAATCATCAACAGCCTCCATAACCCCCCTGAGCTTGGATGCGGCATTGCTAGATATGTGTAGGAGGGAACCTGTTCCAGTTGGTTGTCACCAGACTAGACTAGTAGGCTGCGTCTGATTAAGGCTGAATCGGTGGTACAGCTGTGGAAAACCTCCCCGCTTCCTTTGCAACCGTAGCATATGCGTTCATCTTGAGATATGGCACGTCGTCCAACTTGAAATATCAGGTACTCAAAATCCAGAGGTGTCCGCCTTCTCACTCTGAAAATTAGAGGAATGGTAAGGAAGGTGGGGGCGGGAGGGCGGGTTTGGGGCTGCCCCTTCACAATGTGGACGAGACATTTTTCACTCTCTTTAGAACATTTCGAGTTCCATTTGGTTCCAAATGTAACATTGCAGTAGTCTTCAAGTGTGAAAACTACACAAGACTGCCAGCACGCCTGGGCCTCCCTCTTAACTCCCAAACACTGGCATTATTTTATATAATTTTGACCTATGCCTTCAACATTTCAAGCCGTAAGATCTACAGGTGGCCTCAAAATCGGCCAGAAGATTCATCTGGACGGTCGTTTTTTCGCGGAACTAAAACTTGAGCAGCCATTGAGTGTTGGCTCCTGAGTGTAACTAAGAACGTTCGCAAATAGAGGGCATTCATGCGAGCTACATATCTTCCGTTTTCATTGATTGATCTCTAGTTTTAAATCGCTACTGCTGTCTACTCTCCTTCAATGCTCATTGGGTTGCGCTTTCATATCCATAGCCATAAACTCCGACATTCCCTCGGAACACTGAGAAAAACAAATAAAGTCGTAGCGTGACGATTGAGTCATACCAGGAGACTCGCTGACGTTCGACCATCATTTCATGGTACTCGTCATTGATGTGTGAGGAAGGCGAAAGAAAGTTCTGGAATCCGTCGGGAATCGCCTAGTGTTGCTGTGGGCCGTTTCTTGTCGATTTTTGTAGTTGATCCTGCTAAACTTCGCCCACGTCTCCGAATTTATGACGCCCAATTACACGCCCGTCACGAGAAAACAGTGTTTGAGCAAATAATGACGTCAATATTGTAAACGAACGAATGCATTCGCTTCAAGCAGAACATTCCTTTCAAGCATCCGACACTCTCGCTACTGCGTTTAACCTGATCGTTGCATTCTTTCGCCACAGTTCATCCATTGTTTCCTACCCAAAACGTCAATGGGAACGTCGTTATTGCCTTTATTACGCTCTGGCCGTTGAATGCCAGCGTTACATTGGAATTCCTCGTCATAAAACTCGTGTTAGTACCCGACTGTAGAGCTCTTCTTATGCCATTGAATTCGGGTTCGGTCTCGAGATTGTGACTCCGGACAACCCTTCAAGTTTCAGTTTTTGTTTTTCTCAGAAAAATGGACAAAGCTGTCAGAGTTACGCGAACTGTGGTGAGAATCACGGCCTTCACCTATGACAAAATCAAAGAGGCAAGTTTAATTTCAATTTTCACTGGCAGGCGTATTATTTAATATTTTGATGGTTTGGCAAAACTAGGCCTTCTTTGACGGCAGAAGTGTTTGCTTCTCACCCCTACAACTTCAGTTCATTTCTTCTTTTCTGAGTCCTACCAAACAGTACTAATTGTCGGCCTAACAGTAAGTACGTACTAACTGCAGATATTGGAATTGGACTGTCATTGCATAGAAGATCGCCCACACAGACATCACTTATCATGAACACGTGGACTGCAGTTTGCGCGGGCTGAAGGTTTGTGTGAGTCGGGGAGGTAAGGATCGGACGAGAGATCAAGCGACATTCTTGGGCCTGTCCGATCTTGATCTGATGCCCGGCGCCACACAGTCAGTCGGACTGCATGCCACTTCTTCATTTGTATTGTTGGTGCATTGCGAACGGAATCGTGGACTGAAGTGAAAGTGGTTTGCCGTGAAGTGAAAATGGACAGCAAACCTCAGTTTCACAGTTTCTAATCTGAGTATAATACGTATTACATGAAAATAAAAACGCTGCAAAGTCCTTGTCACATGGGTTTATTATTCTACTGGACACACCTTTAGAAATGCTGGCTGTTCATTAATTGTTGCTTTCATGTAAAATTATTGAAATAGCTATTTCTGGTGGTTTCCACCAATTTTGGCCCCCTAAACTTGAATTAGGTACGCTCCTTTTTTTCAAATTATCTTTGATCATTGGTAGTGTCATTTAATCGTCTTGATCCACGTGTTGACACTTTTCCTAGTGTTATTCTACAAATTGATTGTGATTTCAGACGATTTCGCAGGTTTTTGACTCATGAAAAATCAATTTTGGGAGCTGAATTTGGTACAACCTCAATTTTCCTCTCCTTGGTCAAAATCGACTTCATATTCGGTCTTCTCGTCCCCAAAAACATGGAAAATGATACCTCAAAAGCTCATTTTACTAACATGTTACTATAACACAAAAAGTAACTATTTTTATACAAATTTTCATTCATAACACCCCTGGGTATATTCCGATCGGGCTGAAAAGTTTCGGGACACAACTAGGACCCAAATGGAGCATGTGTGCGAAAGAACGACTTTTTTAGACCAAAAATGAAGCCTGTGCACGTGATACGGCGGACGGCGGACGGACATTGCATTTTTGGAATCTACGCACCTTGAAACGGAAAAGAAAAAATTTTGAGGGGGTGTTATAAAAAATTTTTGCTGAGCGAATACATAGGTGTATTATTCACAGAATAATAAACCAAAATCCGCATCAGCTGATATTTGAATGGCAATTTGACCTGTTTTCAACTCTGTTGAACAATTTGCTATTCCCAGTCGTGTTTATTATAATTTTTTCTTTCAACTTTTTGATTTTTTATTCGATTTTGGATCCTATCGGATACCTGTCTTGAAACGTAAACCCTCATATTTACCGAAAACTTTGAACCTTCAAAGCTGTGGCCCATTGTGAAGTGGCTAGCCTGCAGTTTTGGATCAGTCGGCCCTGCAGTCGGTTTGCCGACTGAAGGCTGCCTGCAGGCAGTTGTCGCGCAGTGTGTGGTGTCTTCAGTTACACATTTACAGCTTAGTTCGTTCGCCTGCAGGTGGTCGACTGGTAGTGTGTGTTGTCCCTAGGACATTGATCTTACGTTCATCTGTTGAAGCAACCACTTGCAGGTCATCATATAGTGACTAGTGTATGGGGCACTTCAAGGCGCCACCTATTCCACTTCAGTGGTCTGAGTTAGGTACCTCATAAATATTCTTCCAGGAGTTCCATGAGCATGATCTATAATTATATTCTCGTTGTTCCCCATCGTATATCACGTTTCGTTCGTCTATCCTGTTTCTGTGGATAATAAAAGTCAATTCACTTGTTGCTGAAGCCATCATTACTATAAAAACGCTGCAGAAGTCCTTGTCACATGGGTTTATTATTCTATTGGACACACCTACAGAAATTTTGGGTGTTCATTTATTGTTTCTTTCATGTGAAATAATAGAAATAGCCATTTCTGATGGTTTCCACCAATTTTGGCCTCCAAAACACGAATTAGGTACGCTCCTTTTTTTCCCCCAAATTATCTTTGATCATTGGTAGTGCCACTTAATCGTCTTGATACACGTGTTGACACTTTTTCTAGTGTAGATATACAAATTAATGGTGATTTCAGACGATTTTCCATGTTTTTGACTCATTAAAAAAAATCAATTTTGGGTGCTGAACATTTGGTAGAACCTCAATTTTCCATTCTTTGGTCAAAATCGACTTCATATTCGGTCTTCTCGTCCCCAAAAACATGGAAAACGATACCTCAAAAGCTCACGTTACTAACATGTTACTAAAACACAAAAAGTACCTATTTTTATACACATTTTCACCCATAACACCCCTGGGCATATGGCGATCGGTCTGCAAAGTTTCGGGACACAACTAGGGCCCAAATGTAGCATGTGTGCGAAAGAACGATTTTTTTAGACCGAAAATGAAGCCGGTACACGTGATACGGCGGACGGCGGACGGCGGACGGACATTGCATTTTGGTTTATTATTCTGTGAATAATACACCTATGTATTCGCTCAGCAAAAAATTTTTATAACACCCCCTCAAAACTTTTTCTTTTCCGTTTCAAGGTGCGTAGATTCCAAAAACGCTGCAACGTCCTTGTCACATGGGTTTATTATTCTACTGGACATACCTACAGAGATGTTGGCTGTTTATTTATTGTTTCTTTCATATAAAATAATTGAAATAGCCATTTTTGATGGTTTCCACAAATTTTGGCCCCCAAAACACGAATAAGGTACGCTCCTTTTTTTAAAAATAAATTATCTCTGATCATGGATAGTACCTTTTAATCGTCTTGATCCACCTGTTGACACTTTTTCCAGTGTTATTCTACGAATTGAAGGTGATTTCAAACGATTTCCCAGTTTTTTGACTCATACAAAATCAATTTCTGGAGCTGAACATCTGGTAGAACCTCAATTTTCTACTCTCTGGTCAAAATCGACTTCATATTCGGTCTTCTCGTCCCCAAAAACATGGAAAACGATACCTTAAAAGCTCATGTTACCAACATGTTGCTAAAACGCAAAAAGTACATATTTTTACACGCATTTTCACTCATAACACCCCTGGGTATATTCCGATCGGGCTAAAAAGTTTCGGGACACAACTAGGGCCCAAATGGAGCATGTGTGCGAAAGAACGATTTTTTTAGACCGAAAATGAGGCCGGTACACGTGATATGGCGGACTAAATATCTACGTAATCATTTCAATGACATACAATTCAAAAGCGAAAGAGTATCACATTTTGCTTCAAAAGGAACCGGAGTGTTCTATTATTATTACCTAGTAGTTAATGCGAGGAAAGGTCTAAATTATTGGTAATATTCCGGAAATTTGCTCATTAGGTCATACTGCGTGACAGGAACCGTGGTTCAAAATCATTTTGATCTATGAGGCTGCATTTTCATGAGAACTTTGACTTTTAGAAGAATTTTTCATTGACCTAAAAATATAAATAACTATTTGCTCTTGAAATTACGTAAAATTCACTATTAGATGCTTTGTTTTTATAATTTGTACTGTATTCAGGGTGCACCAACACCAAATCCTGATGTTCTTGAAATCTGGGCGTTTGGTGCATCCGCTAGCAAATTTACCTGCCCCCTCGGGCGGACAAAAGCAAGCGAAATTAAATTAATTGTGGCGCGGGGGGGGGGGGGATCAAGTTTACAAAACTCAACCGCAAAATGTAATGCTGAACGTTGCTAACAATATCAACAGCGTTCTAGCAACGTAAACACTTCACAACATGAACAAATTAACCAGGATGTCACTAGGGATGGTCAATTTGACGAATACGGAGGATTTCAGGAGTTGAAACGAGTAGCCATAAACCTTTCCTGGGCAGTTCCAGTCATTTTGCAAAAAACTGCTCTGAAATCCGTCCAACCTTTGAATCCCTGTCAGAGTTACTCAGTTATAATGTAGAATTCCATTTAATGAGTTGGATTTAATTTCCTCATTGATGCCGGACCATAGAAATATTCTGTTCGTTGACGAGTGTTGTTATTTTCCAGCTGGAGGACGAGGTGGGGAAAGTGACGAGAGCTCACGAAGAGCTCGTTGCGACTTGCGAACGACGCGAAAGGTTGGAGTCCGCCCGGATCATCCGACTTCAACAAGAAGTGAGGCGCCTGCAGGAGGCCAACCAGCGGCTTGTGGCGCAGCATTTGATGTCCGGGGGCCTCGACAAACGAGGGGAGGCTTGGGTTGCTCAGCTTGTAACCCAGAGTGAGTACCTACATATATATTTAGAAATAAATAATAAATAAACCAGCCTGAAAGGGCTTCATGCAATAGTATTAAAATGTGGTTCAGTGAGGGAGCAGTTGTAAAAGTATGTTGAATGATATGAACTCATGTCCTGGCAGATGTTCCGATTTTTTTAATCAGTATGAATGAAAGGACACCTTCGTGTTGGTAAGAGGCTATTTCAGCACAACCCTGTCCTGTATGTTTACTCAGGGTTGCGAGGATTTAGAAAATCTGGCCAGCGGCTCCTTAGTACTATGGAGTACAGTGGAGCAAAAGGAGATTTTAATTTTTGGACAAAACTAAACTATTCTGCATGCTAATTGGAAACTTTGCGTTGATTCTGAGTACAACCGTGTCCTTGTACCTAAAACAGCTTAGTAGCACCAAAAATCTAGCAAAAACTTTTCAGTATCACCCCACTACTAGAGTACTAGTACTGGTAAAAAAAAACTAGGATAAAAATAAAATAGTCTATTTCCACGTACAATAGCAAAAACTGTAGACCGGTTTCGGTTGTTACACCATCGTCAGTACACTATAGAATGAAACTACTGGAGCTTGAGCCTCAAGCTCCAGTAGTTTCATTCTATAGTGTACTGACGATGGTGTAACAACCGAAACCGGTCTACAGTTTTTGCTATTGTACGTGGAAATAGACTATTTTATTTTTATCCTGTAGTTTTTTGCTATGGATTTCCAATACTCCGCCGCGAGTGATTTAAGTTATATCCTTACTGGTTATCATATATAGAAGTCAATCAAATTCTTCTGCCGTCGAATGAGATCGAAGTTTTCTATGTTTCTGGCTTTTGTCATAAACATATCCGAGCATCATAGCTGCATAGCTTGAGATCTTAATTTGGTCCCGTCTGACAAAGAATTTTTTTTGTTTCGAGCAAGAACAAGTTTTGTTGTAGTCAGTGGACACAGATCTTAATTTTCAAAGTTTTTTGCTGGATTTCTAGCGCTAATAAGCTATACCAGGCATAGGGAAATGTGGTATGTCCAGAATCAGCACAGAAATTCTTATAAGCATGCAGCGAAGCAAGTTTTTTCCCTTCTCCGCCCACCCCAATGCGGCCTTTGAACTCAAAGGGCGACTGATGAGTACTACCTTATTCGAGCGACCATCCCAAAATGAATGGGCCGCGACTACTCTGCCTGCGAGGAGTAACAACAGGCTTTCTTGGCTGGAAGAAAGTAGGAACTTTGTAGTTGTCTAAGCAGCTTGTAACTGCTTCATTAACAAATTGGTAGGTTCCTAGATCAGTGGATTTGCACATTAATGGGGGGGGGGGGGGGGGGTAGAGTCAAGGTAAAGAATTTGGGAGTACTAGCAGCACGTAAATTCTCCCGTTTTTGTCGCGAATCTTGAAGAATTGATACTCTCAAAACTCGGCCCACTGAATTAAGATGGTGGTTGAATCTTGATTTCTGATGTTATTTACAGATAAGGAACTACTTGCTACAAAAGAGCGACAGGAAATTGAACTAGCTGCTCAGAGAGCGACCCTTCAAGAACAGAGGACGCATATTGATATTTTGGACACAGCATTAATAAACGCACAAGCGAATGTTGTTCGCCTAGAAGAAGAGGTATGTCCTTATCTGTCTTCTGTAAATAGAACAGAATCTGCTACGATCCTTAGATTCCGCTTGATGGTTTAGTTTTGTTCTCTTGGTGGGGGTTTAATTGGGGTTTTGTTTATTTCAGAACCGCCAAAAGCAAGTGCACGTGGAAAGGGTTGCTCAGCTTCAGAGGGCGCTCTCTTCCCTGCAGCTCGCATCTGATCGGAGGGAGCAGACTGAAAGGAAACTAAGGCTGCAACTTGAAGAAGAACTGCAAGCTGAGAGAGCTCGTCACTCCAACAGACCTGAAAGTCAAGGTATAGTGATGAGTCGCTACATTATATTGTTTGTATAATATTTGCATCTCCTAAGATACTTTGAAAGAGCTGAAGAAATAACTGAACTGTACTGCATTAGGTTTTGAATCTTGATAAATATTTGAAGTATGATTTTTGTTATTGCCACAAGCATTGAATTTGTCAACAATTTTGAACGTAACAACGTACTATGAGACGATTAGCCCCAGCCTTGAAATAAATGGCTGTTAACTTTTTTTAAATTGGAAGTATGTTTAAAAACGCTGCAAATCCCTGCACAACGGTTTATATTTTGTACAGAATACCCTTCCGTTACAGATCACAGCTCTATGTATAGATAACCCGTCTATATAATATAATATGTACTATTCTATGCATATTATGTAGATCACAGACCCTCCGTAGGTTAGTACCTAACCCCGTACTCGTTACTAGGTACCTACCTAAATCACGAGTTAAATGTTGCTAAAATAATTCTGCCGATGACAAACAGTACCTAACAAAAAGAAACACACATAATGAAGTTCTGAAAAGAAATTGTTGATGAGGAGTGAAAAAAGTTGCAAAAGTACCTACCAACAAACTCCAGCCCCTTCTACGTAGATGGTATAATGAACCGTTGTGTAATAATTTACCGTTGAGTAATGATTTACCGTAGTAATAATTTACCCATCAATAATACTTCAACGTTTGTTCAAGTTTCACTACCTACCAACAAACTCCAAAAGAGTCATCATTTTTCAAATTAAATAATATCACAGAACAACCAACTCGACTTCATACTCCGCAAATATAATCAGGTGATCCCTACCAATGATTGGCCGTATTCACAAATTCCTATTGTGGGCGCGTCTCTGGTTACGAGATTTGGTTTGAATTGTATACAATTTGATTCACACTGAGTCGAAAATGCCTGTCGGTGCAAACTTCGGGGCCTTACTGTGAACGAACGGCTGGACGTACGATGCTCCGGATGGTCTTAAAAAACTCGCAAGTTCAAGAACTATTTAAAACCGTAAAAATATTTACGTAAAAAAAATGGTATAGGCGTTTTGAAAATTTCAACCCCTATTTTGAACCCCTTAGAGATGACTCACAGTAACGTCGAGCTTCGAGGACCAACTAGACGCCGAACGGAACCTATAACCCGAATTTCATCAATTTTTTTTCATGGTAACTAAGAAAAGTGGCCCGTACGGCGTACGGCGTACGGCGTACGGTGTACGGCGTACGGCGTACGGCGGACAGACAGAAATATTTTTATTGCAGTTTTGGATTCTACATACCTTGAAACGTAAACCATCAAATTTTGAGGGGTGGTAAGAATTTTTTTTTTCATGCTCGATTCCAATGGTTCATTATTGAAAATAATAAACCAAAAAAAAGAAGATAATCTGCTGTGTTTCTGCCGTATTATTTCAACCTTTCGAATCTCGGATTTCTAGTTGATGGAGAGAATCTCGCTGAGTTGAAGAAAGCTCTGAGAGAAAAAGATGAGAAAATCATGTGGTTGGAGGGAGAGGTAGCTAAGTGGGAGCAGAAATATTTAGAAGAAAGCCAGCTCCGTCAGGCGGCAATCGATGCTGCAAGTATTCCCAAGTAAGTTTAAGGATTTTGAAACTGTTTAGCATTGCTTATGTTAGCTATTTATAGGTTTATAGCTTCGATTTTAAAATATAACCTTCTTTTACCAGGGATGCGAAAATCGCTGCTTTAGAAAGGACTAGCCAGGAGACTGAGAAGCTGATAGCTGAAGCGAGATCTGACCGAATCAAGCAGATGGACGAGGTGCATGCGGCACAAAAGAAAGTTACCGACCTTGAGGCTAAGTGAGTGGTTATATAGATGAGACTTTTTTTAAATGACATCGCAGTTTTGTTTGTTCTTGATACCTTAGAGCAGTCTTGTAGGCGTTATCTTGATATTAAGAAGGACAATGTGGATTTTCAGAGTCAAGGAACTCGAATGCAAGTTGGCTGAGCGAGATGCGATGATACGAGTTCTACAGAAGAAGCACACACTCGATAAAGATGTTTCAAGTTCATATCCGAGCATATCACTAGACACTGTTCCAAGTCTGAACACAACAGACCTCAACGTCTTGACTGCTGACAATCTCGGTAATTTTTTCGTCTACCATGAAGGAAATCGGACTTCATTCATGTGTGCATACAAGTATGAAATGCCCTTCCGAGGTACCTGTGTCATATTTGCTTCCTCCCTTTCTTGTGAGATTACGTTTTTGAGGTTGATTCGGAACTGTCGACGCAGTGCCAGTGCCCGTGGTTCAGGTCCCTGGTCATGTTTTGATGGTGTTGGTGGTTGGTGATAATGAGGCTCATTCCGTAAAAACTAAGGTTCTGGGTTGCCCTGGTTCCTATTTCAACGTTTTTAAATTTTCTGTGGAAACCTGGTACCTAGAAGGTTTTCTTAAAGAATGTTAGTGGTTGGGATTAAGGAATCAATCTGTAACGAGGATAGGAGATCAGTCTATCTATTGATATTAAGAAATTGATCTGTAGTGAGTTGATAATTGTTAAGAAATTGCTCTGTCTTTTACATCTACGAGTACGGAAACAGGTTATTGTGGTTGAGATAATTTGATAAATTTAGGTTGCTTCTATCTGCAGCTGAAGTTGGACCTTTCTTATCGTCTTTTGATTTGTTTTCAGGCGGTGGCGTGTCAACCACCAGTGTCTTTTCCACCGTCAGCAGCGCCTTGACCAGTTCGACTGGATTCAGCTCCGGGGCGTCATACTCGGGATCAGTGAATTCTTCGTATCACCACAAATATTCTTCCCCAACGGAGAGCTTCCACCATCGATCGCTGGAAGGCCGATTGAAAGAGCTCGATACCCATTTGATGGGCAAGGTACCTATTCTCTCTAAAGAAAATCTATAGTTTTTAACGTTAATAAATTACGAGTTTTAAAGTCATACAAGATGTGAAAATGTGCTCATTCTGTTGAAGGATCTTTTCAAGTTCTTGGATCCCCCACTTGGGACCCATAAGTACCTTGATGGTATTAACGATTTTTGATTGAGTCGTTAGCGAACCCTGCAAAATTGTAATAATTTCAACTTTCCACTCTGCCAGCCATGCACAAGACACGCCAACTAATTCTTCTATTGTATCTATTTCAACATTTTAATCAATCCAAATAGCTCATTTTTAAAAACCAGTTAACGTTTTCCGCAGAACGTGGTGACTTCCTTCGTCACTAAATACCTTATATTCTTCACCTTCGCGAAGTGTACCTTGGAAATGATGTCCGTGTTGTTTTCCTAAGTTTTCCTGTGAAGGTACCCACCGAAATTTCTTGGTTTTTCAAAAAAGCGAGT
Organism: Leptopterna dolabrata; assembly: GCA_954871275.1. Lineage (NCBI taxonomy): Eukaryota > Metazoa > Arthropoda > Insecta > Hemiptera > Miridae > Leptopterna > Leptopterna dolabrata. Next base: position 13,886,271 of record OX940976.1, read on the forward strand.
TGGTGTTTTAGAATTTTTTTTCCCACTCAAAAGTGTTTTGTGTAAGAGTATTGTGATTCACCTACCTATAGTAACTGCTGTACAATCATTCTCATATTGTTTTGTTTTGTTTCAAGATTTGTTTTCTTTCTTTTTTTTCTTTCTCTCCAAATACGAGAAAGAAAAGTGTTGTGTTGAACAAACTAACCTTGACGCCTTGTCTAAATTTTGTGATACCTACCTGTTGCATGAGTTTTCCATAACCATCTCATGTAATGTTTGAAGCTAACTGTTTTGCTTGGGAGTGATTGAAAAAGAATCATCAGGAAAACAGTTGAGCGCAAGGCGTCGGTGTTTGTTTGTTCCTCATGTTCACAGAGAGGGTTGTGCTGTTTTCCAGGGTTCACTCATTCAGGCACTGCGTCAAGAAAAGGAAAAATATCCCAACCACTTTTGGCGGGTGTGACTGGATTCGAATCTGCTTCATTCCTTCAGGTTTGTTCATCGATTTTAATAATTTTCGATTCTGTGATGCAAGAATTAGGCATTTGGGAGCAGTGATGCACTTACCTTCATGATTTGTTTAAAGATATTATTCGGGTGGTGCGACCTCGGTACTAATTGCTACGCTTGAGGGGGGGGGGGGGGGGCAGTTCCGTTGTGATTACTAGGTTTCAGTTTGCTTTGAAAATGGCATCTGTGGGGTACTGCCCTGGTCAGTTGATTGGCATACTACTCAGCGTTTGGTATTTTCATTAGTATTTTTTATAATCTGTTCACAGGGATTAGTAGGAAGTAGCTCTGGAAGTGGAGGTGGTGGTGGCAGCAGCACTGGCAGGCAGCAGGAGGACATAGCCTTACTGGAAAAGCAGGGCCTTTGTTCGCAGCAGAACAGGAACAGCGACTCCAGATGCGCTTCACTTCCGCCTAGCTCATTGCCTCGTCCAAAGAGCCGGAAAACCAGAGCCAGCGGGGGAAGTGGAGGAAGCGAGAAGGAGAAGAAATGTGGAGAGTATGGGAGGCTGAGCGACTCTGAAGTGCCCAGACGAGGATCAGAATCTCCAGCCAGAGTGATTAAACTCGGGGATTACGGACGCCTGAGTGACAGGAGCAGTGGCAGCACTGCCAGCGCCAGCACAACCAAAGGAGGAGCCTATTCCAGGCTTTCAGGCAGCGACTCTGTCGAACCGCCTCCCAAAACCACCGAAGTTCGTCTGTCCCCAATGCCCCGCCATAAACCGATGCAGTCCATTTCTTCGTCGTCCCAAACCACTCAGATCCATCAACAGAAACAAGACATGTCTCAGTACCAAAGCCAGGAGCATCCTTCGTACTCCCAAAAACAAGAAGTACCCCAGTACTCACAGAAACAGGAAATGCCGTCGTATTCCCAAAAGCAGGAGATGCCTCAGTACAACAAGATCCCAGTTTCCAGATCATTCCTGCCTCCTCCTCGCAAACTGTCGGATTACGGTCAATCCGTGTTTGCTCCCAAACCTCCCAGCAATACCACTCTGGTCCGCCGTGGCTCCCTCAACCGAGACTCTCATCTACCTGGTCCAAGTACAAAATCTTCAATTCCAGGGCCGAACAAGTACCGGATTCAATTTTAACTTTTGACGCACACGATCTTTACCAAATCGATTGACCTACTTTTTTAACTTTATTTTTTAGATTATTAGTGTGTACAGCGAAACAACTAATATACCTATTCAGAGATCTGTTCCTTCTAAGTTAGTTAGTTCTGCTGTTATAGTCTGTTGTATTTCTACTTGTCAGTTCCAGGAAATTAATCAGTATGCAAGCGATGTACAAAACGAATGTTTATTTGCCTGTATCTCGATTGATTTCCTGAAATTTCATGTTACTCTGTTTTCCGTAATTTTCTTCACTTTCGTTCAGTGAATGGGAAGCTATAAATATGTTTTCAATTTTTCGGTGTATCCAGCTGATTAACATCAACAGTCATAGTATTTAGATACCTCGCTTTTCTAGTTTCTCATGACTAACTGAAGTGTCATATTTATTCAGCACAAATAATGTGATAAAAGTGCCTAAACGTCATAGAAACTAGATAATTTGATTGATGAATGCATAACTAATTTTCGTTTCATCCACGGATTCAACAAGGTTTCAGCAATGTTCTGTTCTTCTTAGTTGGTGGACAAGCAGAGGGGCGTATGTTACATTTTGACCATCATGAGTTATCGACACCATTGTGGTCAGGACTCCACTTTCTACCGGAAATCACGTCTGCGAATGCTTATTTTGGCTTGTAAATAAATTTTGCAAAATAAGTTTGAAATCAGGGGTGTTAATGTAGCCGAGCAGAAACTGCTAGAAGGACGTATGTCACCAAAGTAGGTAAAGATGTTCTGTGATAACGTAGGGCGTGTGTAGCGATGCATAATACAGAATTCAGAACCAGTTTTGCCAAATTCCTGTAAATTCGTTGATTTGGCTGGGCAATCTGGTGCGTGTGCATTGGGGCACCGTATAAAGGCTCCGGAAAATTAGAAGGGCCGAGTTTGAAGTCTTAGAAAGACTCATCATGTAGCTGACTGCATGTGTAAAATATTAGTTTTTTTTAAATATTAAAATTTTGTAAATGTTTATCGGTAGTATGGAGGACAACGGCAGAGATTATTTCATTAAGTTACACGATAGTCCTTGATTTGAAAAAAAATCGAATGGTGCAAGATATTAGGTTTGTAACATACGCCCTCTCGTATTTAGTCGCCGAGTAAATGCTGTTCAGCGTTAACGTACAAACCTATATCAACTACGTCTTCCTATTTATTGTTACCTACCCTTAGCGGAATAACTAGTAGCCTCCTTAAAACCGGTTAGAAGCTTCCATTCCTGAACTGTTCTGAGAAAAATCATTATAATTTATCGCTAAACCTAACCAGTGCCCGTGTTGTAATTAATATTTTAATTGCGAAATTCAAATAGAATAACTTCGAACTGTTTCCCATTCATTCAACAAGTTGTATGGTTTGAGTAACTTTCTTGGTTTTAAGACAATTATTCACGTGTACTTTATATTATTTTTGTTGTAAACATTCCATCTAGCCGTGCAAGATTGTGCAGCGTTCAGTGAATGTAGGTAACTATTTCAATTCTGTCTCATTCTTTAGATTGCGCATTCTTTAGAATCCGCTATTTTTTCAAGTTTTTACGCCATTTTATATCCTCATCATTCCACGTTTAATTTTGCTGTCTAGTCTATAATTAGATTTTCATCTGTCTTTGTTCGTTTTTTTCTATTTGAATTTCTTCGTTCTAGATTCTTAGTTTTCAACTTCATTATTAATACTTCTTTTTCCTCGTGCCATCTGCGTTTTTCTGTCTGTGTGTGCTATTTTTGTAACTACATCGTTTTTGTTCATTTGCAAAAAGGGTTTTAGTTACCTACTTTATTTATTAGTTGTCAGTTTCAACTCCTCTCATTGATTTGGCTGCTTTCTTCTCTTGAATATCAAAGTTACGGAGGAGTCAGAAACTCATATTATATGTATATCTTCCATGTCCTTCGATCCCAAGAAAGAGAACTTGGAGGTTTCACTTAATGCAGGTATTGGATCATTCTAAAGACTCATAAACAAAAATGAATTGTGAACCAAATTGGTCCATGTTTGGGCTCGACGTTCAGCACACTACTAATCCTCACCTCAATAATTTGTTCGTCAACCTTTCTGTTAAATATGTGCGAAGACTGGCTCAGTGACAAAGAGCCCTATTTTCTGTTTGGAGGTCGTGGTTCAAATCCAGCTTCTGACTTGTGCAAGGTCCTACTTTCTCAGCAGTGCATCTCCATGGTTTGAATTTTGGGCATGCCCCACTCATTTGTGTACTGAACATAATTTCTTGGGATCGCTTCCTATAACCGTCGGCCTGTTTCTTGTTTTTTCTTCGTTTCACGTTTCATGGTGCTAAGACTTTATAACGAACCAGTGCCTTCAATTTTGTAAAGTAACCATAAGCTTCCACCTGCGTTGAAAATGTTCTAATTTAGACATTTTATTAGGAATCGTCTAGTCTTATGATAATCAAGTCGCAAGGCTCGTCTCATGTTCCTCTACTTCGAATGGCACGAAAATTATTCCGTGATGTGAGTACGAAACTAGTGCGTGCTTGGAGGCCGCACGTATTAGGATTTGCGTTTAATTGTATTCATTATAACCTTTATTATTGATTTAACTTTTACTCGTATTGTTAGACACCTAGTCGTAATTAATAAAGTTATTTTTAATCAGTTCATTGTATGTCTATCTTTCTGCAATCTTCAGTTGTCGGGGGTCGGGGTGTCCTATACAGTATTGGATTATAGTACAGTCCATGCTTTATGGATGTGGTCAAAGACCCTTTACCGTCTGGCATAATTAATGTATACGCTTATTCGGAATTATTATTAGCAACCATGCTGAAACGTAGTTATTATCGGCTTCATTCAACAATTACTCTCGGAAATAGGGAGGTATGTAGGTACCTATTGTTTAATAAGATAGGGCTAAAAATAGTAATTCAGGCTGTGCAGCTAGGTGGTGTTGAAATATGAGATTCGTGAAAAAACTAAAATATTTACGGCAGTATATCCATAGCTTTGGGAGTTGATATTTTATGCAGCTTGAGCTAATTGTCGAAGTACCAAATGTACCTATTAATATTTACAGCAAACAACAGTCACGGGTTGTTTGCTTTCAGCAGTGAACCCTTGGAATCAAGCAAGAAAATAAATTCTCAATCAAGTTTTTGATGGTTTAGTTATTTTCCGACATGAAGGATCACTGGAACTGGGCCTAGATGAGAACGTTGTAAATACAATCCAAGGTGTTTTTTATTCAACACAGCTATGCTCTGCGGACTTTGGATGTTAGGTTTCAAGAAAAAGACAAAATTCATTGCACAAAACCATATATAGGTGTTTTGCCGATTTTAGAGATCGTAGGACATATTTTAGTCAGGGACTATTTTACTCAGAAAATATTGACTCAGACAAATGTAGGATGTACTTATTAGTAAATGCTGAAAAAATTACCTTAGTTGATATGTCTTGGTAGTTTACATTGCTATGGTGAGTTTGTCATTCAAACAGAAAGACAGGCAGTCAAACAAGAGTTATTTAACAATTTAAAAGGAAACATGTTTATCAGAATTTTTATAGAGAAAACGCAGGAAGACGAACTGATGTTGACAGGTGTGGCTTCTTGCGTTTTGGTTTATTATTCTGTGAATAATACACCTATGTATTCGGTCAGCAAAAATTTTTATAACACCTCAAAATTTTTTCTTTTCCGTTTCAAGGTGCCTAGATTCAAAAAATGCAATGTCCGTCCGCCGTATCACGTGTACCGGCTTCATTTTCGGTCTAAAAAAGTCGTGCTTTCGCACACATGCTCCATTTGGGCCCTAGTTCTGTCCCGAAACTTTTCAGCCCGATCGGAATATACCCAGGGGTGTTATGAGTGAAAATGTGGTTAAAAATAGGTACTTTTTGTGTTTTAGTAACATGAGCTTTTGAGGTATCTTTTTCCATGTTTTTGGGGACGAGAAGATCAAATATGAAGTCGATTTTGACCAAAGAGTGGAAAACTGAGGTTCTACCAAAGATTCAGCTGCCAAAATTGATTTTTATGAGGCAAAAATCTGGAAAATCGTCTGAAATCACCATCAATTTGTATAATAACACTAGAGGTAGTATTAGCAGGTGAATTAAGACTATTAAATGGTACCACCAATGATCAAAGATGATTTGGAAAAAAAAGCGTACCTAATTTGTGTTTTGGGGGCCAAAATTGGTGGAAACCATCAGAAATAGCTATTTCAATTATTTCACATGAAAGAAACAATAAATGAACAGCCAACATTTCTGTAGGTATGTCCAATAGAATAATAAACCCATGTGACAAGGACTTTGCAGCGTTTTTCTATAACAATTCTGATGGCAATTCTGATGGTTTTCCTTGGCAAAACTTTTCAATTGTCAAATAACTCTTGTTTGAACCAAGTTCTTGTTTGAAGTACCAAGACATATCAACTAAGGTAATTTTTTCAGCATAATTACTAATAATTCAATCCTACGTTTGTCTGAGTCAATGTTTTCTGAGTAAAATAGTTCCTATCATTACAGCCCTGAAGTGGATTTATAAATAAATCGAAACGTCGGCATAGTGGATATTTTGATTAAGTGACCAACCCTCAAGAATCCTAACAACAATATTCTTACTGAGTGGTCAAGAACGTTAAACATAGTAGGTAATATAAGTAGAGGAACGAAAATAATACTACTCGACTGATGAAAAAAATTTAGCTGTCTTTGAACATGAACAATTTAAGAAAATCTTAAAACTTGACTGGTCATTGTAGTACATATTAATAATTCCAGCTGTGGTTGGAAGTTGGCTTTGTATTCCCCATATAGAGGGACGCTCCCTGAAATTAAAACAATTGTTATGTTGCAACCTTTAGCGAATTTTAATTTATTTTCATGTGAGAGTGGTCCTTTGGAAGTACCGTTTTAGAAAGAACGTCCTTCCAAGAGGTCTGAAGGACAGCAGGACCGCGGATTGAAATGTAGTACCTACCGCCCTTCCAGAAGAGCCCGTTTTACTCATCGGGTTTAAATTTCCGTTCCCTCCCAGCGTTATTGCCGAATATGTTTCAAAACGGGATATTGGATTTGTACAACAATTGGCGCGTCTCTGAACGGCGCTGTTGGAACACGGAGGTGTTCCCCAGCTGTTGGTTGACGTCGTGCGAGCAGGCGCCTGAGGAAGGCTCAAGAGAATTCTCCCGCCTCGGCGTCGAGTCGAGTTGGCCGTCGCGGGCGCGTAGTTCGCCGTAGTTCAGTCATGTCCGACCGCGCCTTCAACTCGCCGGCCAAGAGCCGGTCATCCTCCGCCGGCCCGGACTCCGGATCCGACGACGAGGAGATCATCCTCATTGACCCGGACCTCATCATATTCACCTCCTACCTCAAGTACAGGGACAACAAGAGGGTCAGTAAAACCTCAAATTATCTACCTAACAATTACACTTTTTTCCTTCACAATAGGTACCTTACCTGCCTATTGCATTTCCAAATAATTAACGGTTTTCCAAATCAACAGTTTTCCCAAGCGAATTAATAGGTTTCTGAGTCAAATTACCTAACGATTTTCCGAATAAAATCGACGGGTTCCCACAAAGACCTAAGTATGTGTGCACCTACACAGGGTGGCCCATCCCAGTTTTCGGCTTATTTCGTGCCTAATACAAAAATTTCCGAAGTAATACAGCCGTCAGAAGCAGAAAAGTCGTGTCTGACTAAAACTGTCTTTTAGAAAAATGATCCTTTAGGTTTCGAGTTGCAACTTGCAAATAATTATGAGCGTTAGTTTTCGGAATTTTCTTGAACTTGAAGACTCATTTTCAAGGAAATTTCCCGGGGAATCGATTGGCGAAGTCAGAAAACGAGTTTTTTAAATCGGAAGATACCGAAATCGGCGTATACTATTTCACTCTCGTATTATGGAATCTTAATGAGTTATCCCAGAGTTATTCGAGTTCCATGAGAGTTATTCGAGTCAGCACTTATGGACGAACTTGCCTAAGCAAAATAAATGGATATTATTATGATTATTATAACTATTTCACGAAGTTTTAAACACGTACATCTGCATTTTACTAACAGGTATGTGCTAAATACTTGACGAAAAAAATCTTATCTGCTGTCAGATACGACTTATCCTCTGAAAAAGACATTTAGGAACGAGTTTTCGCTTCGTAACACCACCCGAAAGCACATTATTCTGCGCTTACTTTTGCAATTTTTTTCACTCCTCATCAACAATTTCTTTTCAGAACTTCATTATGTGTGTTTCTTTTTGATAGGTACTGTTTGTCATCGGCAGAATTATTTTAGCAACATTCAACTCGTGATTTAGGTAGGTACCTAGTAACGAGTACGGGGTTAGGAATTAACCTACGGAGGGTGTGCGATCCGGCTGGATTTTGTTGATGGGTACTTTTGCAACTTGAACAACCGATGAAGTATTATTGATGGGTAAATTATTACACAATGGCTAATTATTACACAATGGCAAATTATTACACAACGGCTCATCTACCCAGAAGGGGCTGGATTTTGTTGATAGGTACTTTTGCAACTTGAACAACCGTTGAAGTATTATTGATGGGTAAATTATTACATAATGGCAAATTATTACACAACGACAAATTATTAAACAACGGTAAATTATTACACCATGGTAAATTATTACACAACGGCTAATCTACCAAGAAGGGGCTGGATTTTGTTGATAGGTACTTTTGCAACTTGAACAACCGCTGACGTATTATTGATGGGCAAATTATTACACAACGGTTTAGGGAGGTACCTAGTAACGAGTACGGGGTTAGGTACTAACCTACGGAGGTCCGTAATCTACATAATATGTGTAGAATAGTACATTATGTTACCTATATAGAAGGGTTATCTATATGGAGACCTGTGTTTTCACTCCACATCAACAGTCTCCCTTCAGGACTTCATTATTTGCGTTTCTTTTTGCCATTTTAGTTACTGTTTGTCATCTAAAGAATTATTTTAGCAACATTTAAGTCGTGATTTAGGTGAGTACCTAGTAACGAGTACGGGGTTAGGTACTAACCTACGGAGGGTCTACAAATTAGGTAGGTACCTACGCTCCTTTTAAATTTTTTTTTTTCAAATTATCTTTGATCATTATTGGTAGTGCCACTTAATCGTCTTGATCCACGTGTCGAAAATTTTGGTTTATTATTCTGTGAATAATACACCTATGTATTCGCTCAGCAAAAAATTTTTATAACACCCCCTCAAAATTTTTTCTTTTCCGTTTCAAGGTGCGTAGATTCCAAAAACGCTGCAAAGTCCTTGTCACATCGGTTTATTATTCTATTGGAGTTCTAGAGACTCTTTTTGGCCGTTAAATTTATTGTTTCTTTCATGTGGAATGATTGAAATAGCTATTTCTGATGATTTCAACCAATAATTTTGGCCCCCAAAACATGAAATAGGTAGGTACGCTTTTTTTTTTTTCAGATCATCTTTGATCATTGGTAGTGCCATTTAATGGTCTTGATTCACCTGCTTACACTTTTTCCGATGTTATTATACACATTGATGGTGATTTCAGACAGTTTTCCAGGTTTTTGACTCATAAAAAACCAATTTTGGGAGCTGAACCTTTGGTAAAACCTCAATTTCCGCGTCTTTGGTCAAAATCGACTTCATATTCGGTCTTCTCGTCCCCAAAAACATGGAAAAAGATACCTCAAAAGCTCATGTTACACACATGTTGCTAAAACGCAAAAAGTACCTATTTTTACACACATTTTCACTCATAACACCCCTGGGTATATTCCGATCGCGCTGAAAAGTTTTGGGACACAACTAGGGCCCAAATGGAGCATGTTTGCGAAAGAACGAATTTTTTAAACCGAAAATGAAGCCGGTACACGTGATACGGTGGACTGTGGACGGACATTGCATTTTTGGAATCTACACACCTTGAAACGGAAAAGAAAAAATTTTGAGGGGGTGTTGTAAAAATTTTTTGCTGAGCGAATACATAGGTGTATTATTCACAGAATAATAAACCAAAATGCAATGTCCGTCCGCCGTACGCCGTATCACGTGTATTGAAGCCGGAGTTGAAAACAGGTCAAATTGCCATTCAAATATCAGCTGATGCGGATTTTGGTTTATTATTCTTTGAATAATACACCTATGTATTCGCTCAGCAAAAAATTTTTATAACACCCCCTCAAAATTTTTTCTTTTCCGTTTCAAGGTGCGAATATTCCAAAAGTGTCCGTCCGCCGTATCACGTGCACAGGCTTCATTTTTGGTCTAAAAAAGTCGTTCTTTCGCACACATGCCTTTGCGAAACTTTTCAGCCCGATCGGAATATACCCAGGGGTGTTATGAGTGAAAATGTGTATAAAAATAGGTACTTTTTGTGTTTTAGTAACATGTTAGTAACATGAGCTTTTGAGGTATCGTTTTCCATGTTTTCGGGGACGAGAAGATCGAATATGAAGTCGATTTTGACCAAGGAGTGGAAAATTGAGGTTGTACCAGATGTTCAGCTCCCAAAATTGATTTTTTATGAGTCGAAAACCTGCGAAATCGTCTGAAATCACCATCAATTTGTAGAATAACACTAGGAAAAACGCTGCAAAGTCCTTGTCACATGGGTTTATTATTCTACTGGACATACCTACAGAGATGTTGGCTGTTTATTTATTGTTTCTTTCATATAAAATAATTGAAATAGCTATCTCTGGTGGTTTCCACCAATTTTGGCCCCCAAAACACGAATAAGGTACCTACGCTTTTTTTTTTTTAAATAAATTATCTCTGATCATTGATAGTACCATTTTATCGTCTTGATCCACTTTTTCCAGTGTTATTCTACAAATTGATGGTGATTTCAGACGATTTCCCAGGTTTTTGACTCATAAAAAATCAATTTCGGGAGCTGAACATCTGGTAGAACCTCAATTTTCTATTCTTTGGTCAAAATCGAGTTCATATTCGGTCATCTCGTCCCCAAAAACATGAAAAACGATACCTTAAAAGCTCATGTTACCAACATGTTGCTAAAACGCAAAAAGTACCTATTTTAACATGGATATGTTTTTGCCCTGGGGGGTCATTCTAAAATTTGCGACCGAAAAAAATGCAACGCTGCAACCGATAAACAATTTGGAGATGTGCGTGTGTAGTTACCGACAATACCCAGCGAAACAATAATGAAACTATCTCCACATCTACGGATTATACTAAACAATGGGGTATGCGCAGTTAGTTATATTATTTTTTAAAATGAAAGTAGATTCCATCCTGAGAATTCGACACCAACCGCACTGTAAGGCCCTGAAGTTGATGATAATAATCATGCATGGCTGTATGAAATCGAGTTGGTTGTTCTGCGATATTATTTCATTTGGTGAATGAGCACAAACCATTTTATTGAACGAATTGGAAGGTAGCGATTGGAAGGTAGCACCTAAAAATGTGCCTTCTAATAATGAAATGATGATGATGATGTTGGAATTTGTTAGATCCGAATAGTGGTCGTCTACGTGCAGCTACATAAAGTAAGTACCTAGTGAACGAAAATACAGCGCCCAAAAACATATCCATGATTCAATGTTTTTCCATGAAGTGGAAAAATTTTCTTGAATTTTAGCCGTAGGCTCTAAGCCGTAAGCATCCGGAGGTCCAGGGGGCTTGCCCCCTGGCGAGGCGCGCAGCGCCGAGTTATTGTCCCCCGTAGGAGTAGTCAGCTTGGGTTTTTACACACATTTTCACTCATAACACCCCTGGGTATATTCTGATCGGGCTGAAAAGTTTCGGGACACAACTAGAGCCCAAATGGAGCATGTGTGCGAAAGAACGATTTTTTTAGACCGAAAATGAAGCCTGTACACGTGATACGGCGGACGGCGGACGGACATTGCATTTTGGTTTATTATTCTGTGAATAATGCACCTATGTATTCGCTCAGCAAAAAATTTTTATAACACCCCCTCAAACTTTTTTCTTTTCCGTTTCAAGGTGCGTAGATTCCAAAAATGCAATGTCCGTCCGCCGTACGCCGTATCACGTGTACAGGCTTCATTTTCGGTATAAAAAAGTCGTTCTTTCGCACACATGCTCCATTTGGGCCCTAGTTGTGTCCCGAAACTTTTCAGCCCGATCGGAATATACCCAGGGGTGTTATGAGTGAAAATGTGTGTAAAAATAGGTACTTTTTGCGTTTTAGCAACATGTGTGTAACATGAGCTTTTGAGGTATCTTTTTCCATGTTTTTGAGGACGAGAAGACCGAATATGAAGTCGATTTTGACCAAAGACGCGGAAATTGAGGTTTTACCAAAGGTTCAGCTCCCAAAATTGGTTTTTTATGAGTCAAAAACCTGGAAAACTGTCTGAAATCACCATAAATGTGTACAATAACATTGGAAAAAGTGTAAACAGGTGAATCAAGACCATTAAATGCCACTACCAATGATCAAAGATGATCTTTAAAAAAAAGCGTACCTATTTCATGTTTTGGGGGCCAAAATTGGTGGAAATCATCAGAAATAGCTATTTCAATCATTCCACATGAAAGAAACAATACATTTAACAGCCAACAAAAATCTCTAGAACTCCAATAGAATAATAAACCCATGTGACAAGGACTTTGCAGCGTTTTTGGAATCTACGCACCTTGAAACGGAAAAGAAAAAATTTTGAGGGGGTGTTATAAAAATTTTTTGCTGAGCGAATACATAGGTGTATTATTCACGGAATAATAAACCAAAATGTCAGCACGTGGATCAAGACGATTAAATGGCACTACCAATGATCAAAGATAATTTGAAAAAAAAGGAGCGTACCTAATTCAAGTTTTAGGGGCCAAAATTGGTGGAAACTACCAGAAATAGCTATTTCAATTATTTTACATGAAAGAAACAATAAACGAACAGCCAGCATTTCTGTAGGTATGTCCAATAGAATGATAAACCCATGTGACAAGGACTTTGCAGCGTTCTCTTTTTACATCGCTGTGTGCTGTTGACGCGGAACACTACCCAACGCAACTGTCTCGTCTCTGCCCAGCTGAAATGTAAGCACCCACTCGCCCCATCGAAGTAGCTCGGCCGAGTACACCACCGACTACTCGGCCGAGCTACTCGGTAGGCTACGGATCCTCGGACGAGCGAAGGAGAGACGCGTACTTCCTTTACCGCTCCGACGACCGGTTAGTGGGAGCCGTTGAGGCAGCGGACGACTCTCAGTCATCCTCAGTAGCTCGTCCGTAAAGGGTGCTCTGTAGATGGTTACGTACCCTATACGGTCGATGACGGAGAGACGTGCACTGCCTCGACGTCTCCGTTAACCGGTTGAGGGGGAGGTGAAGGTAGTACACGTCTCTCCGTTGCTCGTTCATAAAGGGCCCGTGTGTTTCTATGGGGGCATCCTCAGCGGAAAGGCAATGGAGGGTTGCGTTTCCTCAGCCTGTCCGTTAACCATCCGCCGTGATTCCCTACAATCGCGGATCATTGAAGGAAGGGCACGGAAGCATTAGGGACAGTGATGGGTGGGCTAGAGAAAACCTAGGGAGAGTCCAGGGATATTCACAGGAAAATCATGGATGGGCTACGGGGAGGCGATCGAGTGTTACGGGTTAGTCAAGGGTGGGGCTATGACGAACCGTACAAACACCCACGGGCGTGCGATGGAACGTTGAAGGATTAACCAACGGAAATCACTACACTTATACGGGGATTTTCGGGGTACTCCCGTGAAAATGATCATCAGTTGATTTTGCCGAAATAGTACACCACGGAAACCAAGGGTGTTTCCGTTGACGATCCTTCAACAAGCGGGTTACGGATAAATTTATAGAGTGCATCCGTAACCGCATAATATTTACGGATGCACAACTTCTGAGGGTGATTCCATGAACTATCATTTAATGCCAATCTACGGGGGCGCTACCGTTGTTTTTGGTTTATTATTTTCAATAATGAACCATTGGAATCGAGCATGAAAAAAAAAATTCTTACCCCCCCTCAAAATTTGATGGTTTACGTTTCAAGGTATGTAGAATCCAAAACTGCAATAAAAATATTTCTGTCTGTCCGCCGTACGCCGTACGGGCCACTTTTCTTAGTTACCATGAAACAAAATTGATGAAATTCGGGTTATAGGTTACGTTGGGGGTCTAGTTGGTCCTCGAAGCTCGACGTTACTGTCAGTCATCTCTAAGGGGTTCAAAATAGGGGTTGAAATTTTCAAAACTCCTATACCATTTTTTTACGTGAATATTTTTACGGTTTTAAATAGTTCTTGAACTTGCGAGCTTTTTAAGACCATCCGGAGCGTCGTACGTCCAGCCGTTCGTTCACAGTAAGGCCCCGAAGTTTGCACCGACAGGCATTTTCGACACCAGGGTGAATGAAATTGTAGCTATACTTCCAACCAAATCTCGTCACCAGGGACGCGCCGACAATAGGAAATTGGTCGGAGATAAAATCATTGCTAGGGATCACCTGATTTTATAGGCGGAGTATGAAGTCGAGTTGGTTGTTCTGTGATATTATTTCATTTGAAAAATGATGGCTCTTTTGGAGTTTGTTGGTAGGTAGTGAAACTTGAACAAACGTTGAAGTATTATTGATGGGTAAATTATTACTACGGTAAATCATTACTCAACGGTAAATTATTACACAACGGTTCATTATACCATCTACGTAGAAGGGGCTGGAGTTTGTTGGTAGGTACTTTTGCAACTTTTTTCACTCCTCATCAACAATTTCTTTTCAGAACTTCATTATGTGTGTTTCTTTTTGTTAGGTACTGTTTTTCATCGGCAGAATTATTTTAGCAACATTTAACTCGTGATTTAGGTAGGTACCTAGTAACGAGTACGGGGTTAGGTACTAACCTACGGAGGGTCTGCGATCTACATAATATGTATAGAATAGTACATATCATATTATATAGACGGGTTATCTATACATAGAGCTGTGATCTGTAACGGAAGAAAAAAACCGGAAAAAAAACGAAAAAAAAAACGGAAAATAATAAACCGTTGTGCAGGGATTCGCAGCGTTTTTTTAAAAGGAAACGCTCCTTTTGGTTTATTATTCTGTGAATAATACACCTATGTATTCGCTCAGCAAAAAATTTTTATAACACCCCCTCAAAATTCTTTCTTTTCCGTTTCAAGGTGCGTAGATTCAAAAAATGCAATGTCCGTCCGCAGTCCACCGTATCACGTGTACCGGCTTCATTTTCGGTCTAAAAAATTCGTTCTTTCGCAAACATGCTCCATTTGGGCCCTAGTTGTGTCCCAAAACTTTGCAGCCCAATCGGAATACATCCAGGGGAGTTATGAGTGAAAATGTGTATAAAAATAGATACTTTTGGTGTTTTAGTAACATAGTAGTAAAATGAGCTTTTGAGGTTTCGTTTTCCATGTTTTTGGGGACGGGAAGACCGAATATGAAGTCGATTTTGACCAAGGAGTGGAAAATTGAGGTTGTACCAGATGTTCAGCTCCCAAAATTGATATTTTATGAGTCAAAAACCTGCGAAATCGTCTGAAATCACCATCAGTTTGTATAATAACACTGGAAAAAGTGTCAACACGTGGATCAAGACGATTAAATGGTACAATCAATGATCAAAGGTAATTTGAAAAAAAAAAGGAGCGTAGGTAGTACCTAATTCAAGTTTTGGGGGCCAAAATTTGTGGAAACCACCAGAAGTAGCTATTTCAATTATTTTACGTGAAAGAAACAATAAATAACTAGCCAGCATTTCTGTAGACCAATAAAATGATAGAATAATAAACCCCTGTGACAAGGACTTTGCAGCGTTTTTGAAATCTACGCACCTTGAAACGGAAAAGAAAAAATTTTGAGGGGGTGTTATAAAAATTTTTTGCTGACCGAATACATACCTAGGTGTATTATTCACAGAATAACAAACCAAAATGGGCCACAAGATAAATAGTAGGTACGTATTTAGGATTCCGAAATTCAGAACTGGAACAATAACTGTTATTGTTTGTTACTGACAATGGTTTGATTCCTGATACCTGTAAATAACTCTGTTTTTTCATCGCGAGTGATTTACTTCGTTTGAAAGCTCATAGAAAAAGAACTATTCATCGCAGGAGAGTGCGGTTGGTCTCAAAATTCTTGGAATGGAATCTAATTCCATTCAAAAATATAAACAAAGTCATGGATACTCCTCATTAGAACACAGGTGCAGCTCACTATCTCACCATCGAACTGCTCTGCTGAGATGCCATCGGTTCAAAATTCTCAAGGTTCTCCACAAACTGTAAGCTTGGCAATTTCCATTGTGGCATATTATATGGATGGAGAGGCTAGGTGTGGTCGCGTTTCAATGGACTTCATAAATATTTGGCCTGGGGCTGATGATCGTCTAATTTTACGATTATTTTTCAGATTACTTTTCATTGATAACGAGTTCGATCAACAGCTGCGATCTGTATTAGCATGATGAGCGGACATCGCTAGTAAAACATTATCTATTTATAATCACACCTAAAATTATATTTTCTTAAATTTGATTTTAAATTTTACAATAAATTTCAATCCACTGAAGGGGAAACAGCTGGAAAACCACAATATTAAGAACTGACCTCGGAGTTCAACTGGGGAAGAGACCAAGATGAATCCAGTTTTTATTGCAGTCATTTCTCATGCGTGTCGTTTATATTATTCTTCTAGATTTGAATTTAAGAAGCAGGTATAGAAGGATATTAAGATTATGCAGTACTGTATTTATTCAAGTTCGATGGAGCTTATTCTTTAACAAACATTTATTTCTTCTTCATTAGAATAACGTAAGAGTTGGTACATTTTCATCGGTATCCAGTCTAGTGGTGTTGAAACGGTGGATGAACGTAGAAAGGAGAAGTGTAACGGGCAGCGATTGTAAGAACAGGAAGGTGTTGGCATTACCCCGCGAGTCCTATGCCCCAAGCACGCGAGACCAACGTAATTGTGGATAATTTAACGGCATGATTCCGTGATTTGGGTTCGATACTCTCGGAAGGTTGAAGAAAAACATGGGAGCGATATGGGTGGTAGATAGAGATTCAAACAAGAAGTTAATAATTTGCCGCGGGGAGAAGATTTGAGGGTCGAGGTCAGATTTCTAAAAAGATAGAGGACTAAACTACCAGTAGTATGCCTATGCTGGTCTTGATGTATGCAACGAGAAAAAATTAGTGTTGAAACGGGGGTTGAAAATAGAGATAGTTTACCGAGTTTGTGTTAAATGATAACACACAAATAGTTACCACCTACTATCCGCAAGCTCGAGGTCTCTTCCAGAATAGATGAGCATCTGAAATTCGTGTTTATGTTGCCAGCTAATTCTACATCATTAATAAGGAATAGGAATCAGAAACCACCCTATTGTCCTAAAAATCCAAAAAAGCCTGCCAAGGCACCTAGAAATTTTATTACACTTGATCACAGTGACTATCATAATGCCAACTGCATAGCTACCCTACAATAGTCTCCTGTTCTGTGGCTACCCTATCTACGGAATATTCAAATCCATCCATGATATCAAATCAGTGTTTACATGGATATGGGTGCTAAAGTATCTTCAATGGAGCATGCGCAGAAGAAAATTGTAGCCCGCTCTTTATCAAATTCGTAATATAGGTTCCTGCGCGAATAACTCCGGTGATGAATGCAATATTGTATACCTACCTACAGTTGTGAACACACTGTGTGACCCATTACACTTTTCTATTCGATGGCATAGAAAAGGCGATAACAAATTTATTTGAAAAAACCTATTTCGAAAGACGCACAAACAATTATAAAAGAATTCATAAACATAATATTCATAATTTTAACAAAAAACCGACTTTTTGAAGACCAAATTTTTGAAGTCGGTGCTAATTTCAACTAAAATGTATAAAAACCAAGGTATTCAATATGAAGGCCGTTTGGGGGGGGGGGGGGGGGGGGGGTTAGTTAAAATTTGGCGCCGACTTCAAAAATCTTATTGTACCGGCTTTGAATAAATTATGTGCATTTGCTCATCATAAAAATTATTCTTTACGTTTTAGTTGTAAAAAGATTTTTTTTTAAGTCGGCGCCAAATTTTAACCCCCCCCCCCCCCCCCCACAGCCTTCATCATATTATCCCTTGGTTTTATACATTTTAGTTAAAATTGGCACCGACTTCGAAAATTTTATTGTATCGGCTTAGAATAAATCGTACGTTTTTTCAGCATACAAATTATTCTTTACTTCTTGGTTTTATAGGACCTAACAGCTTTTTTGAAGTTGGTTTTTTAATTAAAAAATTTTTTTGTCTCGTCGTTTTTTCTTTTCCCACTAAGCCAAAATTTGGTATAGACACTAGATACGTCTAGATAGTGTCTTAATCTGGTACCTACCTATTAGGGAAGTTGGTACCCATGATGAACCATAACGACTGATTGATTGATCCAGGTTTCACTTCTCAAAACAATATTCCCACCAAGTTAGGTAATATAACGCCGAACTTTTTACGTTCCCTGGGATAGGTAGGCTTTATTGGAAGGCTAAACTCGGACCAAAGTCAATAGCGGGAGAATATTGAATTTCTCTCAAGTTATGGAATAACTCCTGGTAGAGCAGGGTTCATTCAATAATCTATCATCCTCCATACTTACTAGGTAAAAACTTCTATATTTTCTAATGAACACGCAAGGCTGTAGCTCAACTATTTACCACGCTATTCATTCGTTCAGTTTAGGAACCCCACGTCAGGTCGATATAAACATAGATTCATTATTGAGGGATCAGGGGCGCCATTTCACCAAACTGTTGGGGGGGGGGGCAAACACCAGGGGTATGGGGGGTATGATATATCTGCTAAGGAAAGGGGGTCCAGGGTTTTTTCCCCCGCAAATTTGTTTAAATTAATATTACATTTAGATGTAGGCTAATTTTATGCTTCCTTTTACATATTTAAAGTTTCAATAAAAGAATAAATACAAACAAAATCAAAGTACCCTTTTTCAATTCATTAAATTAGCATTGCTACATTCCAATAATATTCATTCAAAATATTCCTTTTTAAAAGAATAACTTTTTAAGAGAAGGCTATGATATTCTAGATAACTCCAGCCCCCCCCCCCCCCCTGCCACCCTTAAATGGCGCCCCTGTGAGGGATCAGCAGTACGCAGCGTCTGTGCAGGCCAGTGGACGCCGCGCCGCTTATCCAGCAGTCCTGACGTCAAATGTCACCAACTCCAGAAAAATTTCCGACTTTTTGATTGGAATTGGTCATTAATGTGACCTTGGATCGCTGGTTGCCGTTAGTTGGCCTTGGTTTGCCCAGTGCGTACGCCCTTGTGTTTACCTACCATTACCTACCAATCTATGACTGACCTGTACCCACTACCTATTTTAATTTTTACAAGGTGATTTTAAATTGTATCCTGTGACATCGTGACCTGGAGGGAGATAGAGTTACTAAAGAATGGATAATTCAAGAGAACAAAGAATCGTTTCAAATATAATGTCCGTTCAATCTTTCTGGAACATGAAGTGGAAAATACCAACTTGGGCACTGGCTGGAAGTGCTGAAGAAGAGATCCGATCTTCACGGCCCAGAAGACGCGCTCCGATGTAGCAGATGAGGTGGCAGCATATGAGTCATCCGCGTAGTCGCGTCGATGAAGATTCCAGGGAAAAGTAGGTTGAAGAATGGATGAGTGGAGTGATGAAGCAGTGAGTAGGTAAATTGGTTGAAATTAAATCAGAAGTCTGTGAACAGTTCAAGAGTAGACGTTTTCAAGTTCAGAAGTAAGAGCGAGTAGGTAACTGATTATTCAATCCTCCGTCAGGCAAAAACCATCAGCGGACCCAGCATGGATAAAAACTCGCCATTCTTTTATACTCGACCTTAGCGACTGAAACCGAGCCGGGTTGGTCAGATGCTCGCTAGGGGCGAGACAGCGCTAGGAGCTTCTCCTCGGCTTAGCTTATCTGTTATCTATCTTATCTTCCAATCTGTTATCTGATAGAGGTGTGTAAACCCAGTTCACCTGAGTGAGTTGACTCCCAGCAGGTCACTCAGTTCGAAGACAAGTTCAGTGGGAGAAGGTCACCAGTTCACTTCGAAGTGAACGCGCAGGACCTGCGACCTGCTAGGAATTTCTCAGTACGAGCCCAATCTCCCTCTCAATTGGAGGTCACCAGTTCACTTTGTCCACAGGTAGTGTACGACCGGGACCTGTGACCTGCTAGGAATTTCTCAGTACGGGCCAACTCTAGCCTCATTTATCAACATTTTTCTGCTGAATTCATATAAATATTTTTTAAAGCTTACCTAGTAAGGTTAAGTAGGAGAATCAATAAAATTACTAAGTACGACCATTTTCTCAAAAAGAAAAAAAAAATGTATATTTTTCAATAACGAAATTAGGAAAATAACAAAAATCACATATTTTTGGGGACTACAAATGAAATACACATCACAGGATAGTTGCTTTATGAAAATGACTCTTTACAAAAAATGAAATTGAATTCATAAAACACAAAACAAACAAAAATGTCCCGAGTTATTGCACTGGATAGGAAAGAATGTAGACTGTGGGATTGATGATTGAGATAAGAGTGAGATAAGGGCGAACTGAACTGTCAAAAGGAACGGCGAACTGGTGACCTGCTACCTGCTCCGGTTGGTGGGATGGAAGGGCCCGAGACTCGGGGGAAACCTTAGTGACCGGCGAACGGGTGAACTGCGAAATTCCCTCGGCAGGTCATTTGGGACCAGTTCACTTGAAAGAGAAGGTCTTTGAGACAAGGTCACTCATGACCGACACATCTCTATTATCTGAGATCTCTTCAACCAGTTGTGAACATTTCTGTGCGACAAAAACAAACGAAGTTGTACGTACCTACGAATATAGCAACTAATGGAAGCTAAGTGAAAACCATTAGAAAACGTTGCCTCACAACTTATTACCATAACAAAATTCGAGTATTTGTCCGCCAGATTATGTAGGTAGGTACATGACAGATCAGCGAGATGCATTTGAGAGAGATTTCGAGAGAAGTCGAATTAATATAATGTCTGTATGTACTTACTGTAATTATAGGCATTTAGCGGTAGGAGCTTCTAGCCTTATCTGTGATCTGTCCAATCTGTTATCTGACATCTCTCCAACGAGTTGTGAACCATTTCCGGGCGGTAAAAACGAACGAAGTTGTACATACCGATAATATAGCTATTAGTAGTTGTACTTATCTAAGTGAAAACCAATGGAAAAGTGTTGCCGCAAAATTGATTACCAAAACAAAATTTGAGTATTTGTCCGCCAGAGATTATAGGTAGGTAGGTAAGGACAGATCAGTGACATGCGTTACAGAGAGATTTCGAGAGAAGTCAAATTAATATTATTGTCTGTATGTAGGTACTTATCAATACTGTAATTATAGGTAGGTAGCGGTAGGAACTCCTCCTCAACTTATCTGTCATCTGTTATCTGACATCTCTCCAACGAGTTGTGGACAATTCCTGGGTGATAGAAACCAACGAAGTTGTACATACCTAGAAATGTAGTTACTAATGTTTGTATCTAACCAAAAACCATGAGAAAACTGTAGCCGCAAAATTGTACCCAGACAAAATTCGAATATTTGTCCGCCAGATAATAGGTAGGTACCGGAGAGATCAATGAGACGATCTGGCGGGAAATTTTCTCAAGATGTCAAATTAACATTTTCTGTTAGTACTGCAATAATATGTAGGTAGCAAACGCGTGGTTTGAATTAAATTTGAGCGGGCTCGGCTCCTAGTGAACAGCGCTGTTTTACCCCTAGCGGAGGTCTGACGAACTCGGCTCGGTTTCTGTCGCTAAGGTCGAGTGTTGTGAACATTTTCTGTGCGACAAAAACAAACGAAGTTGTACGTAAGTACCTACCTATTATTTCTGTTTCAGGTGATATCTGTTTCAGTTTATTGTTGCCTAGGTAGGTAGGAACCTACTACTTTTTCTTGCAAGTGTAAAAAAGAAAAACTTGTGATGTTGACATTAATTAGCTATGAGTAGATGAGAACGTTCTAAACACCTAAGGTATTTCTTATTAGTAGGTTTAAGCTGATAATTTTTTGTGGACAATAATGCAAGGTATCAAGAAAAAGACAATTCGTTGCAAGAAACAGTATAGCTGTATTTTCGAACATAGGTATTTTCGAAGATTGAAAAAGAGATCATAATCGTGGACCTCGATTTCGGGAATCCTAACTTTTTGTACATATTAATAATCTATTAATGGTTGGAAGTTAGCTTTTTATTCCCCATCTCAAGTCATGGTAGAATAAATATATGGACAGCCCCTGGATTTAGGTGGTGATGCCCCTTTCTAACTAGTGGGCATGCACCAGGGCTTGGACGATTTTCCTCTCCAATCCAACGCGAGGAAGCTGATCTATGGGTAGTACATAGAAGCTAACAGAAGTAGAGAAGAGTGAATACCTATCGTCCGTCCTGGCGGCTTATTTTTGATGGGCCACCTCTGTAGCTGAAAACGGCCGAACCGCCTGGGCAGGGGTGGCTGTGGCTGTGACCTGAGCCCAGACGCAGGCGCAGACGCTGCTCCTACCTGGCTTCAAAGGAGTGTCTCGGGACAGCCCGATGTCAAGCTGTTACGAGAAGTGTCCGCTAGTAGCGCTGTCGTATCTGTTCCATGTTGCTGAATCCTTGAGACAGGTTTTTTTGACACCGTTCATCCTGTGATTTAGGAGAACCCCATGGAACAGGAGACTATTGGCAGGGGGTCCCGCCCAGGGGTGCAAGACATGGGAACTTCTGGAATCGTTGAAAAATCACAGAAAAAGAACTAAGAACTACTTATCATAGGACAGTGAGGTTGGTGTCAAAATTCTCAGGATGGAATCTACTTTCATAAAAAATAAATAAATAAGTGCGCAGACCCCACTAACTACCATCATAGACACAGCACAGGTCATAGACACAGTCGCAGCTGGAGGTAACCAGAAACAGAGGAAAATAAGGTTGGTACCCGTGCTCGACATCGAGCTGTCCCGAGACACTCCTTGGCTTAACCGTTGTGGGACATGGGGCACTATCAGTTTCATCATTTCGATATTTGGGCCTCAGAAGTGTAGGTATATTGGTTTCCTAGTTTCTTTTCAAAATACCATTTGATTGCAAGTTAACGGATATCGGTCGGTTGTAATCGCGAAATCGTATGTCTTTTTCTGTTTGGTTGAAAGTCATTAGGTACTTTTAGACAGTGTGAAGTGTTGGTGCACTGCATGCCCATTCCCTTAGGATGTGATAATATTATGATTCAACTCTGCTGCTCTGACTCCGCCATTTTTCTTGCCGAAGGATTTCCTATCCCAACCCCAATCAGGTTCGTCTCGGAAACTTATCTACATTTGATCGATAAGATATTTTATACCTACAGCAGAAAAGCATCTGCAGTTTTATACAATGATTCAGCTGTTTGATCATGTTGGTGTAGTCACACATTACACAGTGAAGAAGATTGAATTCACATTAGCTTCATCAACTGAGAAAAAGTTCAAAATCTTTATTCATTGCTTAAACATGTTTATATTGGAAATTAGTTGTCTGCTTACTGTACCTCTCACCTTGTTTTTAAAGACGTCCCTCGGAAGCTATGTAGGCTTCCAAACAATAAAACCGTCAAGGAAAAATCAGTAGGTAGCTAGGTACATTTAACTTCCAAAACGTTCTAAAACCAAATCCGTGAAAATACCAACAGGAGTGTAGGTACGAACATTTTCATGGCTCTTCTCGTTGTGCAACGTTCTTCTTTTAGCGAATTTTCAAAGAAAATGAAGCTATTGCAATGGCTTCGAAATTTAAATAATATAAATTTTTGGAAATTTTCTTCATAGAAATCCGTTTCAGACCATTCTAAAACGATTCCTGAAATTTAACACTTTTTAGCGAATTTTCAAAGAAAATGAAGCTATTGCAATGGCTTCGAAATTTAAATAATATAAATTTTTGGAAATTTTCTTCATAGAAATCCGTTTCAGACCATTCTAAAACGATTCCTGAAATTTAACACTTTTTTATATGTATATATATATATATATATATATATATATATTTATATATGTGTCACTCCAGACGATAACTCTCGATAGAATTGAGATAAACAGCTCAAATTTGCACAAAAAATCTATCTTGGCAATCGAAAGGCTAAGTTCGAAGATGGGCGAAATTGGCCTACTCTAAGGAGGGTTTTGGCGCATTTAAAGTGCGCAAAAATTACCCAAAAATCCCCAAAATGTTATTTTCCAACAAGTGACCCCTCATTTTAAAGGTTTTTGCACGCTGAACACGATGGTGGAATCGGATTTTAGATATCTTGATCCGTTCTCAAATTAGAGCATTTAAAGTGCGCAAAAATTACCTAAAAATCCCCAAAATGTTATTTTCTAACAAGTGACCCCTCATTTTAAAGGTTTTTGCACGCTGAACACGATGGTGGAATCGGATTTTAGATATCTTGATCCGTTCTCAAATTAGAGCATTTAAAGTGCGCAAAAATTACCCAAAAATCCCCAAAATGTTATTTTCCAACAAGTGACCCCTCATTTTAAAGGTTTTTGCACGCTGAACACGATGGTGGAATCGGATTTTAGATATCTTGATCCGTTCTCAAATTAGAGCATTTAAAGTGCGCAAAAATTACCCAAAAATCCCCAAAATGTTATTTTCTAACAAGTGACCCCTCATTTTAAAGGTTTTTGCACGCTGAACACGATAGTGAAATCGGATTTTAGATATCTAAATCCGTTCTTAAATTAGAGCATTTAAAGTGCGCAAAAATTACCCAAAACTAGGATAATCTTTAAACTCTTACCCCCACCCCCTTAGAGTGGTCAGATTGAAAAATGTGAGAAGTATTAATTGAAGACGAGAGTTCGAAGCAAAAAAGGGGGAGGCAAACGATTAGTACAACTCCTTGAATTTACCCACAGCGATCAAATAAATAAGCACTTAGTACAATTACGTAATAAACAAACGGTAGAATCAGGATGGACAAAACGTACAAATTAAAATAAATACGAAGAGAATATACATAGAAAACCAAATTTTAGACCGAAGTTTTCCTTTATTCAAAACCATAGCCATTAATTCGAATATTTCTTTGAAAATTCGCTCATTAAGTCATGCTGCATGACTGATTTTTTTTTATATGTATATATATATATATATTTATTTATATATGTGTCACTCCAGACGATAACTCTCGATAGAATTGAGATAAACAGCTCAAATTTGCACAAAAAATCTATCTTGGCAATCGAAAGGCTAAGTTCGAAGATGGGCGAAATTGGCCTACTCTAAGGAGGGTTTTGGCGCATTTAAAGTGCGCAAAAATTACCCAAAAATCCCCAAAATGTTATTTTCCAACAAGTGACCCCTCATTTTAAAGGTTTTTGCACGCTGAACACGATGGTGGAATCGGATTTTAGATATCTTGATCCGTTCTCAAATTAGAGCATTTAAAGTGCGCAAAAATTACCTAAAAATCCCCAAAATGTTATTTTCTAACAAGTGACCCCTCATTTTAAAGGTTTTTGCACGCTGAACACGATGGTGGAATCGGATTTTAGATATCTTGATCCGTTCTCAAATTAGAGCATTTAAAGTGCGCAAAAATTACCCAAAAATCCCAAAAATGTTATTTTCCAACAAGTGACCCCTCATTTTAAAGGTTTTTGCACGCTGAACACGATGGTGGAATCGGATTTTAGATATCTTGATCCGTTCTCAAATTAGAGCATTTAAAGTGCGCAAAAATTACCCAAAAATCCCCAAAATGTTATTTTCTAACAAGTGACCCCTCATTTTAAAGGTTTTTGCACGCTGAACACGATAGTGAAATCGGATTTTAGATATCTAAATCCGTTCTTAAATTAGAGCATTTAAAGTGCGCAAAAATTACCCAAAACTAGGATAATCTTTAAACTCTTACCCCCACCCCCTTAGAGTGGTCAGATTGAAAAATGTGAGAAGTATTAATTGAAGACGAGAGTTCGAAGCAAAAAAGGGGGAGGCAAACGATTAGTACAACTCCTTGAATTTACCCACAGCGATCAAATAAATAAGCACTTAGTACAATTACGTAATAAACAAACGGTAGAATCAGGATGGACAAAACGTACAAATTAAAATAAATACGAAGAGAATATACATAGAAAACCAAATTTTAGACCGAAGTTTTCCTTTATTCAAAACCATAGCCATTAATTCGAATATTTCTTTGAAAATTCGCTCATTAAGTCATGCTGCATGACTGATTTTTCTGTTTCAGAGCGGGTTTTTTCCATCCCTGGAATTTAAGTATTTTCATGTGATTCATTGATAAAGGGGCCTCACACTGGTAAAAGTTAGTACAAAAAAGTCGTCTTCAATTTTTGTGGAAAAAAGCAGTAAAACACATTGAACACCTGTGGAGTCCTCACAGCATCACGCTGCTCGTGTTTTTTTTTCGCGAAAATTTGAGCATCTCGGGGTCTGTCTACGTTTTACTTTTTGGTTTACTCCTATTTTCAATAATGAACCATTGGAATCGAGCATGAAAAAAAAAACTACCCCCCCCCCCCCCCCCCTCAAAATTTGATGGTTTACGTTTCAAGGTACCTACGTAGAATCCGAAAATGCAATAAAAATATTTCTGTCTGCCCGCCGTACGCCGTACGGGCCACTTTTCTTAGTTACCATGAATAAAAATTGATGAAATTCGGGTTATAGGTTCCGTTCGGGGTCTAGTTGGTCCTCGAAGCTCGACGTTAATGTCAGTCATCTCTAAGGGGTTCAAAACAGGGGTTGACATTTTCAGAACGCCGTAGCTCGAAAACGTTCGATTGAAGGGTATGTTTTTTTACGATACTAAATTTGTCTTGAGCTAATCAATTTTTTGAGACCACCCGGAGCACTGTACGTCCAGCCGTTCGTGTGCACCAAAAAGCTTCGTCAACACGATCGTGAATCAAACGGTATAAATCCGGCCGGGATTTCATCACTAGGGAGGACCTGATTATAATCAAGGATGGCTGTATGAAGTCGAGTTGGTTGTTGTGCGATATTATTTCATTTGATAAGTGATGGACAATTGGATTTTGTTGGTAGGTACTTCTGGAACTTTAACAAACGTTGAAGTATATTGATGGGTAAATTATTATACAATGGTAAATTATTATACAATGGTAAATTATTATACAATGGTAAATTAATACACAACGGTAAATTATTACACCACGGTAAATTGTTTCATAACGGTAAATTATTACACAATGGTAAATTATTACACAACGGTTCATCTACCAAGAAGTGGCTGGATTTTGTTGATCGGTACTTGTGCTACTTGAAGAAACATTGAAGTATTGTTGATGGGTAAATTATTACACAGTGGTAAGTTATTAAACAACGGTAAATTGTTACATAACGGTAAATTATTACACAATGGTTCATCAACCAAGAAGGGGCTGGATTTTGTTGATCGGTACTTTTGCAACTTGAACAACCGTTGAAGTATTATTGATGGGCAAGTTATTACACAACGGTTCATTATACTTTACCACGAAGGTAGGTATTGACCACAGAAAACAGTGATCTACGCAGAAGGGGCATCTATTTCACTCCACATCAACAATTTTCCTTCAGAACTTCATTATTTGCGTTTCTTTTTGCCGTTTTAGTTAGGTACTGTTTGTCATCGACAGATTTGTTTTAGCAACATTTAACTCGTGATTTAGATAGGTACCTAGTAACGAGTACGGGGTTACTAACCTACTAACCTACGGAGGGTCTGCGATCTACATAATATGCATAGAATAGTACATATTATATTGGGTTATCTGTACAGAGAGCTGTGATCTGTAACAGAAGGGCTGTACAAAATAATAAACCGTTGTGCAGGGATTTGCAGCGATTTTCCCACAAAAATTCAGTTGCCTGGAGGACAATACAAAGAAATAAAAGAAAATATGTGTAGTATGTGACATTGTATTAATTTATATGAGAATGACCCAATACTCGAGGCGCCTTGCCTTCAGCTGGTCTTTACTCATCAGATGAAGTGCAAAAGCTTGTAATCCTCACATAATTATGTACCAGTATAATATATTGTATTAATTATAAAAACCCAAAATCATTCAGCGTCGTACAGAATAAAATCTTAACATTTCAGCAGTGTTTAAAAATAAAGACCAACATCGTGTAAAATAAATTCCAATATTATATAAAATAAAAAATAGAAAATCCTTTATTATTACATAGAATATAATTGAAAACGCTGCAAATCCCTGCACAACGGTTTATTATTTTGTATAGAATACCCTTCTGTTACAGATCACAGCTCTATGTATAGATAACCCGTCTATATAATATAATATGTACTATTCTATGCATAATTATGTAGATCGCAGACCCTCCGTAGGTTAGAACCTAACCCCGTACTCGATACTAGGTACCTACCTAAATCACGAGTTAAATGTTGCTAAAATAATTCTGCCGATGACAAACAGTACCTAACAAAAAGAAACACACATAATGAAGTTCTGAAAAGAAATTGTTGATGAGGAGTGAAAAAGGTAGCAAAAGTACCTACCAACAAACTCCAGCCCCTTCTACGTAGATGGTGAACCTTTGTGTAATAATTTACCGTTGAGTAATGATTTACCGTAGTAATAATTTACCCATCAATAATACTTCAACGTTTGTTCAAGTTTCACTACCTACCAACAAACTCCAAAAGAGCCATCATTTTTCAAATTAAATAATATCACAGAACAACCAACTCGACTTCATACTCCGCCAATATAATCAGGTGATCCCTACCAATGATTGGCCGTATTCACAAATTCCTATTGTGGGCGCGTCTCTGGTTACGAGATTTGGTTTGAATTGTATACAATTTCATTCACACTGGAGTCGAAAATGCCTGTCGGTGCAAACTTCGGGGCCTTACTGTGAACGAACGGCTGGACGTACGATGCTCCGGATGGTCTTAAGAAACTCGCAAGTTCAAGAACTATTTAAAACCGTAAAAATATTTACGTAAAAAAATGGTATAGGCGTTTTGAAAATTTCAACCCCTATTTTGAACCCCTTAGAGATGACTCACAGTAACGTCGAGCTTCGAGGACCAACTAGACGCCGAACGGAACCTATAACCCGAATTTCATCAATTTTTTTTCATGGTAACTAAGAAAAGTGGCCCGTACGGCGTACGGCGGACAGACAGAAATATTTTTATTGCAGTTTTGGATTCTACATACCTTGAAACGTAAACCATCAAATTTTGAGGGGGGGTAAGAATTTTTTTAACATGTTTAATGTTTTAGGGCTGGGGGTCATTCTGTGAATTCCGACACGCAAATATGCAACGTTTTTCATTGGTTACTACACAGTTACTACCTTCTGTTGTAGCAACCATAAAGAATATCGCACTCGAAAGAAACAAGAGTCAATAGCTACGTTTTTCATTGGTTACTACACAGTTACTACCTTCTGTTGTAGCAACCATATGTTGATGGCGAGTTCTATAATGAGTACAGTAAATGCAACATTATACTTGTAGAGTTCAGTGAAATTGTGGCTTTCATTTTTTCTTGACATTAAAAAACTATATCTAATTTCTCCCTTGCGAGGGAAAAACATTAAACATGATTTAATGTTTTTCCCTCTCAAGGGAGAAATTTATAGATTGGTTTACATACTTCTCACTATCAAAGCCCCAAAAGTAACTTTGAATTTCCGAACTATGGGTCTGGAGAACTCACAGTTGTTATAAATAAAAGGAATATAATGGCCTAGATGAAATTATAAACTTTGCGTGGAAAAGTTTGAGCGGGTAAATTCGTACTTGAATGAGCGACATCTCCCTCCCCTCAATAACAAGCAGACTGTTTTTCATGCTCGATTCCAATGGTTCATTATTGAAAATAATAAACCAAAATCACGTTATATTTATGCAGGTCGGCAAAAGAGTCAGCCCATATTATAATCTTTACACATATTATAATCGTTACACCTTCATGTATGTTGTAATTGATCTGTTTGAGATAGAATAGCACACATGAATATATGAGAATATAGTTGGTATCTGCCTTGCGGTAGGTACCTTTGCGAACTGTAAGTACCAATCTAGTATGTTGAAATTCCGCCTACTATTATGAATTATCTTATATGTCTACCATGGCATTGTAGTAAAAACGCTGCGAAGTCCTTGTCACATGGGTGCGGCACGATGGGGATCTTACTGAAGAGACCCACAAAGATACACCTGTTTGACGGTTTTAAATACAAATGTTAGGTTGCTATTTCTGAAAATAATTTCATCTAGGCCATTATATTCCTTTTATTTATAACAACTGTGAGTTCTCCAGACCCATAGTTCGGAAATTCAAAGTTACTTTTGGGGCTTTGATAGTGAGAAGTATGTAAACCAATCTATAAATTTCTCCCTTGAGAGGGAAAAACATTAAATCATGTTTAATGTTTTTCCCTCGCAAGGGAGAAATTAGATATAGTTTTTTAATGTCAAGAAAAAATGAAAGCCACAATTTCACTGAACTCTACAAGTATAATGTTGCATTTACTGTACTCATTATAGAACTCGCCATCAACATATGGTTGCTACAACAGAAGGTAGTAACTGTGTAGTAACCAATGAAAAACGTAGCTATTGACTCTTGTTTCTTTTGAGTGCGATCTTTATGGTTGCTACAACAGAAGGTAGTAACTGTGTAGTAACCAATGAAAAACGTTGCATATTTGCGTGTCGGAATTCACAGAATGACCCCCAGCCCTAAAACATTAAACATGTTAAAATTATTTTCGATCACTGAAATTGTCACTGAATTGTCTTGATTCACCTGATACAAATTTCTGGTGATTACAGCCATTTTCACAGGTTTTTGACCCATAAATATTGAGTTTTGAGAGTTGAAACCTTGTCAAATCTCAATCCTTCACTCTTTTGTCAAAATCAACTTCATGTTTTGTCTCCTCGCCCTAAAAAACATGGAAACTCAAAGCCCAAGTTCACTAAAACCTCAAACATACATCGAAAAGCCCTATTTTCACACCCATTTTTTCCCCCACCACACCCCTGGGTGTATTCCGATCGGACTGCCGAGCTTCGGAGCACAACTAGGACCCAAACGTGTTCCCAAATGGGGACCCAAACTTTGCACGGAAGAAAGACGATTTCAGACCACAATTTAACGTAAATTTAAAGCTGAAACTTCATTAGAACCTCAATTTTCCACTCTGGTCAAAATCGACTTCATATTCGGTCTTCTCCCACCTCAAAAGCTCATGTTACTCAAAACACAAGAAATACCTATTGTTATAATACCCATTTTTCACTCATAACACCCTAGGGTATATGCCGATCGGGCTGCAAAGTTTTGGGACACAACTAAGGCCTAAATGAATCCTGTGCGCCTAAGAACGAATTTTTTAGACCGAAATTGGAGTGTAGATATGCATGATACGGCGGAAGGATTTTGTTTATTATTCTGAGAATAATACAGCTATGTATTCGCTCAGAAATTTTTTTTTTATAAAACCACCTCAAAATTTGTTCTTTTACGTTTTAAGGTGCGTAGATTCCAAAAATTCAATGTCTGTCTGCCGTCTACCGAACGCCGTCCGCCGTATCACGTGAACAGGCTTCATTTTCGGTCTAAAAAAGTCGTTCTTTCGCACACATGCTCCATTTGGGCCCTAGTTGTGTCCCGAAACTTTGCAGCCCGATCGGAATATACTCAGGGGCGTTATGAGTGAAAATAGGTATAAAACTAGTAACCTATTTTTTGTGTTTTAGTAACATGAGCTTTTGAGGTATCGTTTTCCATGTTTTTTAGGGCGATGAAGTTGATTTTGACCAAGAATGATGAATTGAGCTTGTAACGAAGATTAAACTCCCGAAATTCATTTTTTATACGTCAAAAACCTGGGAAATTGTCTGAAATCACCATAAATTTGTATAATAACACTAAAAAAAGTGTCAACAGATGGATCAAGATAATTAAATGGCACTATCAATATTATCAAAGATAATCTGTAAAAAAAAGAAAGAAACAATAAATGGACAATAACATTTCTGTAGGTATGTCCGATAGAATGACAAACCCATGTGACAAGTACTTCGCAGCGTTTTTTGAATCTACGCACCTTGAAACGTAAAAGAAAAAACGCTGCAAATCCCTGCACAACGGTTTATTATTTTGTACAGAATACCCTTCTGTTACAGATCACAGCTCTCTGTATGATAACCCGTCTATGTAATATAATTATGTACCATTCTATACATTTTATGTAGATCGCAGACCCTCCGTAGGTTAGTACCTAACCCCGTACTCGTTACTAGGTACCTACCTAAATCACGAGTTGAATGTTGCTAAAATAATTCTGCCGATGACAAACAGTACCTACCTAACAAAAAGAAACACACATAATGAAGTTCTGAAAGGAAATTGTTGATGAGGAGTGAAAAAAGTTGCAAAAGTACCTACCAACAAACTCCAGCCCCTTCTACGTAGATGGTATAATGAACCGTTGTGTAATAATTTACCGTTGAGTAATGATTTACCATCGTGTAGTAATAATTTACCCAACGTTTGTTCAAGTTTCACTACCTATCAACAAACTCCAAAACAGCCATCATTCACGCTGGAGTCGAAAATGCCTATCGGTGCAAACTTCGGGGCCTTACTGTGAACGAACGGAGGGACGTAAAATGCTCCAGGTGGTCTCAAAAAACTCGTAAGTTCAAGGACTATTTAAAACCGTAAAAAGATTCACGTAAAAAAGGTATAGGCGTTTTGAAAATTTCAACCCCTATTTTGAACCCCTTAGAGATGACTGATGGTAACGTCGAGCTTCGAGGACCAACTAGACCCCGAACGGAACCTATAACCCGAATTTCATCAATTTTCTTTCATGGTAACTAAGAAAAGTGGCCCGTACGGCGGACAGACAGAAATATTTTTATTGCAGTTTTGGATTCTACATACCTTGAAACGTAAACCATCAAATTTTGAGGGGGGGGTAAGAATTTTTTTTTTCATGCTCGATTCCAATGGTTCATTATTGAAAATAATAAACCAAAAATTGAGAGGGTGTTATAACATTTTTTTGCTGAGCGAATACATAGGCGTATTATTCACAGAATAATAAACCAAAGTCGTCGTGAAGCGACGAGTTTCGGAGGGTAGGTGGGTTGGGCAAAGACACTCCCATATTAAAGTACAGTACCTTTCATATGCGCATGCGCAGATTTGAAATTCTTCTAGAGCCCGCAACTTTTTTTAAAAATTATTTATTTCCAAAATAGATATACAAGACATAATATACACAAAATACAAAAATTGCCAAGAAATGAACTAAACTGCCTACTTATAATACAACAGAGGAAAGAAAAAAAAGAGAGAAAAAGAATAACAGCATAGTTCAGCCTTGCGTAAAACAAAGAGGAGAAGTCTCTTATCATGTAGCAACACTGGAAACAAAATCCACAATATGGGCTAAATGCCCGTGTTAGGGGATGAGTAGCTGAGGCGGATGCCACTCACTGCGACATAAGTGTCTATTATATTATTAAAGTAAAAATAAAAAAGAAATAAACCATTCGGCAATTAAATGTCAATAGCCATAAGGTCATTTTCCTTGCAATATACAATAAGAAAGTGCTTCTTTAAATGTTTGCTAAGGCAAGGAAAACCGTTATCTCCATCCCATTCCATTCCAACAAGATTTAAGAATAGTAATAATTTGGTTTATTCTTAGGTTTCTAGTACCCTAGCTCATAATTTTTTCGATGTTGCTGCTGTACCTGTGTTTAAAAGTTTCCAAACAGAACAGAAAAATAGGCGTCTTGATGACCGTATAAAAAATAAAAAGATGTTGGTATATTTAAAAAATGCCATATCTTTCATTAGGTGGAACGGCAGGATCTGCCCTAGAAGTCGTCGTGAAGGGATGAGTTTTAGAGGGTAGGTGGGATGGGCCACGATAGTCCCATATTAAAGGCATTGATAAAGTACAGTAACTTTCTTCTGCGCATGCGCTTACGTGAAAACCTAGTAGACTCCATAACTATCCTAGAAAATGATAAGTATTTGTATTTAAACTTAAAGCGACATGTATTTGAATTTCTCTCTCAATCTTAATGATTTTGCTTCCTCACTACCGACGGTAGGGGGAAGCCTTGGATTCGTGATTGAGTAAAAAAAAATTTGTGTCTTCCGAAATGAAAATTTCCACTTCCATTTTGCGTTTCAGACATGAGGAACATTTTTGGTTCCATGTCTGTCTGTGGTAATTCCTTGTGACGCCCATAACTACCCGAAATAATGGTCGAAATCGGCTGGAATTTGGAGGGTACGTGCAAATTGGGTCACAGACGGTCCCATACCAAAATCATTGAAAAAGTACGGTAACTTTCGGCTGCGCTTGCGCAAACGTAAAATACTTGAAAAGCTCATAACTATCGTAGATATCGTTAAAATGAGTTCAAACTTAGAGGGTAGATCAGGAATAGTACTTCAATAGTTCCAAATGATTTTCATTGGAATCGTGCTGTAACTTTCGTCTGCGCATGCGCGAACATGAAATGTTGACTATTTTCTTGTAACGCTTCTAGCTACGCGAAAAATAGTCGTAGAGAGCTTAAATTTTGAGGGTACACATGGGTTGGATCGCAGATGGTCCCGTATCAAAATGAACCTACCCAACTATTATATACGTTCATGTGATTCAAGTGAGGAAGCTATACTGCCTACTCGAATTGGCAGACTCTTTTAGCGAATTTTCAAAGAAAATGAAGCTATTGCAATGGCTTCGAAATTTAAATAATATAAATTTTTGGAAATTTTCTTCATAGAAATCCGTTTCAGACCATTCTAAAACGATTCCTGAAATTTAACACTTTTTTATATGTATATATATATTTATATATATATGTGTCACTCCAGACGATAACTCTCGATAGAATTGAGATAAACAGCTCAAATTTGCACAAAAAATCTATCTTGGCAATCGAAAGGCTAAATTCGAAGATGGGCGAAATTGGCCTACTCTAAGGAGGGTTTTGGCGCATTTAAAGTGCGCAAAAATTACCCAAAAATCCCCAAAATGTTATTTTCCAACAAGTGACCCCTCATTTTAAAGGTGTTTGCACGCTGAACACGATGGTGGAATCGGATTTTAGATATCTTGATCCGTTCTCAAATTAGAGCATTTAAAGTGCGCAAAAATTACCCAAAAATCCCCAAAATGTTATTTTCTAACAAGTGACCCCTCATTTTAAAGGTTTTTGCACGCTGAACACGATGGTGAAATCGGATTTTAGATATCTAAATCCGTTCTTAAATTAGAGCATTTAAAGTGCGCAAAAATTACCCAAAACTAGGATAATCTTTAAACTCTTACCCCCCCCCCCCACCCCCTTAGAGTGGTCAGATTGAAAAATGTGAGAAGTATTAATTGAAGACGAGAGTTCGAAGCAAAACAAAACCATAGCCATTAATTCGAATATTTCTTTGAAAATTCGCTCATTAAGTCATGCTGCATGACTGGTTTTTTTTCTCTTTTGTTTCAGTATACAATCTTGTAATGTACTGTAACTTGCTTCGACACTTGAAATACTTATTCTTTCTTCACCTGGTATGATACCACAAATATTCGAACACTTGTATGAATGCATATAATAATCCTCCTACAACCCCTATTCCATCCTACGATTTTGACATTTTTGAACCTCTTAGTTTCAAATCCATACGTGTCAGTTCTCCACCTGTCCACCGAATAGACTTACCAACTAATTATATATATGTCCATGTTACATAGCTGAGGAAGCTATGCTGCCTACCCTTCTTGGCTGACGTTTTACAGATTTATTTCATTACAACCCGATGGCAGCCAACGTCCCCCCATCACGTAAACCGCCCCCTCACTGCCTGGTTTTTGACTACGTCATACAAAGTCAATCAGTGGAGTTGTATAACGATACTCCTTGTTGGCGAAATAAACTAAAAGTGGATGGCGATAGAAACACGGGAGAAGGGAATTGCTTAATATATCCGGCTTCGAAACTCGAAATAACAAGCATCTGTTTAAACTTGTGTACTTTACTGACTAGGAGGTTATCAAAGGTGACATTGTAATTTATACTCATTGTGTGTCGTAAACGGCCTCTCCTACAGCCTGTCCCTCTTGTCCCTTCGGGCGCTAAACTTTTCCTGACACCCTCCAGTAAAAGTTTGTTCAATCAATCTTGGCGTCAAATAGCTCCCATTCAGGTCGCCATACTCGCTCTTATGCGCCTCCCGACTTTACAGGGCCGAGTTGACGACGTGAAAAGGTACCCGGGAGTTCCGAGGTTTAAGGGTGTTTGCAAGGAGATTTATAAGCGCAGACGTTAATATTTCAAGTTCATCAAGTCATCTTATATTTTTGCAAGGTTGCTGGATGCAAAGTGGAAAAGTTAATATATTGCATAGGCATAGGTACTTACGTAGACGGGTTTCAAACAGATTAAACACGAGGCGCGGAGGAAACAAGAGTTCCAGTCATGCAGCATGACTTTGTGAGCGGATTTCCGAAGTAAAGAACCTAATATAAACTATCGAAATATTTTCCACGGTTTTGTCCATAAATTTCAACACTCATTTCCCTCGGTCTTGTTGGGCATTAAAAATGGTATAGGTATTGTGTCAAATTACCACCTTCCCCTACTTCGGGAATATCGGTATTCGACTTTAAATTTTTTCCGGCCCGAAACTGAACACCTGGCAACACTGTCTCATACCTCCTTTGTGCGCCCATACGAGTCTAAACTTTCGCAGATGACGAATAATCCGTGAATATTGCTGAACTACACGAAGGAAGTTGTACTTCTGCTCGGGAAACAGGGAAGGCTGTTTTGATGGGTGTAAAAAAAGAAAGTTGAGCCGTAATAACCTTCTCGCGAGACATTGTTTCCCACGGCAAATGTTTGATACAGTTTATGTACTTACCGCACGCTACGGCTCAGAAGGGGCGGTCGTTATTTCGTTAGCCTTAACGGAGCGGCGATAAAAAGTAAGCGAATAATTCGGGATGAGGTGGATGATGCCATGTTTTAGGTGTACGTAAACCTTGTCACGATGGTTTGCCGCAAAATGGCCGCGTTAAGTGCAGGGTTTTGTTGATTGCTTTCAATAATGAACCTTTGGAATCGAGCATGAAAAAAAACAAAAATAAATAAAATAAAAAATGAAATTAACCCCCCCTGAAAATTTGGTGGTTTTTGTTTCAAGGTGTGTACGTATAACCCGCAGGTGGACTAAAAAAAAAAAAAATTCTGTCCGTAAGCCACACTTCGCAATTTTCTTAGTTATCATGAACCAAAATTAATGAAATTTGGTTTGTAGGTCTCGGAAAATAGGGGTTGACATTTTCAGAAGGCCGAGGCTCGAAAACTTTCAGTGGTTTTTTAATGACGTTTTTAAATTTATTCCGAACTTGAGAATTGTTGAAACCACAAGGAGCATTGTACGTCCATATGTTAATTCACAGTAAGGCCCTAAAGCTTGCACAGAAAGCTTCATCATCATGAAAGTGAGAATTTTTGTTTCTTCTTTATTTAGCATTCAACCATAAGGGTTGAATACATAGGGGTTGAAATCTCCAGGAATCCATGACCTCGAATTTTTTAAACTGTTTTGAATAAGTAGTTCTCGAACTCGGGAGTTTTTTGAGACCACCCTGAGCATTGTACGTCCAGCGGCCCAGAAGTTCGCACCGACAGGCTTCTTCAACAGGAGGGTGAATGAAATTGTATACATTCAGCACAGATATCATTGCAAGGGACGCGGCAATAATTGGGAATTGGCCCGAGATAATCATTGCTAGGGGGCACCTGATTATATTCACGGAGTATGAAGTCGAGGTGGTTGTTCTGTGATATTATTTCATTTGAAAAATGATGGCTCTTTTGGATTTTGTTGATAGGTACTTTCGTAACTTGAATAAACGTTGTCTCATGAATAACAACAATATTATGAAATGTAATTCCCGGGCTGGTTTAATACTCGATTTAGGGCATCTATACAGGTAAATTATTACAGAACAGTTATTATTTGTACTTTTACCTATTTTTTTATTACTACCCAACGGTAAATTATTACACAACGGTAAAAACTACACTACGGTAAATTAGTAAATTATTACACTACGGTTTATTATACTATCTACGCAGAAGGGCATCTATACAGTTAAATTATTACACAACGGTTTATTATTATTTACCTTATGCTTCACGAATAACTACAAAAACTGATGAATGATAAATGATTGAATTATTGGATCCCGCGCATTTGTATGAATCTTTAATTCCTGGGCCGGCTCCAGTACTCGATTTAGGGCTTTCCTGGGGGAGCTCGAGGGTACTGACCACAGAAAACCTACAAACCAAATTTCATGAATTTTGGTTCATCGTAACTAAGGAAAGTTGTGTAATTCAAATTTTCAAGCAAATAATAGGAATATCTTGTGATGGACGGTTATCAACTGATAGCTAGGAGTAAGCATTTTTTACAACTGCCACCTAAGCCCCTTTCCTCCCAGTGACAACTGATAGCCCAGTCCCCCCGAACTCCATTGACAACTGCACTTGCTATTAGTAGGAAAATGGGTGATGAACATCAGTGGTTCATGTTGTATTTTAGTGATCAAAAATAATCTCATCGAAACTAATATAAGTTGTACTACCTACACTATCAGCTCGAACACTTAAGGACTTGGCAAAACTGTTCGAGTTACCTATCGTTAAATCGAGGTATTGGTAGTTCGAGATATCGGTAGGTACTAGAAACAGGGAAATATAGAAGATGAATAAATGTAAATCAAATACAAATCAAAATAGTTGTCGAAGAACAACAAAGGTTATTAGTTTTTCTAAACTGGGCGTTGGAGTAACCGCTCTTTAAAAATGCTATCAGATTCTGGTATTTGAAGTGTAAACTGTAGGGAAAGACAATGTTTTTGACTAGATACTTCATACAAATACGACCCGGTAGCTTTCAGTTGGCCGTCGCTCCCCGCGCTTCATGACGGAGGCTCCAACTAGATATTTATGTAGTTTTTGCCAGATAACTAAAGCTAATTCACTCAACAGGAGCTAATCTGTTGCACGAAGAAATCTGAAATAGGTAAGCTTTCGCTAGTAATCAGGGACGATATTCTTTTATAGCAATCTTTGCATTGACATTTATAAGTAAATCTACATGCTGATCATTGTATAGAATTCAGATTTTCGTGGGCTGGTGAAGGGTAATCTGTCGGTGGTGATACTAAACCTTCAAGACCGATGAGTCTTGTCGTTGAGGTAGCTCCATCGCGCCGTACACCAAGTCTGTGGCCAAGTCGCTGGGATGGTCCATTGAATTTCTTCCTTGCACGCACTGTTGGTAAATGCCTATTTACTAATAAAATACGATTGATGTAGGTGTATTTATCGTTTATTAAAGTCATAAGCCTAGATGTCGAAGCACATTTTCAGAATGTCGCGATTTTTATCCTTCTAGTTCTTCTATATGAGGCTGTAACTCCTTCCTTTTATACTGGTAGTGATGTGTGATTAACTCACTATGGAATATTCTCAAACTTGTTAACTGGTATATCTCCCCAATTAATTTTGCCAATCTTGGCCTCTTCTGTGATGTGAGGTTCCAGTTAGCAGCTGCAGGTTGATTTTTGGATGGGATTTATCAGTAATATGGGGCACGTATCGCAAGGGCCTGGAAGTCCTGCCTGAAGAAGTGACTGCAGCATACCACAAAAGCGCTCGTTTTAATAGCTGCGTTAAACCTCCAAATATTCAAGAACCCTGAACTCTTGACACCGCCATGATTAGTATGATCGTCAGTCGTTCAAGTCAATATTACTTGAGAAGTTCAAATCAAATTAACTCAGTTGACCACAACTGTCAGTGGCACGAGTTGTGGAAAAATTTCTCCTTGACCAGTAAAATTTTCATGTTTTCAGAGGGCAATTTTCATGACTGTTTTGACAAGCTTCTGGTTCTTGTTGTATAAGAACTTCCGTAAGGTCGATAAGCATGTCGAGGGAGAAGAAAAGGGCTAAGATAAAAAAAATGGGCGATTTTTGGTTTATTATGTTCAATAATAAACCTTTGGAATCGACAATGAACAATTTTTTAACCCCCCTCCCCCCTCTCAAAATTTGATAGTTTACGTTTCAAGCGAATGTTGAATACAAAAATATCCGTCCATCCACCATCCGCGGCTTTTTCCTTAGTTCCCATGAAACAAAATTCACGAAATTTGGTGTAGGTATGGGTCCCGTTTGGGCTCTAGTTGGTCCTCGAAGCTTGGCGTTACTGTCACTCAACTGTGAGGGGTGAAAAGTAGGGGTTGAAATGTCCACAGTATCCCTATTTCGGAAAATTGTGTTTCGGGGTGGGGGGGGGGGGGTTCTCGCATTTTTAAATAGTTTGATTTTTTTTCTCTGAATTTTTGAAACCATCCGGAGCATTCTACGATGTTGCCATACAATTTGGTATACAATTTGCCGTAAAGAGCGGGGTGTATGGAGGCATAAAGCTGTGTTGAGAGCGCACATCACTGGTCTCTCGGCCAGCTGGGCGATATAGCACAGTGGTCTAACTGACGGACTGATACGCCAAAGATCCCGAGATCGAAACTCTACCGGGACTGAATATTTTTTCACTCCACATCAACATTTTCCCTTCAGAACTTCATCAAATGTGTTGCTTTTTGCCATTTTAGCTACAGTTTGTCATCGACAGAATTATTTCAGGAACATTTAACACGTGATTTAGGTAGGTACCTATTAACGAGTACGGGGTTAGCTACTAAGCTAAGGAGGGTCTGCGATCTACATAATATGTATAGAATAGTACATAGGTATTATATTATATAGACGGGTTATCTATACAGAGAGCTGTGGTCTGTAACAGGAGGGTATTCTGTACAAAAGTAATAAACCGTTGTGTAAGGATTTGCAACGTTTTTTCTTTTTAAGCCTGCTGCATTTCGCATCAATTCTGTTCCCGAAAACTACGGCTTTCTTGGGTGATCGGGAGAATGGGTGGGAAGGAATATGAATACCTACTTGTAATCGACAAAGTTGTTGTCCAGGTATGCAAAAAAGTTTGGGAAACTCGTCTGTGTGACTGCATACTGTAAATACCATCCAGTGGGCGTCTCCTGCCAATAATATTTTAAATGGCAAAATTGCGAGTATATGCGTTTTTCCATGGCGCCCAGACTTTAGCCGTTAACTGGACCTACGGGTTGATCGCACCCAAGCTTGGAGGTTTCGGTCGTCGCGAGGACCCAAAGTGTCGGTGAAATTCGCGGCTGAACCGCTGAGCGTAGAAAGGCCGGTGGTTGTGAGGCCTGAGCCTTCAAGTGCTTAATCAGACGACAAACGGGTGT
The DNA here is from genome assembly GCA_954871275.1 of Leptopterna dolabrata. Lineage (NCBI taxonomy): Eukaryota > Metazoa > Arthropoda > Insecta > Hemiptera > Miridae > Leptopterna > Leptopterna dolabrata. The sequence continues at coordinate 13,927,321 of OX940976.1, forward strand.
TGGGGCGCTCTGAGCGTAGTCTACCGTGAACAACGTTCCACACCTCTTTGCACCCCACTCCCTTACAGAATGTTTCTTTTGAGAGTTAAATTACATCAGTTGAATCTGAATTAGGAATATTTATAATAGTTGGTGCTTTTCTATCAATGTGTCTCCCTTATCTGTGTTTAGAAAATAAAAACTTATTTTTGATTAATGCACACATAAATTTACATAGCACACGCACAAGTATGTACATTACTCCTGGACATAGTATAGATTACTCGTATTGCAGTTATACTAGTTTCCCTGAGCTTCTAGCATAACTAGAACAAATCCTTGGGTTCTTGTCAAAATGGCTGCCTGAATATAGCATATTATGCCCCCCACTCGCTCTAAGAAGTCGAGAAAATCGAGTAATGTAATCCGACATAGGCTGGTCGTACAATGATCCGGGTGGACTAATTCTGAAAACAACCCCTAGTTTCGACACTCCCTGTTGTCCTAGGTCATCCTAGGGTAACGAACAGTTTCTAGAGCCTTCTTGCCAGTGATATCAACTGTCAGAGGTGCCAACCGTGCAAAATTAAAACAAAAGAACTTCTGAAGAACCTCTCATTTCGGAAAGAACGTTTCGTGATTCAGTGCCTTATATGATTATGTTCGATGTTGCTTCAAGAAACGCTTTCTACTTTTGGTTTATTATTTTCAATAATGAACCATTGGAATCGAGCATGAAAAAAAATTCTAACCCCCCTCAAAATTTGATGGTTTGCGTTTCAAGGTAAGTACGTAGAATCCGAAAATGCAATAAAAAAAAAAACAGTCATGCAGCATGACTTAATGAGCGAATTTTCAAAGAAATATTCGAATTAATGGCTATGGTTTTGAATAAAGGAAAACTTCGGTCTAAAATTTGGTTTTCTATGTATATTCTCTTCGTATTTATTTTAATTTGTACGTTTTGTCCATCCTGATTCTACCGTTTGTTTATTACGTAATTGTACTAAGTGCTTATTTATTTGATCGCTGTGGGTAAATTCAAGGAGTTGTACTAATCGTTTGCCTCCCCCTTTTTTGCTTCGAACTCTCGTCTTCAATTAATACTTCTCACATATTTCAATCTGACCACTCTAAGGGGGTGGGGGGGGGGGGGGGGGGGTAAGAGTTTAAAGATTATCCTAGTTTTGGGTAATTTTTGCGCACTTTAAATGCTCTAATTTAAGAACGGATTTAGATATCTAAAATCCGATTTCACTATCGTGTTCAGCTTGCAAAAACCTTTAAAATGAGGGGTCACTTGTTAGAAAATAACATTTTGGGGATTTTTGGGTAATTTTTGCGCACTTTAAATGCTCTAATTTGAGAACGGATCAAGATATCTAAAATCCGATTCCACCATCGTGTTCAGCGTGCAAAAACCTTTAAAATGAGGGGTCACTTGTTGGAAAATAACATTTTGGGGATTTTTGGGTAATTTTTGCGCACTTTAAATGCTCTAATTTGAGAACGGATCAAGATATCTAAAATCCGATTCCACCATCGTGTTCAGCGTGCAAAAACCTTTAAAATGAGGGGTCACTTGTTAGAAAATAACATTTTGGGGATTTTTGGGTAATTATTGCGCACTTTAAATGCTCTAATTTGAGAACGGATCAAGATATCTAAAATCCGATTCCACCATCGTGTTCAGCGTGCAAAAACCTTTAAAATGAGGGGTCACTTGTTGGAATATAACATTTTGGGGATTTTTGGGTAATTTTTGCGCACTTTAAATGCGCCAAAACCCTCCTTAGAGTAGGCCAATTTCGCCCATCTTCGAACTTAGCCTTTCGATTGCCAAGATAGATTTTTTGTGCAAATTTGAGCTGTTTATCTCAATTCTATCGAGAGTTATCGTCTGGAGTGACACATATATAAATAAATATATATATATATACATATAAAAAAGTGTTAAATTTCAGGAATCGTTTTAGAATGGTCTGAAACGGATTTCTATGAAGAAAATTTCCAAAAATTTATATTATTTAAATTTCGAAGCCATTGCAATAGCTTCATTTTCTTTGAAAATTCGCTAAAATATTTCTGTCTGTCCGCCGTACGCCGCACGGGCCACTTTTCTTAGTTACCATGAATAAAAATTGATGAAATTCGGGTTATAGGTTCCGTTCGGGGTCTAGTTGATCCTCGAAGCTCGGCGTTACTGTCATTCATCTCTAAGGGGTTCAAAATAGGGGTTGCAATTTTCAGAACGCCGTATCTCGAAAACTTTCGATTGAAGGGTATGGTTTTTTTTAACGATATTAAATTCGTCTTGAGCTAAACAATTTTTTGAGACCACCCGGAGCATTGTACGTCCAGCCGTTCGTGTGCACCAAAAACGTTCGTCAACACGATCGTGAATCAAACGGTATAAATCCGGCCGGGATATCATCACTAAGGAGGACCTGATTATAATCAAGGATGGCTGTATGAAGTCGAGTTGGTTGTTGTGCGATATTATTTCATTTGATAAGTGATGGTCTATTGGATTTTGTTGGTAGATACTTGTGAAACTTGAACAAATTTTGAAGTATTATTGATGGGTAAATTATTACACAATGGTAAATTATTACACTACGGCAAATTATTACACAACGGTAAATTATTAAATAACGGTAAATTATTTCATAACGGTAAATTTTTATACAACGGTAAATTATTACACAACAGTTCATCTACCAAGAAGAGGCTGGATTTTGTTGATCGGTACCTACTTTTGTAACATGAACAAACGTTGCAGTATTGTTGATGGGTAAATTATTACTCAACGGTTCATTATACTTGACCAGAGGGTAGGTGCTGACCACAGAAAACAGTCATCTATGCAGAAGGGGCATCTATTTCAGTCGACATCAACAATTTTCCTTCAGAACTTCATTATTTGCGTTTCTTTTCGCCATTTTAGTTACTGTTTGTCATCGTATTTCATCTTCAGATAAATCAAATTTCAAAGTTTGGTAAGTAGTTTGAAATTAGAAAACTAGGTATATTTATAATATAATATATTAATCTTAATATATTCATATATTATATGTAGGTGGTTACAGTTTGATTGAAGAATATGGGATTAGGACAGTGAGATGGGGGACTTAGTGACAGGGAAGAACATTTCTGACAGTCAGTTGTACCCACCTAATCTTAGGTGCCTCGTAGTTGGCCCTCCTTTGTTTCTTCTGCTATTTATTTCGCTCTTTCAGTGTTCACCGATGACCTCGGTAAAAACACATCAGCTTTCTGCCCACTCAACTACATTTCATTGTTAAAAAGTACGTATGTTGTTGTTGTATGATACGTAGGTACGTATTGTTCATTCAGATGTTGGCATTTTGCAGCGTGAACTAAATGCGGGTTTCATTTTCATCTCGTTAACGTGTTAGAATAAAGAGAGCAACGAGGTATAAAATTAACCCCGTGGTGCTTATTACTTCCGCCTTTAGGAGCAAAACATAAAGCGCTACTTGATTCTTTTTGTGCGTGCAAGACTCCTAGCCCGCCTTGCTTTGAGAACGTGATACGTTTGAAGTATTATTATTTCCTGAAGGTAGAATACCCAGAAGAAAAATATCAGTAAAATATGGGAAAACGTAAACATGCCTGGGATTTAGAAAATAACGTTGGTCTACCAGCCAACGTGATGTTAAGGTTTTATAACTAAATGTGAAGGTACTCGTATAATTATTGACTTTTATAGCGATTCTTCTTTGACTTAGGTACTATTAGAAAATTGCTTGCGGTTCGATGTTGGTATTTGTAAAGTAAGCAACCATTTCAGGCTGAGAATTAACGTCCACTTCCCCGCCAACGTCGCGGTCGTGATCGGCTGTCTTTTATTGAGGATCAGAATTCGTTCTGATCGTTTCACTCTCAGCTGCTCAAAAGTCTCGCCCCGTTGAGTGGAGAGGGGTTCGCCAACAGCTACTTGGGTCATACTTGCGGTCATTCAAGTACCAACTTGGATGACTTGAGGTATCTTTGTGATTGGAACCGGTTTATTCCTCCACATAAGGAAGTTGGGCTTCATGTTGGTATTTGGTCTACTTGCGATTTTTCAAAATCTTCGCTATCGCTACCAGTGGTCAGGGGGCGTATTCATTAAAATAGATAGTGGAAAGAGATTATCTATTTTGAAAATCTCCCACGAGAGATAGTCTCCCCTGGGAGACAGTCTCTTCCAATGTCTCCCGGGTTCGTCTATTTCACTGAATAGCTCCAGAGACCTTGAGAAGGAGATATGGATCCTAATACACGAAAATGCCATAGTATCCATGAAGTGCGAGATGTTTGTGCCCCGGGAGTTCAATTCCTTAATAATGAACGCATTTCTTAGTAATACCTATTCAATGGGTACCTACCTACCTCAATCCATACTTTGACGTTTTTACTCACGAATCGGATAAAAGTTTAAATGAAATTGAAAAAAGTCTCAATTATAAACAGAAAAAGTCGAATTATGGGCTTAATGCATCTATCGCATTATATCTACGCATTATATCTACACCTAATGAACGGCCACTCTTAGGTAGGTAGGTACCTACCTCAACCCGTACTTGGACGTTTTTACTCATGAATCAATAATTATGAATATATTTTTAATTAAAATTGAAATGAAAAATTTAATCTTTATGAAATGAAAAACTTTATGATGAAAAACTTTATGAAATGAAAAAAATACACGATCAAAATTACCGATGTGGTTGCGGATGAACGAGGATATTACACGATCACTGTGAAACAAACGAGAAATAGACTCTCTCTTTCGAGGAAAGACACCTAATTAGCTGTCTCTCTGAACGAGATCGAGAATGCCAAGATGGCCGCCAACTCTCTCTTGTAAAAGTTACTGAATAACCCTGTCATGGATACTATAAAAATCTATTTTGCAAAAGAGAGAGTCGGACCTGAAAGAGATGTCTCTTTGGCTTAGTGAATAGGCCCCCAGGTATCTTGCAGGAACGTTCTACATCGCTGTCTTTCGTTTCTTCATAAACATCATGTCCAATATTTATTATAAACTAACTTTGCCCTTCATGGAATAAGTAAACATTACATAAATGTGATGACATAAACATTACCCTTATGAGAGGTTAATAAAGGTATTGTTTGAAGTTTAGTTTTGATAATTTGGTATAACGACAATCCCGGTGTCCAATCAAAGGGTTGTATCGTTAATTTGGTTTCATATCTTCTGAAGTTCGAAAGCTTTCAGTTTTTCTGTGTTACTTGGTTAAAATGTGAATTTTACAGCAACTTTGGTGAATGAATAATAGCTCGGTGAATAATCGCGAAATTGCCTTATTTAACACGGTGGTGGTATTCTCGTTAATGAATTGAATCATGGAAGAAAGAAGTCTTCTTTCTTCCATGGAATTGAATATAACATTTCAACGATGTCTCATGCGTTCAATAACTGATCCACGAGACCACCTGGATTCGCTGCATGTTAATAATGCTTCTTCATAGCCTTGCAACTCTTGGTTTTATTCTTCTTAATATTGAGGGCCGCCCGAGAAAAATTAACGAAGGGCACAAACAACAGATTAACACACAAAACAAACACAAACAACATAAAAAAAAAGCTCAAACAAATTAACATGCCAAATTAACAACAAACAAACACAAATCATGACAAGTTAACACTCTCAATATTATCGAGTCATTATTATCTATCAATATTCGAATTGTTGCGTACGTCTATTTTATTTTTGTAGTTTGAAGTTTAAAGAATCACTTTTCGGATGTAATTTATATCCCTCCTCAGCGTTTTTTTAAACGCCTATGCGCAAACATACGTTGATTGAAAACATCCCTTTAAGTAGCTACTATCTGGTTTGAGATTTTCTGGAATTAGACAATAGATAGTCCCATGAAAACTTTAATTGTTTCTAGGCCTACTACTACTAGGCCTACTAGGCGCACTAACCGTGTAACCCATGGCTGATGCTTTCGGCAGACGTTAGAATAAAATCATAGTACATTTTGAGGGTGTGCGGGTTGGAGTCCAAATTTTCTCTAATAATTTTAATCGAATTCCGTTATAACTTCCGTCTTGTGCATGCATAAACGTTTTTTCTTCGATATGGAGAAAAACCAGGGTCGGTGTCCGAGTAGTTCCGTATAAGACTCATTGGATACCGATTGAATCCTATTTCCCTTATGTAGAATTTACAATAGAGCTCTTTTAGAAATACCGCTACTAGGCCTCAGATTACACTAGACCAAATATTTATAAATATGGTCGGGAAGGATTCGATCGAGTAGGGTGGGTACGATTGTTCCAGAAAATAAGCAGAAATTGAAAAGTACATGAACAAAAATCTGAAATACTCCTAGTATTCTGATTATAGTAAAATCTCCTATGAAGTGGTTTTTTCTCTAGTATGTTAACCAATCCTCGGCTTTTGATGCGGCTCTGTGATCACTACTCTGGCAAGTCGCCTTGTTGCAGGCGGGCTGGTAGAGCCTGACGTTAATTAGCCAAGCAAGAGTAGAAGTTAGTTGGAGCGTGAGAGTCCAGTCAGCGGAACGTTCAATCGATTCATAATATCGACTATCCGATATTGAACTTAATGCGGCCCTAAGCCCATTCAAGACAAAATGTTTTTGTAGCAGGTAACTTGGACAGACTTGACACGGCTGTATTGATTTCAAACCCGTTTACCTGCTAGACGGGTCTAGACGCCAAGGTTTCTGAACAACGGCGTGATTATAGGGAACTAATAGTTTCATCTTGTTAGGTGGATGCTTGGAATAGGTGTAGCAGTGGAGCCAACTACTGAATAACCAGGACATCTCAAGTGTGGCGATTCAGAAGGTAGTTGGGCTGGAATGGGCTGTCTGATTATTGGTATTAGCCTTGAAAGCCCACTCCAACTCTCTAGTGATGGTCCGATGTAACGAAGAGGTGTTCCAACTTTGGTCTATAGCATAGGCTCACTGATTGTAAATGGTGGACTTGAAGCTGGTCAGTTGGTCGAAACGCTCAGAATAGCCCGCCATGTGAAGATCTCAGAGGAAGCTTCCATTGATATTAAATCACTTGATATCGACTTATTCTGTCATTTCGTTCAATTGGGATGTCATTAGCCATCCCTCCCTGTTGACCTAGGGTAATGAAAAGTTACTGAGATTATACTCGGTATACATACCCCCCAAATTTGAATTTCTATCTCGGCCATCTTTACATATAAAGTTTTTAAGATTGAAAAAAATTTTTCATGTTTTTGACATTCTGAATCAGTTGAGGGTGTTTCCCACCTTCTAGGATTCAGAGTTCCAGCGACAAGCAAAAAACGCTGCAAATCCCTGCACAACGGTTTATTATTTTGTACAGAATACAGACTACAGCTCTCTGTAAAAGATAACCATTTATATACTATATGTACTATTCTATACATATGATATAGATTTACCGTTGTGTAATAATTTACCGTTGTGTAATAATTTACCGCTGTGTAATAATTTACCATTGTTACATATCACAGCTCTCCGTATAGATAACCCTTTATATAATATTATGTACTATTCTATACATATGATATAGATCGCACACCCTCCGTACCTACCTAAATCACGAGTTAAATGTTGCCAAAATAATTCTGCCGATGACAAACAGTACCTAAAACGGCAAAAAGAAACGCACATAATGAAGTTCTGAAGGGAAATTGTTGATGAGGAGTGAAAAAACGCTGCAAATCCCTGCACAACGGTTTATTATTTTGTATAGAATACCCTTCTGTTACAGATCACAGCTCTATGTATAGATAACCCGTCTATATAATATGATATGTACTATTCTATTATATGCATATTATGTAGATCGCAGACCCTCCGTAGGTTAGTACCTAACCCCGTACTCGTTACTAGGTACCTACCTAAATCAAGGTGCGGCGACACTGCCACCGGACTTGACTTGACCTGACCGGAGCCACCGGACTGGCGACCGGAGGGGGGTGCGACACTGCCACAGGACTTGACTTGACCGGCGTCACCGGACTCCAACCAGTTCTGTTTGTTCTTAGACGTCGCAAGAGTATGTCCTCCGAAATGGAAGCCATTCTTTGTGATTTAGAATCAGAATCCGATTCTGATGAAGAAATAGAACTACAGTAGAAGTCGCTTACAGTGATCGAATTGGGACCGACTGGAAACAATCACTATAAGCGACCAATCTCTATAAGCGACCAATCTCTGTAAGCGACTTCTACTTTGTGGTGATTTTAGCCATTTTTACCGAGATTGGCGAATGTGACACCCCAGAACTGACCTAATTTTGATTAATTTTTTTAAGGAATCTTCATTAAAACCTACAGGCAGTTAGTTACCTATCTTCTGTTTCGGATCATCGTTCAATAGGTACCTACCACTTTTGGTGAATATATACCATTTTCAGGAGATATCAGCCCTTTTTACCTATTTGGTCGACTTCTGACCCTCCCAGAACTCAAAAACTAATCACTATAACCGACCTTTTGATCACTATAACAGGCCAATTCACTGTGTGTCACAGGGCAATTCACAGCCGATCGGGACCTGAATGTTTCTATCCTTATATCCGACTTATTCCTTTAACCACCTTTCTACTAAGCGACTTCTACTGTAGTGACAAGTTTTCTATCTTTGAATGAGTCGTGGATGTCGCCATATGTTTCCGAACGAGTTCACAATACGGTGAATTTCACACCCTATTCGCCAAATTGAACGATGTTCAATTTCAAAACTATTTTAGGATGAGAAAAGAGCAGGGGAGGCTGCGTTGGATGGCTCGTTGGGGTGCGAGGGGTTGAAAATCGCGGTAGAGGGGGGACCGGAGTCAGGTCTCAACCCATCCAGACCGGATTCAGAACGGAGTCCGGTGGGTGGCTCCGGTCAAGTCAAGTCAGGTCCGGTCGCAGTCTCGCCGCTCCCCTTTGAAATACAAAGGATGGGTTAAGACGGACACGCAAGTGAGGTCAAGTCAAGTCAAGTCCGGTGGCAGTGTCGCCGCACCTTTAAATGTTGCTAAAATAATTCTGCCGATGACAAACAGTACCTAACAAAAAGAAACACACTTAATGAAGTTCTGAAAAGAAATTGTTGATGAGGAGTGAAAAAAGTTGCAAAAGTACCTACCAACAAACTCCAGCCCCTTCTACGTAGATGGTATAATGAACCGTTGTGTAATAATTTACCGTTGAGTAATGATTTACCGTAGTAATAATTTACCCATCAATAATACTTCAACGTTTGTTCAAGTTTCACTACCTACCAACAAACTCCAATAGAGCCATCATTTTTCAAATTAAATAATATCACAGAACAACCAACTCGACTTCATACTCCGCCAATATAATCAGGTGATCCCTACCAATGATTGGCCGTATTCACAAATTCCTATTGTGGGCGCGTCTCTGGTTACGAGATTTGGTTTGGATTGTATACAATTTCATTCACACTGGAGTCGAAAATGCCTGTCGGTGCAAACTTCGGGGCCTTACTGTGAACGAACGGCTGGACGTACGATGCTCCGGATGGTCTTAAAAAACTCGCAAGTTCAAGATCTATTTAAAACCGTAAAAATATTTACGTAAAAAAATGGTATAGGCGTTTTGAAAATTTCAACCCCTATTTTGAACCCCTTAGAGATGACTCACAGTAACGTCGAGCTTCGAGGACCAACTAGACGCCGAACGGAACCTATAACCCGAATTTCATCAATTTTTTTTCATGGTAACTAAGAAAAGTGGCCCGTACGGCGTACGGCGTACGGCGGACAGACAGAAATATTTTTATTGCAGTTTTGGATTCTACATATCTTGAAACGTAAACCATCAAATTTTGAGGGGGGGTAAGAATTTTTTTTTTCATGCTCGATTCCAATGGTTCATTATTGAAAATAATAAACCAAAAGTTGCAAGCGTACCTACCAACAAACTCCAGCCCCTTCTACGTAGATGACATAATGAACCGTTGTGTAATAATGATGATGGTGATTTACCATTGTGTAGTAATAATTTACCCATCAATAATACTTCAAAGTTTGTTCAAGTTTCACTACCTATCAACAAACTCCAAAAGAGCCATCATTTTTCGAATGAAATAATATCACAGAACAACCAACTCGACTTCGTACTCAGTGATTATAATCAGGTGATCCCTAACAATGATTTTATCTCGGGCCAATTCCCGATTGTTAGCGCGTCCCTGGTGACGAGATTTGGGCTAAATGTATACAATTTCATTCACCCGGCTGTTCAAAATGCCTGTCGGTGCAAACTTCTGGGCCTTACTGTGAAGGAACGGAGGGACGTAAAATGCTCCGGCTGGTCTCAAAAAACTCGTAAGTTCAAGAACTATTTAAAACCGTAAAAAGATTCACGTAAAAATAAGGTATAGGCGTTCTGAAAATTTGAACCCCTATTTTGAACCAGTAGAGATAGTATTTAGGTATATCTTAGAGGCCGATCGCTACAATTTATAATTGATGTTGCTTACTTGACCGATAAATTCGCCATTTTCAATGGAATCAATTCTCAAATTCAAGGTGATGAACTCAATTTAATAAAAACGAAATCTGTTATTTCTGCCTTCCAAAATAATCTCACGTTGTGCAAGCTGAATTTTGGCCGCAACGAAGTTGTGATTTGCCAGTTTTCAATCCTGTCGGATAAGCATAGTGAATAGTATCCTACATAAGAATATTGAAATCCCTTTGATGAAACAGTTTACTGTGAACACTGGAGTCTTTGCATAAGACCTATTCCGAACGTTTTGAGGATATTTTGTCCTCTGTGCACATTTAGAAAACAGAGGTTGAGATTCAGGAAGTATTGAATGAACTTTCAGCTAATGAAACGTAGAAAGCCAGTTTCCAGGATGGTGGTAGGCTCATGGAATTTTTGCTTCAAGCTAATATCAGTTAACTCTACGCTGGAGTGCGGACTGTCGTCAAAAAAACTGTCAATTGCCTCCCTCTTCTACCTCGTCGATCGAGCGTTCATTACTGTGATTGATTTACTTAATATTACAACAACAACAACAAATCCTCCCCTTGACCCTGGGTGATGCCTCTGTACTTACTTCGAATGAAAAATAATAAAAACTGAGTTATTGAAAGGTTGTCTATTTCCACTGATACACGAAAAATACACTGTTATACCTCCGCTAGTAACACCGTCAAACCATCGTCAGTAACAAACAATAACTAGTTATTGTTACGGTTGTTGTTATCAGTTATTATGAAGCCGGTATATCGTGGAACCGGCGTATTTTTCGTGTATTAGTGGAAATAGACAAACTTTCAATAACTCAGTTCTTCAGTCTCAGTTCTTTGAAATGGGTTTCCACGATTCCGCCGCGAGTGATTTAGTTCGTTCGAATGAAACTATGAAACATGGGTGTACGTGCTCTTGCTCAAAATGCCGATAATACGACGATTCAAGGTTCGATGCGACGGTAAAAGGTCAGTTGTGCCCAACTTTTAAACGACTGGTCGGATTTTGATGTGGATTTTTGCATCGTGTTCTGGGGGGTGCTAAATGGGAGGTCCTGATGTTAGAATCCATTTTTACCCGTGCGTTTTCCGGGAAACGACAGAAAATTTCACAACCGTATACTGGTTGAAAGTTGTGTCGGAACCTCCCTTTCACAACCCATTTTTATACCTCTCACGGAATGTCTGGTACCAACGCAGCACCGACGGTGAAAAGGAAGAACGTCAGTAACGTTTTTTGGGTCGCTTTTTCATGTCGCGACGTTTTTCGGCCGGTGGGTCCTTGCTAAAAGAAATCGACTCGACATCTAGTAAATGAGACTTGCGCCTTCATCTCACTAACACTGAACCTCATTTTAAGAAATGGGCTCTGAACCACAACAATCCCACACACAGCTGTGTGTATTACATTCATAACAAATACCCAAGCTTGAGGATTTTCACATTAGGTGGGCGTTGAAAAATACTCAACTCCTAAAGGGGGCGGCAGGTTTAAAACGCTACAAATCCCTGCACAACGGTTTATTATTTTGTACAGAATACCCTCCTGTTACAGATCTCAGGTCTCCGTATAGATAACCCTTCTATAGCATATACAGATTTAATTCAACCTTTTACAGATTTATTTCAACCTTTTACAAATTCATTTAAACCTTTTACAAATTCATTTCAACCTTTTACAAATTCAATTCAACCTTTTACAAATTCAATTCAACTTTTTACAAATTCAATTCAACTCTCCACCGGAAGGGATGGATATGGAAAGTAGCTGATTGATTAGGAGGAAAGTTATAAGTAGTAGGCTACATGAGGTGGGTAAGTAGGGTGGTGAGGTGGGTGGGGGGTGAGGTGGGTGTGGTGAGGTGGGTGGGGGTGGGCTACGTACATACTACCTACCTACGTGACCTCAGCGCCTTGCCAATTCAATGACTACTGTATGGTCAGAATCGCCTCTGTTTGCAATGCTGACAATCACTTATGTTTGCATGCCCTTGAAAGCGATAACTTTTACATTAGTCGCTCTGTATCGCTATTTACGATTTTTTTTCTCTCCATAACCTGAAGTAATTATGAGTGTTAGCGATTCCGATTCAGACTCTTTTGTTGTTAGAGGAAGACGTAGGAGTGAAAGTGGAAGACGTATAGAAAGTGATTCTGATTCGGACAATTCCGTACCATCTGCCGCTCGACGCAATACTGAAAGAAGACGTGGAAAATATGAGTTTGTATCTCTCGAAAAAAAGGAGTTTTTTGTGACGCTACATGACGATGGATTTACTGTCAAGGAAGCTGCGTCAAAATCAGGCATCAAATTGAATACGGCAAAAAGCATACTTTCAAAGTACAAAAGAGATAACTGTCAGGTTGTAAGGAACAAACCACGGGGGCACAAACCGAAACTGCTTACTCCCAATGTCCTTAACAAAATAGAGGCAGTAGTTGAGAACGAGCCTGGCATTACTCTAAAAAACATTAGAGAGAAGTTGCTTCAACAGAATATAAATTTGAGCACATCCACTATTGACAATGCTTTACGAACCTTAAAAATTACGCTCAAAAGAGCTTCAGTAGAGGTGGACCGCATGAACAGCGAGGCAACTATCCGTCTCAGAAAACAGTATGCAATGGACTTTAATCAGTCAGTCCCGGAAAATCGTGAAAAACTAATTTTCATAGACGAAAGTGGGTTCAACCTCCACCTTAGGCGATCCCAAGCTCGCTCGAGGACAGGGGCTAGGGCTGTAGTCAATGTCCCCACCGTAAGAGGAAGGAATACTTCACTTATTGTTGCGATGAACAGCAGAGGAATCGTGCATTCGAAAATCATTACTTCTGGAACGACGACTGCTGAACTCTTCTGTGATTTTCTGAGGGAACTTGAAGATGTTCTACTGCACAATTCATCAGATGATGCACTATTAATAATGGACAATGCTCGAATTCACAGATCATCCTCAGTAAGTGATTTTATAGATCTGTCAACGATGAGTATCAAGTTTTTACCTCCTTACTCCCCAATGCTTAATCCAGTGGAACACGCATTCTCCAAGATAAAGTCAAGAGCAAGAGCAATACTTAGTAGCCAAGAGGATCATAACTTATCTGACGTTATACAAGAAAGTGTGGCTTCAGTAACTGCACAAGATTGCGCTAACTACGTGATGGACATGTTCCTCGTTTTACCTGCCGCAGCTACAGGGCAACTGTTACACTAGCTAAGCTAAAAGTGTTGTTTCTACTTTCCTTACCATCCGTAGGGTAATAGGAAAGATGTTTTAGCGAATTTTCAAAGAAAATGAAGCTATTGCAATGGCTTCGAAATTTAAATAATATAAATTTTTGGAAATTTTCTTCATAGAAATCCGTTTCAGACCATTCTAAAACGATTCCTGAAATTTAACACTTTTTTATATGTATATATATATATATTTATTTATATATGTGTCACTCCAGACGATAACTCTCGATAGAATTGAGATAAACAGCTCAAATTTGCACAAAAAATCTATCTTGGCAATCGAAAGGCTAAGTTCGAAGATGGGCGAAATTGGCCTACTCTAAGGAGGGTTTTGGCGCATTTAAAGTGCGCAAAAATTACCCAAAAATCCCCAAAATGTTATTTTCCAACAAGTGACCCCTCATTTTAAAGGTTTTTGCACGCTGAACACGATGGTGGAATCGGATTTTAGATATCTTGATCCGTTCTCAAATTAGAGCATTTAAAGTGCGCAATAATTACCCAAAAATCCCCAAAATGTTATTTTCTAACAAGTGACCCCTCATTTTAAAGGTTTTTGCACGCTGAACACGATGGTGGAATCGGATTTTAGATATCTAAATCCGTTCTTAAATTAGAGCATTTAAAGTGCGCAAAAATTACCCAAAACTAGGATAATCTTTAAACTCTTACCCCCCCCCCCCCCCCACCCCCTTAGAGTGGTCAGATTGAAATATGTGAGAAGTATTAATTGAAGACGAGAGTTCGAAGCAAAAAAGGGGGAGGCAAACGATTAGTACAACTCCTTGAATTTACCCACAGCGATCAAATAAATAAGCACTTAGTACAATTACGTAATAAACAAACGGTAGAATCAGGATGGACAAAACGTACAAATTAAAATAAATACGAAGAGAATATACATAGAAAACCAAATTTTAGACCGAAGTTTTCCTTTATTCAAAACCATAGCCATTAATTCGAATATTTCTTTGAAAATTCGCTCATTAAGTCATGCTGCATGACTGGTTTTTTGGTTTATTATTTTCAATAATGAACCATTGGAATCGAGCATGAAAAAAAAAATTCTTACCCCCCCTCAAAATTTGATGGTTTACGTTTCAAGATATGTAGAATCCAAAACTGCAATAAAAATATTTCTGTCTGTCCGCCGTACGCCGTACGCCGTACGCCGTACGCCGTACGGGCCACTTTTCTTAGTTACCATGAAAAAAAATTGATGAAATTCGGGTTATAGGTTCCGTTCGGCGTCTAGTTGGTCCTCGAAGCTCGACGTTACTGTGAGTCATCTCTAAGGGGTTCAAAATAGGGGTTGAAATTTTCAAAACGCCTATACCATTTTTTTACGTAAATATTTTTACGGTTTTAAATAGTTCTTGAACTTGCGAGTTTTTTAAGACCATCCGGAGCATCGTACGTCCAGCCGTTCGTTCACAGTAAGGCCCCGAAGTTTGCACCGACAGGCATTTTCGACTCCAGTGTGAATGAAATTGTATACAATCCAAACCAAATCTCGTAACCAGAGACGCGCCCACAATAGGAATTTGTGAATACGGCCAATCATTGGTAGGGATCACCTGATTATATTGGCGGAGTATGAAGTCGAGTTGGTTGTTCTGTGATATTATTTAATTTGAAAAATGATGGCTCTATTGGAGTTTGTTGGTAGGTAGTGAAACTTGAACAAACGTTGAAGTATTATTGATGGGTAAATTATTACTACGGTAAATCATTACTCAACGGTAAATTATTACACAATGGTAAATTATACCATCTACGTAGAAGGGGCTGGAGTTTGTTGGTAGGTACTTTTGCAACTTTTTTCACTCCTCATCAACAATTTCTTTTCAGAACTTCATTATGTGTGTTTCTTTTTGTTAGGTACTGTTTGTCATCAGCAGAATTATTTTAGCAACATTTAACTCGTGATTTAGGTAGGTAACTAGTAACGAGTACGGGGTTAGGTACTAACCTACGGAGTGTCTGCGATCTACATAATATGCATATAATAGAATAGTACATATCATATTATATAGACGGGTTATCTATACATAGAGCTGTGATCTGTAACAGAAGGGTATTCTATACAAAATAATAAACCGTTGTGCAGGGATTTGCAGCGTTTTTTCTCATGAGATCAATTGAAGGGTTGGAATGAGTTAAATTTGTAAAAAGTTGAATTGAATTTGTAAAAAGTTGAATTGAATTTGTAAAAGGTTGAATTGAATTTGTAAAAGGTTGAAATGCATTTGTAAAAGGTTTAAATGAATTTGTAAAAGGTTGAAATAAATCTGTAAAAGGTTGAATTAAATCTGTAAATGCTATATATGACATATATGTACTATTCTACACATATTATGTAGGTCGCGGACCCTCCGTAGGTTAGCACCTAACCCTGTACTCGTTACTAGGTACCTACCTAAACCGTTGTGTAATAATTTACCTGTATATGTTCCCCTTCTACGGAGATGGAATAATGAACCGTTGTGTAATAATTTGCCCATGAATAATACTTCAACGGTTGTTCAAGTTGCAAAAGTACCTATCAACAAAATCCAGCCCCTTCTTGGTAGATGAGCCGTTGTGTAATAATTTACCGTTGTGTAATAATTTACAGTGGTGTAATAATTTACCGTTGTGTAATAATTTACCGTTGTGTAATAATTTGCCGTTGTGTAATAATTTGCCATTGTGTAATAATTTACCCATCAATAATACTTCAACGGTTGTTCAAGTTGCAAAAGTACCTATCAACAAAATCCAGCCCCTTCTGGGTAGATGAGCCGTTGTGTAATAATTTACCGTTGTGTAATAATTTGCTATTGTGTAATAATTTACCCATCAATAATACTTCAACGTTTGTTCAAGATTCAGAAGTCCCTACCAACAAAATCCAATAGTCCATCACTTGTCAAATGAAATAATATCGCAGAACAACCAACTCGACTTCATACAGCCATCCTTGATTATAATCAGATGCTCCTTAGTGATGATTATCTGGGCCGGATTTATACCGTTTGATTCACGATCGTGTTGACGAAGCTTTTTGGTGCTCTCGAATGGCTGGACGTACGATGCTCCGGGTGGTCTCAAAATTGTTTAGCTCAAGACAAATTTAATAACGTAAAAAAAACCATACCCTTCCATAGGAAGTTTTCGAGCTACGGCGTTCTGAAATTTTCAACCCCTATTTTGAACCCCTTAGACTGACAGTAACGTCGAGCTTCGAGGACCAACTAGACCCCGAACGGAACCTATAACCCGAATTTCATCAATTTTCTTTCATGGTAACTAAGAAAAGTGGCCCGTACGGCGTACGGCGGACAGACAGAAATATTTTTATTGCAGTTTTGGATTCTACATACCTTGAAACGTAAACCATCAAATTTTGAGGGGGTAAGAATTTTTTTTCATGCTCGATTCCAATGGTTCATTATTGAAAATAATAAACCAAAAGGTTGAGAACCACTGGTCTAAATACTCGTACTTACGTATTAATGAAAACGCTGTTTTCGTGGTCAGTACCCTGCACAACGGTTTATTATTTTGTATAGAATACCCTTCTGTTACAGATCACAGATCTATGTATAGATAACCCGTCTATATAACGCTGTTTTCGTGGTCAGTACCCTGCACAACGGTTTATTATTTTGTATAGAATACCCTTCTGTTACAGATCACAGATCTATGTATAGATAACCCGTCTATATAACGCTGTTTTCGTGGTCAGTACCCTGCACAACGGTTTATTATTTTGTATAGAATACCCTTCTGTTACAGATCACAGATCTATGTATAGATAACCCGTCTATATAATATGATATGTACTATTCTATGCATAATTATTTAGATCGCAGACCCTCCGTAGGTTAGTACCTAACCCCGTACTCGTTACTAGGTACCTACCTAAATCACGAGTTAAATGTTGCTAAAATAATTCTGCCGATGACAAACAGTACCTAACAAAAAGAAACACACATAATGAAGTTCTGAAAAGAAATTGTTGATGAGGAGTGAAAAAAGTTGCAAAAGTACCTACCAACAAACTCCAGCCCCTTCTACGTAGATGGTATAATGAACCGTTGTGTAATAATTTACCGTTGAGTAATGATTTACCGTAGTAATAATTTACCCATCAATAATACTTCAACATTTGTTCAAGTTTCACTACCTACCAACAAACTCCAATAGAGCCATCATTTTGGTTTATTATTTTCAATAATGAACCATTGGAATCGAGCATGAAAAAAAAAATTCTTACCCCCCCTCAAAATTTGATGGTTTACGTTTCAAGGTATGTAGAATCCAAAACTGCAATAAAAATATTTCTGTCTGTCCGCCGTACGCCGTACGCCGTACGCCGTACACCGTACGCCGTACGCCGTACGCCGTACGCCGTACGGGCCACTTTTCTTAGTTACCATGAAAAAAAATTGATGAAATTCGGGTTATAGGTTCCGTTCGGCGTCTAGTTGGTCCTCGAAGCTCGACGTTACTGTGAGTCATCTCTAAGGGGTTCAAAATAGGGGTTGAAATTTTCAAAACGCCTATACCATTTTTTTACGTAAATATTTTTACGGTTTTAAATAATTCTTGAACTTGCGAGTTTTTTAAGACCATCCGGAGCATCGTACGTCCAGCCGTTCGTTCACAGTAAGGCCCCGAAGTTTGCACCGACAGGCATTTTCGACTCCAGTGTGAATGAAATTGTATACAAATCAAACCAATTCTCGTAACCAGAGACGCGCCCACAATAGGAATTTGTGAATACGGCCAATCATTGGTAGGGATCACCTGATTATATTGGCGGAGTATGAAGTCGAGTTGGTTGTTCTGTGATATTATTTAATTTGAAAAATGATGGCTCTTTTGGAGTTTGTTGGTAGGTAGTGAAACTTGAACAAACGTTGAAGTATTATTGATGGGTAAATTATTACTACGGTAAATCATTACTCAACGGTAAATTATTACACAACGGTTCATTATACCATCTACGTAGAAGGGGCTGGAGTTTGTTGGTAGGTACTTTTGCAACTTTTTTCACTCCTCATCAACAATTTCTTTTCAGAACTTCATTATGTGTGTTTCTTTTTGTTAGGTACTGTTTGTCATCGGCAGAATTATTTTAGCAACATTTAACTCGTGATTTAGGTAGGTACCTAGTAACGAGTACGGGGTTAGGTACTAACCTACGGAGGGTCTGCGATCTACATAATTATGCATAGAATAGTACATATTATATTATATAGACGGGTTATCTATACATAGAGCTGTGATCTGTAACAGAAGGGTATTCTATACAAAATAATAAACCGTTGTGCAGGGATTTGCAGCGTTTTTCAAATTAAATAATATCACAGAACAACCAACTCGACTTCATACTCCGCCAATATAATCAGGTGATCCCTACCAATGATTGGCCGTATTCACAAATTCCTATTGTGGGCGCGTCTCTGGTTACGAGATTTGGTTTGGATTGTATACAATTTCATTCACACTGGAGTCGAAAATGCCTGTCGGTGCAAACTTCGGGGCCTTACTGTGAACGAACGGCTGGACGTACGATGCTCCGGATGGTCTTAAAAAACTCGCAAGTTCAAGAACTATTTAAAACCGTAAAAATATTTACGTAAAAAAATGGTATAGGCGTTTTGAAAATTTCAACCCCTATTTTGAACCCCTTAGAGATGACTCACAGTAACGTCGAGCTTCGAGGACCAACTAGACGCCGAACGGAACCTATAACCCGAATTTCATCAATTTTTTTTCATGGTAACTAAGAAAAGTGGCCCGTACGGCGTACGGCGTACGGTGTACGGCGTACGGCGTACGGCGGACAGACAGAAATATTTTTATTGCAGTTTTGGATTCTACATATCTTGAAACGTAAACCATCAAATTTTGAGGGGGGGTAAGATTTTTTTTTCATGGTAACTAAGAAAAGTGGCCCGTACGGCGTACGGCGGACAGACAGAAATATTTTTATTGCAGTTTTGGATTCTACATATCTTGAAACGTAAACCATCAAATTTTGAGGGGGGGTAAGAATTTTTTTTTCATGCTCGATTCCAATGGTTCCCCCCCTCAAAATTTGATGGTTTACGTTTCAAGATATGTAGAATCCAAAAACTGCAATAAAAATATTTCTGTCTGTCCGCCGTACGCCGTACGCCGTACACCGTACGCCGTACGCCGTACGCCGTACGGGCCACTTTTCTTAGTTACCATGAAAAAAAAATTGATGAAATTCGGGTTATAGGTTCCGTTCGGCGTCTAGTTGGTCCTCGAAGCTCGACGTTACTGTGAGTCATCTCTAAGGGGTTCAAAATAGGGGTTGAAATTTTCAAAACGCCTATACCATTTTTTTACGTAAATATTTTTACGGTTTTAAATAGTTCTTGAACTTGCGAGTTTTTTAAGACCATCCGGAGCATCGTACGTCCAGCCGTTCGTTCACAGTAAGGCCCCGAAGTTTGCACCGACAGGCATTTTCGACTCCAGTGTGAATGAAATTGTATACAATCCAAACCAAATCTCGTAACCAGAGACGCGCCCACAATAGGAATTTGTGAATACGGCCAATCATTGGTAGGGATCACCTGATTATATTGGCGGAGTATGAAGTCGAGTTGGTTGTTCTGTGATATTATTTATTTGAAAAATGATGGCTCTATTGGAGTTTGTTGGTAGGTAGTGAAACTTGAACAAACGTTGAAGTATTATTGATGGGTAAATTATTACTACGGTAAATCATTACTCAACGGTAAATTATTACACAACGGTTCATTATACCATCTACGTAGAAGGGGCTGGAGTTTGTTGGTAGGTACTTTTGCAACTTTTTTCACTCCTCATCAACAATTTCTTTTCAGAACTTCATTATGTGTGTTTCTTTTTATTAGGTACTGTTTGTCATCGGCAGAATTATTTTAGCAACATTTAACTCGTGATTTAGGTAGGTACCTAGTAACGAGTACGGGGTTAGGTACTAACCTACGGAGTGTCTGCGATCTACATAATATGCATATACAGAATAGTACATATCATATTATATAGACGGGTTATCTATACATAGAGCTGTGATCTGTAACAGAAGGGTATTCTATACAAAATAATAAACAGAAGGGTAAACGCTGTGCAGGGATTTGCAGCGTTTTTTCTCATGAGATCAATTGAAGGGTTGGAATGAGTTAAATTTGTAAAAAGTTGAATTGAATTTGTAAAAAGTTGAATTGAATTTGTAAAAGGTTGAATTGAATTTGTAAAAGGTTGAAATGCATTTGTAAAAGGTTTAAATGAATTTGTAAAAGGTTGAAATAAATCTGTAAAAGGTTGAATTAAATCTGTAAATGCTATATATGACATATATGTACTATTCTACACATATTATGTAGGTCGCGGACCCTCCGTAGGTTAGCACCTAACCCTGTACTCGTTACTAGGTACCTACCTAAACCGTTGTGTAATAATTTACCTGTATATGTTCCCCTTCTACGGAGATGGAATAATGAACCGTTGTGTAATAATTTGCCCATGAATAATACTTCAACGGTTGTTCAAGTTGCAAAAGTACCTATCAACAAAATCCAGCCCCTTCTTGGTAGATGAGCCGTTGTGTAATAATTTACCGTTGTGTAATAATTTACAGTGGTGTAATAATTTACCGTTGTGTAATAATTTACCGTTGTGTAATAATTTGCCGTTGTGTAATAATTTGCCATTGTGTAATAATTTACCCATCAATAATACTTCAACGGTTGTTCAAGTTGCAAAAGTACCTATCAACAAAATCCAGCCCCTTCTGGGTAGATGAGCCGTTGTGTAATAATTTACCGTTGTGTAATAATTTGCTATTGTGTAATAATTTACCCATCAATAATACTTCAACGTTTGTTCAAGATTCAGAAGTCCCTACCAACAAAATCCAATAGTCCATCACTTGTCAAATGAAATAATATCGCAGAACAACCAACTCGACTTCATACAGCCATCCTTGATTATAATCAGATGCTCCTTAGTGATGATTATCTGGGCCGGATTTATACCGTTTGATTCACGATCGTGTTGACGAAGCTTTTTGGTGCTCTCGAATGGCTGGACGTACGATGCTCCGGGTGGTCTCAAAAATTGTTTAGCTCAAGACAAATTTAATAACGTAAAAAAAAACCATACCCTTCCATAGGAAGTTTTCGAGCTACGGCGTTCTGAAATTTTCAACCCCTATTTTGAACCCCTTAGACTGACAGTAACGTCGAGCTTCGAGGACCAACTAGACCCCGAACGGAACCTATAACCCGAATTTCATCAATTTTCTTTCATGGTAACTAAGAAAAGTGGCCCGTACGGCGTACGGCGGACAGACAGAAATATTTTTATTGCAGTTTTGGATTCTACATACCTTGAAACGTAAACCATCAAATTTTGAGGGGGTAAGAATTTTTTTTCATGCTCGATTCCAATGGTTCATTATTGAAAATAATAAACCAAAAGGTTGAGAACCACTGGTCTAAATACTCGTACTTACGTATTAATGAAAACGCTGTTTTCGTGGTCAGTACCTACCCTCGTGCTCCCCCCCCCCCCCCCCACACACACACACACACACACACGGAAAGACCTAAAATCGAGTAACCACTTGGAAAACGGAGCCGTACAGTGGAATGGCGGATGAGTTTGGGAACTGCGAAATAACAGGTATTCGAAAGGCCAATCAAAATTTCAGAGTTTGCTGATGCGTAGTAGTCCTACCTATGCTCCAATACAATGATTCATTACAATGATACTAGAGAGTGATCCAATACAACGATGCTATCCAATGATCCAAGCGTTTTGAAATTCATTCTTCCAATGATCTTATGCCACTTTATTGCAGCCTATCGATTTCCGGTGACATGACCCCAAGGAGTAGGAGTAGCTAATTACCTACATCACTGGGCCAATTCCCAATAACCTGTATAATATGGGGCCTCAATCTGTGGCAATGTATGGCCCATTGAACCACCCTTCACTACATTGGGGATAATGTTGTTGCGGTGTGGCTAGCAATGATAACTGGGCTGAATGTATACAGTTTGATTCACCCTCCTGTTGACGAGGCCTGTCTGTGCAAACTTTAGGGCCCTACTGTGAACGAACGGCTGGACGTACAGTGCTCCAGGTGGTCTCAAAAAACTTCAGAGTTTTTTGAGAGTTGTCTGATGACCCAAGGTGGTCTCAAAAAAACCCAAGAGAACTACTTAAAAACGTAAAAAAATTCGAAATAATGGCGTCCTAGAGAATGCAACCCCTATTTTT